>LPNX010628325.1:0-151017 GCA_001517045.1 Pseudotsuga menziesii
AATAGTCTAAATAATTTGTAAGATTTATAAATTGTTTTGATATATGTTGTAGTTTGGATCTACTCCACCTTTTAGAGGCAAAGAGAAGACTTTGTTGGATGATAGAGAATTGGAGGTAATTTTGTTGATAATTGAATTATTCTTCGATATATTCGTTTAATGTTTTAATGTTTTGATTTTGGTTTAAAGTTCTTTAAATAATTTATGTTATTCATAATCTATTTTTATACATGTTACAGATTGTTACGAGTCCAAGGGAAGACCCTAGTCGAGGATAGTGGTGGACTTCTATTTAGAGAATTATTTACATTGTTTTTTTTGATGTAGATATATATGTTGTAGTTGACTTGGACATGAAGGAGCTTAATTTTTGGATTATATACATGTACTTTGAACTCACATGTATATAATTTTTGGATTATATACATGTACATTGAACTGACATGTACATGATATTTTTTGGATTATATACATGTACATTTATATTACGTGTTCATGATTGTTTTTTTGGATTATATAAATGTGCATTGACCTTATATATTGTTTTTGGGATTATATACATGTATATGTAAATGTTAGGAATGTTAAGAAGTTTTGATAGGTGCAAATATATGAATGTATGTAATTTATTAAATTAATGTTTCTTGTTGAGAAGTTGAGAGTGATAGATATGTTATGAAGTTTTGATAGGTGCAATCTAATGTTAGGAGTGAATGTTTTGATAGGTGCAATATTAGGAGTGAATGTTTTGATAGGTGCAATGTTAGGAGTGAATGTGGAAATAGGGGAATGTTAGGAGTGAATGCTTTGATAAGTGTAATCTAATGTTAAGAATGAATATATGGGGAATGGATATGGAAATGTTAATGTTATGGATATTATGAAGTTTTGATAGGTGCAATGTTAGGCGTGAATGTGGGAATGTTAGGAGTGAATGTGGGAATGTTAGGAGTGGATGTTTTGATAGGTGTAATATTAGGAGTGAATGTTTTGATAGGTGCAATGTTAGGAGTGAATGTGGAAATAGGGGAATGCTAGGAGTGAATGCTTTGATAAGTGCAATCTAATGTTAAGAATGAATATATGAGGAATAGATATGGAAATGTTAATGTTATGAATGTTAGGAAGTTTTGATAGGTGCAATGTTAGGGGTGAATGTGGGAATGGGGGAATGTTATGAGTGAATGTGGGAATGTTAGGAGTGAATGTTTTGATAGGTGCAATGTTATGAGTGAATGTAGAAATAGGGGAATGTTAGGAGTGAATGCTTTGATACATGCAATCTAATGTTAATAATGAATATATGGGAAATGAATATGAAAATGTTAATGTTAGGAACGTTAAGAAGTTTTGATAGGTGCAATGCTAGGAGTGAATGTGGAAATAGGAGAATGTTAGGAATGAATGCTTTGATAAGTGCAATCTAATGTTAATAATGAATATAGTCAGAATGAATATGGAAATGTTAATGTTAGGAATGTTAGGAGTGAATGCTTTGATAAATGCAATCTAATGTTAAGAATGAATATATGGGGAATGGATATGGAAATGTTAATGTTAGGAATGTTAAGAAGTTTTGATAGGTGCAATGTTAGGGGTGAATGTAGGAATGGGGGAATGTTATGAGTAAATGTTTTGATAGGTGCAATATTAGGAGTGAATGTGGAAATAGGGGAATGTTAGGAATGAATGCTTTGATAAGTGCAATCTAATGTTAAGAATGAATATATAAGGAATAGATATGGAAATGTTAATGTTAGGAATGTTAGGAAGTTTTGATAGGTGCAATGTTAGGGGTGAATGTGGGAATGGGGGAATGTTATGAGTGAATGTGGGAATGTTAGGAGTGAATGTTTTGATAGGTGCAATGTTGGGAGTGAATGTGGAAATAGGGGAATGTTAGGAGTGAATGCTTTGATAAATGCAATTTAATGTTAATAATGAATATATGGGGAATGAATATGGAAATGTTAATGTTAAGAATATTAGGAATGTTAGGAAGTTTTGATAGGTGCAATGTTAGGAGTGAATGTGGAAATAGGGGAATGTTAGGAATGAATGCTTTGATAAGTGCAATCTAATGTTAAGAATGAATATAGTCAGAATGAATATGAAAATGTTAATGTTAGGAATGTTAGGAAGTTTTGATAGGTGTAAATATATCAATGTTTGAAATGAATGTTAGGAAATATTAGGTACAATTATATGAATGAATCTTAAGAAGGGCTAGGAATGTTAGGAAGTTTTGATAGGTCCAAATATATGCATGTAACAATGGATATAGGGGAATGTTAATGTTAAGAATGAATATATGGGGAATGTCATGTTAGGAGTGAATGTGAGAATGCGGGAATGTTAGGAGAGAATGTTTTGATAGGTGCAAATATATCAATGAATGTTAGGTAGTTGTAATAGGTGTAAATATATGAATGAATGTTAGGAAATGTTTGAAATGTTAAGAAGTTTTGATAGGTGCAAATATATGAAAGTTAGTTAATGTATAATTGTAAATGTAGTGTTGAGAACTTGAGAATGTTAGAATTGTTAGAAAGTTTTGATAGAAATATTTTTTATTATTAAGGTAAAATTAGCAACTTGATTCTCAATTTTAATATTTTTTACACTAAGGTAACATTATCAATTTAATTATTATATTTATTTTATGTTCCTTACAAGAAAAAAAATGAGCACTGAAAAAAAAAACTACAAATAACATTCCTATATAACCCCCCAGTATTTAAAGAAAGGTGATGAAATGGATAATGAAAAACAAAAAGAAAGACGTGTAGAGTTACAGGGAGAATTCAAAAAGTTAAGGCCTTTCATGTTTGATGGAGAATTTGAGGAAGCGATAGAATCTTGGTTGTTAAATCTGCTCCATGGTGGAAGGAGGCTAAGAGTGCCAGTAGCATATGTAGTAAAGAGTTGAGTTGGAATTTAAAAAAAAAATTATTGAAAAAATATATATGTCAGAACGATATTATGATGAGAAAGCTCAATAATTCAATGATTTGAGACTGAGATTGTTAACCATGGAAGAATTTGTAACTGAGTTTGTAAATTTACAACGCTATGTACCATATCTAAGAGTTGAAAAAGCTAAGTTATATAGTTTTATCAGTGGTTTACCCCTAGTGTATAAAGAAAAGATTGTGTTTGAAATTATTCAACAATGGATGAAGCAATTAGAAAGGCCTAGTTGTGCTACCATTTGTTTAAACAAATATCCAAATTGAGTAGAAGTTGGAAAAATAAAAAAAATTGAAAATATCGATCAACATAGGAAAGGATTTAAACCCACACCTTTTGGAAAAGGAACAAGAGGTCACACTGATAAAAATTACAATAGGCGAGGTTCAACCAATAGCAATGGGGTAAAGAGTATCAAAACTTCCACTGGAGGATGGAACTACCTGTAAGCACGTTGCAGGATGCTTGTACTATGAATGACATAGTCGAGAATATCCCTATAGTTAATGTTTCTTTGGAATATCGACAGGTGGACCATCAATCCACCATGTTGGAAGTAGAAGGTAAAGTTTTGAACATACATGTTTCAATACTTATCGATTCAGGGTCTAGTTTAAGTAACATTGCATCAAAAATAGTTGAAAAGTGTTAAACTTAGTAAGGAAAAACAAAAAAATGCATGGTTGGTATAGCTGCCCACAAAGGTAAAAATAAAAGTTACGGAGATAGTTAAAGATTTGTTATTAGGTTTTAATGACTTGGATACCTCAGTTAATTTAAATATACTTTTCCTAGGATCCTATGACGTTTTGATAGGTATGGATTGGCTAGAATCTCATAAAGATGTTATCGACTATTTGCATAAATTTTTTAGTAGTGTGGATGAGGAAGATAAGTATCATACAATGAATGAAATTTATAGACCTTTATCTACACGACAAATTTTAGCACTACAACGTAAAAAGTGTATTAGGAAAGGGTGTCAACTTTATGGAATCAAAATTAAAGAATTTGAGCCCGAAAAATAAAAAAATGGAATTAGAATAATTTCCTATTTTAAAGGAATTTGAAGTTATATTTTGTGATAAGATATCAGTATTACCATCTAAACAACATTTAGATTTTAACATAGATCTAATGTTGTTTTCAACACTAGTATCATGAGCTCCATATCATAAGAGTATCCCATAATTAACGAAATGAAAAATACAATTGCACGAGTTGCTATAGACAAGAGATATATTAAGCCTAATGTATCTTCTTGAAGAGTACATGTTTTGTTCGTGGGTGTGTTAGTAATATGATAAATTGTAATGTATTATTATTGTTTACTGTCGTGCATGGATAATTTATAGTTGATGAATAGATAACCAACCATTGATGGTAGATAACTAGAAGAATGGGAGCTAACAAAAATTCGGCAAACGAAAGTTTTTCCGGCCGACGATTTTTTTTTCGTTTGCATTGTAAATAACGGTTCTGTAACGAAAAAACATTGTTCGGCCGAATAACCTCTGAGACCTAAAACCTGCACAATTTTCAGGTTTCTCCATTTTTGGAAGGTAAAATGGATGCCTTCCACTAGAAATCGACTGTCGGACTTGATACCATTAGTTTCGTCATTGAATCTACTTTCCGTAGGTATAGATTTTGTTGTGTATAGGTGAGATCCACTATTTTTATTTATTTTTTGTTTCTTAACATGTGTCGAGTTTCGTTTCATCTATTTCAACATGCGGTGAAATGAAAAATATATAACTTTAAAAATACACCAACTAAAAAATTGTAACAAATATGGTGCGCTTAATTGGAGTGTCTACTTCAAAAGGGTATTCGTAGATTTTTAAATTTTATAGTCAATTGCGAGAAAAGTGGTGCAACCAAACACATGTTGAAAATCGACAAGGTTTCCCCATTGATTGAATTCAAATAAATACTATAATTAGTGTATAGACATGTTGGTTACAAATTTATAGTCATCGCAATAGTATATTGTGTGTAGATTGTCGTAACATATTTTGTTTTTGCAAAACACAAGTTTAACAATGATTTTAGTGGCGCAACCAAACATGTCTATTTTTTAGTCCTTTCATTTTATAAGGACACACTGTCAAACATTTTCCGAAACGACATATCAAATCTCAATAAAAAAAATTGAAAAAATTATGAATAGAAAGCTAACATAATTCTCTAAAAGTTTTGTTTTTACTTGAAAGTGAAATTCTAAACGAAAATATCACTTTCATTTGCCCAAAGTTGAAAAACATGAAAAAATCAAATTTATTTTTTCATAAGACCCCCCAAAATAGACACCCATCTTCATGGATTCACCCGACAATCTAATCTAAAACACATGATTTTATCCAAACATTCATTGATTAATGGATGGGCCTATTCATTTTCCTTATCTCCTGGGGTTTCCTTGAATCCACCAATGGATCGAGAGCTGACCTCCCTTATCGAATCCAAACTTCTTTCAAATAACACACCATTTATATATTTCCATACCTCCTAACAAACAAAGGCAAGAAATCCCTTCCACAAGAATATCTCATCTAACCAAGATTTAAATCATTTGAGCAAAGATTGCTTATTCCAAAGATGATGGATTTTGAATTCAACCCGCATCCATAAATTTTATGTGAATGACAATGAACCAAAATATGATCAATAATCTTAGCTTCCAACGTACAAAGAACACAAAACCTCATATCGATCCCTCCTCTTTTAATCTAGTTCTCCCACGTCAATATTTTTCTTTCCAAATCCAAACAACAAAAGAGTACCATTTCCATAATGGTGTAAACCACCATTTTCGATCCACACATAGAGAAGGACTAATAAGTGCTTCATATGCCAGCTTAGCATTCACTTATATGTCTCTTAAATTCCAATACCAAACTAGACAATCCTCCTCTTCGCCTAAAGAGACGCCTCCTTTCGAATAATTTGCTTCATTTGTGTTTAGGTTTTTATATCCATAATTTGATTAGTGTAATATATTTAATTTATTTTTTAATTTGCATCTTGGAATCGAGTGAGTACATATTTAATTGTGTTTATTAGCAAAATCAACATAACCAAGTAATAGCCATAATAAAACAATAGTTATGATATGTTCAACTCATATATACACTGTATGTCACACCTTTGTAAACTAAGTAATCAAATCGCTATGCAAAGGGGATTACTTGTCCATTAACAAAAAAGTATCATACAACAGTTTGGTGCTTGGCTAAACTATAACCTTAAAATTATATTATTATAATTATTATTATTATATAACAAGTTATGGCACAACAAATAAACTAGTAGCTCTTATAAGACGCAAATTCATACATTCAACACATTCACACATTAAATTAAGTAGGAAACTTAACTTTCCATTTATATTAATAAAATAATATTATACAACAAGTGCTACATAGTATCTAGTCCTTACCGCATAGTTCAGAGATAACTAAATTGCACTCTAAAAAATAAAAGAAAATGCAATATATATAACTTGATTACAATTCAACAAATATGACAATATGACATCAATGTAATAAGATCCTATCTAGATAGGGATAACATAAGAGAATGATAGCAAAGTCTATTTAACTTGATGAATGAAATGGTTATGTTAAAATAAGATAAGCTAAGTTTGTGTTGCTTCTTACCCCTTTTTTCCTAGACGAATGGCCTATGCTTACTAAAACTTTCTCTAAGATAGTTACTTGGCCTAGTCTCCAACCTAATTGAACATAATTTTAAATATAGTTACTTGGCGTAGTCTCCAATCTAATTGAACACATTTTTAATGAGTGGCATTTGTTTTGTCTTCATTCATTTATGTTTGGTTAGAAGTGTGGCAACTGATGGTAATCAACACAACTTTATTAAAATAATAATAGACTTGGAATGAGTTGACTTAGAACACATGCAATTCCAATGAATATTGTTGATATTACAATACATATTTTTATAATTATTGAATCCATATTTTTATAAATTTATTGTAGGAATTTGTAAAATTAGAGCTATTACATTATTTGTAAAATTAGCATGAATTGAAAAGAATAGATTTATCCCATTACGATAAAAGTGATTCCTTATATAGTACAAATATACTGTAGCCTTTGATTTTTTATTTTAAATTTATAAATCACATAATGTGAGTGAATAAAAAAAATTGCATCGCCCCACTATTGTTTTCTGGGAGTTCGGGCTGAAATAAATTTGCTCAGCATATAATAACAACAACACAATCATGAGTCCGAATGGGTGTGGTTCATTGGCATTGCTTGATATGAAGTCACATGTTGTAAAGGAGGTCACGAGATCAAATCCCACCCGGGTTTACCTGTGTCCCATGTCTTGCGGGCGGGTGTGGGGCACATAGGGGTATAGTGGTAGCAGGAATGGATCCCTGGACCCCGTGTCACGCGAGTACCAACCCAACTCTAGTTGTCGATTCCCCTAGTTACAAAAAACAAAAAACCACACAATTGTGACCAAATATGCAAACACGATGCAGATATTATTATGATAATGAGTGTATATAACAACACAAAGTTAGTAAATGCTAGAAGGATCTTCGTGTCTATGCCAATTGATGTCACTTATATTATGAAATTATTTTCTGTGAAAGTGCTTTCGATGACAATTAAATCATAATACAATTTTCACTCGTTGTACACAAATTGATATTTGAAGTAACTCCCATATAGAAATTCTTTGCAAATGAGCTATAAATTGAGTTAACTACATTGTAAATGAATTATAAATTCATTTAACCAACAGGCGTTAGGTCTACATATGTTGATGGCATTCTTGGATGTGTTATATACAATTTGAGGGTTCTACGCCAGCTTATAAGTCTATGTAAGGAGCTATACCCAGGTAGAGCTGAAAACGTTCATAAAAAAATGATTAACTTTAATCATGTGTTGTTGTTTTATGATATTCCATATCCACATGAATGTTCTTTCTATATTATATCCAACAAACAAAATATGAATATCAACCTGGGTGAGGTCCAGGTTCATGCTCAGTCAGAGTGTCATTGCTCATTTCCTATCTATGTTATATTCCATCTCCTACTTGTAGGTCCATTTTGGAAAACTAATCTGTCAACACACTCCTTTCTCTAAAAATGTGCTGGAGCTTTATCTCCTGAAAAGTACCTGCAATGTGAATCAACTCCTTATATGTGGAACTCAACAGAATATTTTTGGGTGGCTTTGTTGTACTCGCTCAGATCACTAAGTTACCAATAATACACATAAAGAATCATATAATCATAACAAAGACAAGAGAATAGGATAGTAGGTTGAATAACAACTTATATTAATAACACATGTAGGTTCATACAAACATCAAACCGAACCAAGTTCGTATCTGGCTCAACAACCTATTATATATGATTACAAAACAACTATGAATAACTACTTGTCGGTTTAGTCAACTGACACGGCCTATGGAGGCCAACCTAATCTCTAATTAGTCGACTAACTAGTCTAGTCGGATAACCGACTAGCTCCTCCAACATGCCTCTTATGATGTTGAATAATACTCCGGGATTTCATTGTAAATAATATTTCAATTATTAGTTAGTAAATTCTCATTAATAATCTCGTTATCTAATTGAAGATAACAATTTTGATTTCCTTTATATGTAATACTCTTCTACGAAGTAATATATTGATTGTTGAGGTTCTTCACGACCCATGTCAGTGGTATCAGAGCAAGGAAACAAATCATTGGTGAAAGAGAAGGATCTCGTGAAGGAGGAGCTCACAAAGGAACTATCACTAAGAAAGGAGAGCTGCTTAGTAAAGATTGTGGAAGAAAGACTGCACATAAAGGGGAGACTGCATGTAAATTGTTCCAGTAATAGTTTAGAAGAATTATTTTCTTATTTTTTTTAAGAAAAAGAAGAAGAAGAAAGAGAGACACCATTTGTATTTGCGTGCAATGGTTCCTTTAAATTAATTATCAAATCTTTGGAGAGTTCTTTTTAGAAAATAAAGTTTTTAAACAACCATTTATATTTGAGTGTAAGTTTTTTTAAAAATTGAATTATTAAACCTTTCTAGAAATCTTTTTTAGAAGATACAAATATTTTAAAGAACATCGACTGAGAGGAAAATAATATATTAGACTGTAATTTGTACACAAAAATTTAGTACATAATAAATTTCCGATGAATTCTTTAATTTCAATTGTTGGAGTAATTTTGTCTGGAAAAGAAAATTATCATGAATGGTTTCGTAAAGTTAAAAATACCCTTATTTTTAATGACATGTGAGATGGAATTTGTGAAAATGAGAATTTTGAAGATAAGAAAGACGTAGATGCAATAGATGAAGTGGATAAAAGTACACCAGTACCACCTACTAATACCGAAGAGTTAGCATTATGGAAAAGCAAGGACAAGAAGGCTTATGCCTTGATCATTTCCTCTGTAAGTGAAGAAGTAAGTAGACATTTAGTTTCTAGCAAAAGTGCTTGGGAAGCATTAAAGAAACTAAAATATTTGTATGATTCACATTTTGAGCTTGAAATCATACAATTGTTAATGAATTTATTTAACTTCGAATTAAAAGATAATGATCCAATGAAACTTGCTTATGAAATTAGAACTATCTTCCATGATATTGATGCAACTGGTGTAAAAGTTGACATTCAACTTACTGCATTTATTAAAGCTCTATATCCTACCTATACTCACTATTTAGAATCACTTCAAGCTAGTGTCCAAATGAAAGCTATGACCTTTGAAACACTTGTTGAGAAAATTGCAGAAAGAGAGAAAGCATTTGGGAAGAATGAGTCTAAACCCAATGAAGAAACTTTGTGTCTTGCATAGAAAGGACACAAATCAAAAGAAGAATTTGCAAAGGATGAAAATAGAAGCAGAGGTCTAGGTAGAGGATAAAGAGGACAATACAGAGGAAGAGGGGAATATTTAATCAAGGAGAGAAACAATGTTATAGATGTGGACAAACTGGTCATACTGCCAGTTATTGTAGAATTTCTCGGGAGAAAATTGTTAACAAGAAAGAACAAGTACAAGATATAGGAAACGATAAAGGTAACCCTCCTGAATCTACACATTATGTTGTTGCACATTGTAATCTTGGAATTGAAGAAGCTTTTAGTACTTCGTTTTCTTGTAATGAAAATTGGTTATTAGATACTGGCACCACATGCCAAATGGCATTTAGAAAAGACTTATTTGAAACATTTAGTGATCAAATTGATGGGGTAGTACATTTGGGAGATAAGTATCAGTTAAAACCTTAAGGAATTGGCTCCGTTAGAGTGAAATTATTTGGACTTGCTGATTACATACTTTTTGATGTTCTTTATGTTCCACAATTGAAGAGAAATCTAATATCTCTTGTGCAAATTAGACAACACGATCATTCAATATATATGTTTGATGGTATCATTGAGATTAGAAGAACTTATGATAATGTGATTGTAATTACTGGAGTGGAAGATAACAAGCTTTTAAAGTTTAATGGTACCTCATCCAATTCACATAATTCTGCAAATTTGCTCAACATAATATTAATTTATCTTCCAGCTTGTTATGGCATGCTAGATTTGGTCATATTAATTATGATAGTCTCAGAATTATGAAACATAAAGGAATTCAAGGACTTCCTACTATTCCAAGACAACTTTCCCAATGTGATGCTTGTATTTTAGGCAAGCATAGTAAACAACCTTTTTCATGATTCTATGTTTAGAGCTTCAAGAAATATTGGTTTGATTCACTTAGATTTATGTGGGCCCATGCTCGTTCCATCAACAAATCGTAACAAATATATCATGACTTTCACTAATGACTTTACAAGGATGTGCTGGGTTTATTTATTAAAAGCAAAATCTAAAGCTTTTGATACAGTCATAAATTTTCATTTGTGGATTAAAAATGAAGCTCAAATCAATATTGGAACCCTTTGAACTGGTAATGGTGGTGAATATACATCTCAAGATTTTGAAAAATATTTGTAGGAGAATGGTATTAAACATCAAACCACTGTTCCTTATGACCCACAACAAAATGGTGTGGCAGAACGAATGAATAGGACACTGTTGAATATGGTAAGATCAACGACGTTTTTTAAGAATGTTAAGTTAATGTTTTGGGGAGAAGCAGTTCTTTGTGTTGTCTACATTAAGAATATATGTCCTTCTGCTGCACTACAAAACAAAAAACCTTATGAAATGTGGCATGGCCATCTTCTAGCTTTCAAGCATTTTATAATTTCTGGTTCCACATGTTATGCTTTGATTCCTGAGCATCGAAGACATAAATTGGGAGCAAGAAGTCGAAAGTGTATTTTTTTGGGATATTCTAATTCTTCTAAGGCTTATAGATTGTATGATGAAGATAATAGGAAGTTTATTATTTCTAGAGATGTTATATTTCTTGAATTTGAGAAAGGTGCACTCACTATTGACAAACAACTTGCTCAGCTTGATAGATTTCATTCTAAAAAAATCTATCATGAAATGGATAATGAAATTCCAAATCTTGAAGGGTGGATTCCTGTTTTAAGTCAATTTTTGGAATTTCCTTCTATAGCAACAAGTTCTTCTAATGGACAAGTTGATGATTCTAATGCACAAGTTGATGAAACAGAGGGTGAGATAGTTGATGATATTGTTAATGGAATGGATAAATTAAGTCTCATAGATAATGATGAACCTTTTCTTGAAGAAGAAACATAGCAAACACCACATCAACAAGTTCGTAGTTCGATACAAACTGATAAATTTCCAAAAAGGTATGATGATTTTGTCACATTAGATTGTGAATTAAACTTTCATGCTTTTGATAAACCTGCATCTTTTCAAGAAGCAGTAACTAGTGATGTATGGAAAAGTGCAATGCAAAGAGAGTATGATGCTCCCATAAAAAAATGGAACTTGGAGGTTGGTGGACCCTCTAATTGGAACCAAACCTATTGGATGCAAGTGGATATATAAGAACTAGTATAAAGCAGATGGCTCACTTGACAAACACAAATCGAGACATGCAGCAAAAGGGTATGCACAGAAAGAAGGTGTTGATTACATAGAAACATTTCCTCCTACAGTTAAATGGGCCACCATTCAAACTTTGTTTTCATTAGCAACACGAAAAGGATGGAAAATACATCATATGGATGTTAAAACCACCTTCTTGAATGAAGACTTGAAAGAAGATGTTTATATGGATCAACCTGAAGGCTTTGCTATCAAAGGTCAAGAATAGAAGGTATGCAAATTGGTCAAATCTTTATATGCTTTGAAGCAAGCACCCCGAGCATGGCATGAAAAGTTAATTGAATATCTTCTCAAATTGAATTATAAGCATTTCAATCTAGATGATGCAACTTTATTTATCAAGAAAGTTGGACGATCGATTGTATATCTAGTTGTCTATGTGGATGATTTTCTTATCACAAGAAATAATGATGCTTATATAGCCTCTATTAAAAGAGAGTTGAAAAAGGTTTTTAATATGACAGATTTGGGATTATTACATTATTATTTAGGAATTGAAGTAGACCAAAAACCAAAGCACATTTTTATTTCTTAGAAAAAATATGTTGGAGAGTTATTAAACAAATTTGGCATGCAGGATTGTAATCCTGTTTCTACATCAATGGAGCATAATCTAAAGCTTACTTCAAATGAAGTTAGCACATTTGAAGATCCAACAAAGTACATGTAGCTTGTTGGAAGTTTAATTTATCTTACTACTACTTGTCTTGACATAAATTTTGTTGTAGGAATACATTCCAGGTTTATGCATCATCCTTGTGAAGGTCATTGGAATGCATCAAAGCGAGTGCTCAAATATTCAAAAGGCACTCAATCTTATGGCATCAAATATTATAAAGTTTCATACTTCCATCTCACTGGTTATTCAAATTCAGATTTTGATGGAGATAAAGAGAATGGGGCATGTACTTCAGGTTACTTGATGAACCTTGGATCAACAACTATCACATGGAGATCACAAAAGCAATTTGTTCCTGCTAATTCTACAATTGTAGTCGAATATGTTGCACCAACTCAAGCCACAAAAAAAATCATTTGGCTTCATAAAATACTTGAATACTTGCAAGAGAAACAAATGACTTCAATGCCTCTCTTTGTTGACAACTTTTATGCAATTCAATTGGCTAAGAATCCAAAATTTCATGATCGAACCAAACATATCAGCACCAAATATCACTTGATTCGACATCATGTTGAGGACAAAACCATTCATCTGACACATTGTTCTACTTTAGAGAAAATTGCATATATCTTTACTAAAGCATTGAGCCATGGAAAGTTTGAAAATTTTAGAATGCAACTTGGCATGTTAGATGTCCCTTTGAATTAAGGGGTGTAATGTCCCCGACCCTCCGACTGGTGAAGAGGACGCTACCATTGTTGCTATATACCCGAGAAACTAGCCCCATGAACATACACATAAATTAAAATTCCTTGAACTAAAACATGCATACATTATTACCATACAGCGAAAGCAAAACCATGCATTCAAGCATTTAACATGTTCATTGTAATTTATTAAACATCAAATACAATTGTAGAGATTGAACACAAGAGAATACTTATCTTATGAAGAACTCATCTTGCAACCAACTATGTCACTGCAACGTTCCACCCAACCATAGGCCAGTGTGCTCCTTAATCTCTCAGCAGCACTGCCACCCCCGAGCTGGGCATGATTCCCCAAGGAATAAGGAACTAAGCAGGCTCACACATAGCCAAAGATACACAACTCAGCCAAGCCAACACAGTTGGGTTTATCAGGCCATTAGGGAGCTGGGAAAAGCTGACTGCTAAGCTAGTGGGCTCACTGAAGAGCTAAGGACACCTGCACCAGAACTAGCCCTACTTCTAGGACACCAACACACACCCAACACAAGGAATCAGTCCCTTCTCTGCTACACAGTCCCTCATGCCCTGACTTCCCTTCCAGTGCTATTCAGGGGGTGTGGAGAAAAAAGTTAGCTCTCTAGCTCCGTCTATGAGGCTCCCGAAAACACCAGGTTTATCAAGCAAACCAAGCCTTCATTCCCACTCTAATACAGTCCAAAGACCAACCCTTCATACACACAGAAAAATTGAGCAATTCATAGCTCTGGGGAAGAAAAAGAAAACATTACTGTAGCCAAAATGGTGATACACAACTCCGACTGAGCAAAACGATCTTAGAGTTGTTCTTGACCCTATCGTGGCCAAAACAATTCAGCAACAACCCACACTCATGGGGAAAACAACAGCCACAATCTCACCACTGAAGCAACGGGAAAGACACAGCCTGAAATTGGAAAAGGAATAAGATGCAACATACTCTCAGCATGGAGATGGATTCGTATACACAGAACCACAAAACCGGTAAGGTCACTACACACAACAAAATCCAACAATGAGATTCACGCACAAGAAACTTCCATCCGTTTTGGGAGAGAACCCAACATGGGTGTCTAGTAATGAGGGAAATGTCCCAGACCCAAAATCGCGAGGAAGAGTTGTTCTTGACCCTATCGTGGCCAAAACAATTCAGCAACAACCCACACTCATGGGGAAAACAACAACCACAATCTCACCACTGAAGCAACGGGAAAGACACAGCCTGAAATTGGAAAAGGAATCAGGTGCAACATACTCTCAGCGTGGAGATGGATTCGTATACACAGAACCACAAAACCAGTAAGGTCACTACGCACAACAAAATCCAACAATGAGATTCACGCACAGGAAACTTCCATCCATTTTGGGAGAGAACCCAACATGGGTGTCTGGTAATGAGGGAAATGTCCCAGACCCAAAATCGTGAGGATGAGAACCCACACAGAAAAATCCTCCACAATGAAATTCACAAACACAGCAAAAATCGTGAACGTGAGGTAGTTTTTCCCATCTCTCTGCGTGAGAATGGCGAAATGGAAGAATGGGTCGTATGGTCTCTTCCTGCCCACATGAGGGTGAACGAGTCTCCTTGGTGGAGTGTGCATGTGGGCAAGGACTGACAGTCCTGCCACACCACTGTCCATGCAATAACTGCCCAACTAACATCAAATGCTTTTAATTGGTAGTTGAATGAGACAAGGAAAGGTGAGTAAGTCAAAAGGGTGGGTGACAACTAAATGGGTTTAACAACTGACACTTGTATTTTCCCCATTGGCCCCAAGGGTTAAATAATTCCCCTCCCTATCCTTAGAAAAATCACGCCCTTTTCATTATGGTTGCATTGACATAGCTGGTTGTGGGTATTTTTAATTAAAATGCATGTTTACATGATGCTAGAATTAATATGTGCCGGATAGCACGATATACCATCAACAATTATTTTAATCGCCGAAACATAAAACAACCAAATTGATGGTGGGGATTTTTCCTTTAGCTCCATACCACGATTAATTACAATATATACATCATATACTTTTTAATGCAAATGGGGTCAAACCGAGGTGTTACATTCCCCTCCCCCTTCAATAGCACCGTCCTCAGTGCTTTACAAAATTGAACAAAATGCTACACTGGTACTGCCTCAGTGTTCCACAGAATTGAACAAAAATGGATGTGCCAATCACATGGCATCCTCTAGCTCCCACATAGCCTCTTCAGGACCGTAGTTCTCTCATTGCACCTTTACCTGCCCTATGGCTCGGTTCCGGAGCATTGTGACCTTCTTGTCGAGGATGCGCATTGGCTCGATTTCGAACTCTCCCTTGGGTTCCACCTGAATCACATCCCAATTTATCACATGGTTAGGATCATGTACATATTTCTTAAGCAAAGAAACATGAAAAACATTATGAGCCCTAGTGCTAGCAGGCAATGCAAGTCTATATGCAACTAGCCCTATTCTTTTAAGCACTTCAAATGGCCCACAATATCTAGGTGACAACTTGGCACAACTTCCAAGCTTCAAGGAACTCTTCTTTTCCCTCACTCTGATGTAAACATGATCCCCTACACAGAACTCTCTGTCCACCCTATGCTTATCTGCATAGCTTTTCTGTCTTTCCTGAGCTGCTTTCAAATTCCACCTGATCTTTACAACCTCTTGCTCCATCTCCTTGAGCAATTTGAGACCAAGCACAACCCTGTTCACTGGATTATCCCAAGTCACTGGTGTCCTACACCTTCTACCATACAAAGCTTCGTACGGACTCATCCCCAAGGATGCTTGTTGTCCATTGTTATAAGTAAACTCTACCAAGTGTAAGTAATCTTCCCACTTGGTGGGTTTGTCCATCACATACATGTGAAGCATGTATTCAAGCAGTTGATTAACTCTCTCTGTCTGCCCATCAGTCTGAAGATGGTGGGCAGTGCTGAAGTTCAACTTTGTACCCAAATACGCAAACAACCCCTTCCACAAATTGGAAGTGAACTTGACATATCTGTCAGAGACTATTGCCTTAGGCAATCCATGCAATTTGAAAATATCCTTCATGAATATCTTTGCAATGTCATCATTCTTATGCGTAGACTTAACCGGTATAAATTGTGCTACCTTTGTCTACTTGTCCATCACAACCATGATAGAATCATGTTGTCTCCAAGTCATCGACAATCCTGTAATAAAATCCATGGAAATAACTTCCCATTTCCACTCTAGAACTGGCAAAGTCTGCAACAAACCTACGGGATGTTGATGCTTAGCCTTTACCTGCTGACATTTCATGCACCTTGAAATGTATTCAGCCATGTCCTTTTTCATTCCTGGCCAAAAGTACTGTTTTCTGGCTGTAGCAATTGTCTTCTGATATCTTGGGTGACCAGAATATGGAGCTCGATGGATTTCATCCATAACAACTCTCCTCAAATCTGCTACATTTGGAATGTAGATCCTATTCTTATAAGTAAGAAGTCCATCTTCTTCCAATTTATATCCCTCATACCTCTTCTCAAGACTTTGCTACTACAATTTGTCTTTTACTTGCTCATACAATTCATCTCCAACAATATGATTAACAATCTGTTGTCTCAAATATGATTGGAAAATACTAAGAGATGCCACATGCATTTTCTGCACCTTCCTGCTGAGTGCATCAGCTACCTTATTCTCTTTTCCTTTTATGTGCTTGATTTCGAAATCAAACTCACATAAAAACTCCAGCCATCTCACTTGCCTAGCATTAAGAATAGGCTGATCAAACAAATACTTCAGACCGCAATGGTCTGTCCTTAGCTCAAATCTTATACCCATCAAGTAATGCCTCCACATCTTGAGAGCATGTACTATGGCTGCAAGCTCTAGATCATGAGTGGCATAGTTTTTCTCATGTTTCTTCAAATTTCTTGATTCATAACATATCACGTGGTTGTCTTGCATAAGGACTCCTCCAACCCCTTGTCCGCATGCATCGATACATACCACAAAATCTTTCTCTGGGTCTGCAACCTTCAATACTGGTGCACTGGTGAGAAGATTCTTCAACTGCTGGAAGCTTTCTTCACACCTTGATGTCCATTCAAACTTCATCCCCTTCTTTTGCAAAGAAGTGATGACATGTGCAACTTTTCAGAATCCTTTAATGAATCTCATGTAGTATCCTGTAAGTCCCATAAAATATCTTACATCTGTCACATTTCTTGGAGTAGGCCAATTCATAATGGCTTCAATCTTTTCAGGGTCCACAGATATACCCTCTTCTGAGATAATGTGACCCAAATACTAAATTCTATCTCTATAGAAATCACACTTGCTCAACTTTGCGTACAACTAATGCTCCCTGAGCAATTGCAATGTCAATCTCAAATGCTCTTCATGCTCTTCCTCATTCTTAGAATAAATAAGAATGTCATTAAGGAAAACAAGAACAAACTTGTCCAAATACCTACTGAAGACACTGTTCATAAGGCACATAAATGTAGCTGGTGCATTTGTGAGACCAAATGGTACCACTACAAACTCATAATGTCCATACCTTGCTCTAAAGGTTGTCTTATGAATGTATTCATCCTTGATTCTCACCTGATGGTAACCAGACCTCAAGTCAATATTAGAAAATACCTTTGCTCCTCTCATTTGATCAAAGAGGTCATCAATCCTAGGTAATGAGTATTTATTCTTCACGGTAAATTTGTTCAGTTGTCTGTAATCAATACACAACCTGAGTGTACCATCTTTCTTCTTTACAAACAGAACTGGTGCTCCCCAAGGAGACACACTTGGTCTGATATACTTCTTCTCCAACAATTCTTGCAGTTGTATCTTCAGCTCTAGCATTTCTGGTGTACTCATTATGTAGGGTGTCTTGGACACTGGTGCTGCTCATGGCACAAGTTTGATTGTGAAATCAATGTCCCTCTTTGGAGGAAGCCCTGGAATCTCATCAGGAAACACATCCTTGAATTTTCTGCAACACATGAAAGTCCTTGAACCTAGGAGGTTCATTCTCTGTTGCCTCCAAAATATGAGCTGCATACAACTGGCAACCTTTCCTATAGAAATTCTTCAACTACATTGCTGAAACCTACCTTACTGAAATCACCTTTGGAATGCCTTTCACAACTTTTGGGTTCCCTTCTTCATCCATGCATTCAAAACTCTTATTATAACAGTCAAGATTTACCCTGTGAGATTCTAACCAATCCATTCCAATGAGAACATCATAAGAACCAAGTGGTAGAACATTCAGATCCACACAAGTGACCAATCCATTCATGACCAATGGAAATTTCTCTACCACTTCACTAACCTTTCTCTTAGTTCCAATGGCTAGCCGAACTAACCAAGATTTTCTATGCTTTACTTTATTAAAAGCACAAATCTCCAATACTCTAGGGGTAATGTAACTGTGAGTAGAACTAGGGTTAATCAAAATAGAAACAGATTGCTCAACAATATTTCCTGCAACTTCAACCACAGTTGGGGGGTTGACTGGTGATCTGCTCGGCGATCCTCCAGTGCTGCATAAATCCTAGGGATGACCCTTGCTGCTTGACCCACTATTTCTGCTTATTGAATGTTATAAGCTAGCCTTATATTCTCATTCTCGAGTGGACAATTTCTACGGTTGTGGGGTCCTCCACATTTCCAACATTGGAGTGGTCCTCTATTATGTTGTGGATCTTTAGGATTTTCTCCCATCACTCCAACTGGCTTACTCGCAGCTTGGGATGGCTGCTTTTGCTGATTCTTGAAGTTAGAAGGTTTGAAACCTTTCTTCCTTTGGTCAGACTTCTCATTCTTCTTGTCCTTCCATGTCTTATGATAATCAAGTTTACCTTTACTTTGCTCATATCAATACTTAGCCTTCCTTATTGCTTCTTCAAGAGTTCTAGGTTCATAAAATTCAATTCTGTCTTTGTAAGACTGAGGCAATCCACTCAGGAAACGCTGGATCTTCACTTTCTCATCTTTGATGTACTTGACACACCTTAACAACTCTAAGAACTTATTTGCATACTCTTCCATGGTCTGCTATCCCAATCTCAGCTCATGGAACTCCTTAATTTTGTTGTCATAATACTTGTCAGAGAGGTATTTCTGCTTGAAATACTTCTTGAATTGCTTCCACTTAAGTCTCCTTTCATTGATCCTCTTTACTTGCTTGAAGTGCTCCCACCAAATGGATGCCCTTCCATTCAGATTGAATATGGAAACCCTTGCCTTCATGTTTCCCGAATAATCCCAAACTTGGAAGTACTTCTTTAACCCAAGAAGCCAAGCTTCAGCCTCTTGTCCAGTATTTACCTCACCATCAAACGTAGGAGGTTTATCCTTCTTAAATTCATCCCGAGAGTGATCCCTATTGTGCCTCTTTCTCTTTCCCTTGTGAGAAGAAGAGCTTGAATCCCCACTAGATTCTTCTGAGTCAGATGTTCCACTAGAAGTCCTTCTTTTTCTTCTGGTACTGCTCTTACTGCCTTCTGTTTTTACTGTTCCCTGTCCAGAGTCTATCTTTCTTTGCAAGTCTATCAAACTCTGCAACATAGCAGCATTCAACTGATGCTGCTCTTCCTGGGATTTAATCAAGCTTCTCATGGTGGTTGCAATATCTAGTGGCGTCTCTTGGAATATCCTTCCATTAGATCCTATGTCATCATTTCCAACTCAGACATTTTCTCTCATGGCATCTCACGCACGCTCGTAGGAATCCCGAGCATCATATCCGTCATGGGTTCTCATGGATGAACCACAACTTACTTTACCAAACTGCACTACCTGGAATACTGCCCTTGAAGGTGACTATGATTCTGCAAAATGTGTTAGTAACACAACGGTTAGCTACATATCATTCATATCAATTCAGAATTACTTACCTTCTCTTGGAAAAATCATATAATGACAACTTTTCCCAAAACATAGAATTTTCTTCCTCAAGGAACAACTTTCTCAGGGGGACGACGGGGGTCAAGGGGGCTTGCCCCCTTGTGGCCGCCACTGTAGGGTGGGTTGAGGGCAGTGCCCTCATTTTTTTGTTGTTGTTCTTGTAAATATTTGATTTTTGCGCAATTTGGCGCATAAGATTGCTACCATTTTTTTCCTTTTCAGCCCTATAAATCCACTGGAAACTGCTGAAATTTGCTGAAACATCCCACTGAAAAAATTAGATGTTTTTTTTGTCTGATCGGATCCCTTCCCAACTAGCCATCCGATGTATCGGGTCACTAGTTGACAACACTTTCAACGCCTTATCGGGTGAGTCTTCATCTATCTCCTGATGCCTTATCGGATCCATCTTCATCTATCTTCCGATGCCATATCGGGTCCATCTTCATTTGTCTTCCGATGCCATATCGGGTCGATCTTCCTCTATCCTCCGATACACATCGACTCGATCTTCCTCTAGCTTCCGATGCATTGGCTGATCGATCTTCTATTATTTTCCGAGATTTCCTATACTTAGAAAAAAATTTGTATTTTTTTCTTTTCTTCTTCCCCTTTCCGTTGTCATTTCGGCTCCCTTCCGGTGAGCCTTGTCGACACCTTGGTCCATCTGGCCAAGACCTCCAGATCCTCCCAACCGAGAGATTCGACTCCTCCTAGCCAAGAGCTTCGGCTCCACCTAGCCGAGAGCTTCGGCTTTGCTTTAATGAACGTCTTCCAACGATTTTGATACTTAGAAAATTTTTCAAAATTTTCCTCTTCGTTTTCCCTGTCGGCTAGGTATTGGGTTGTTAGCTGATGTATCGGCTCCTCCCAGCCGAGACCCTCAGATCCTCTCAGCCGAGACCTTCAGCTCCTCCTAGCCGAGACCACCGGCAAAATTTCAAACTTGGTCAATTTTTGAAATTTCTTTCCGCTTGGTTTCTTTACCGGATGGACTCAGCTTAAGTCCTCCAACGTATCGGATGGGCTTCATCCTAAGTCACCCGATGTATCAGATGGGCTTCAGTCTAAGCCATCCAATATTTTTCAAACTTCGTATTTTTTTTTAAAATTTTCCTTTCATTCACATTTTTCCTCTGCTGGGCAGAGGGCAACCTTCCTCTGTCACTGCTTCTTCATGGCCCATTGAGTCCCATGCTACAACATGTGCTCTGATACCAAACTGTAACGTCTGCGACCCTCCGACCGACGAAGAGGATGCTACCATTGCCGCTATATACCTGGGAAACTAGCCCCACGAACATACACATAAATTAAAATGCCTTGAACTAAAACATGCATACATTATTAGCATACAGCGGAAGAAAAACCATGCATTCAAGCATTTAACATGTTCATTGTAATTCATTACACATCAAATACAATTGCAGAGACTGAACACAAGAGAATACTTATCTTATGAAGAAGTCGTACCACAACCAACTACGTCGCTGCAACATTCCACCCAACCATAGGCCAGTGTGCTCCTTAATCTTTCAGCAACACTGCCACCCCTGAGCTGGGAATGATTCCCCAAGGGATAAGGAACTAAGAAGGATCACACATAGCCAAAGATACATAACTTAGCCAAGCTAACACAGTTGGGTTTATCAGGCCATCAGGGAGCTGGGAAAAACTGACTGCTAAGCTGGTGGGCTCACTGAAGAGCTAAGGACACCTGCACTAGAACTAGCCCGAATTCTAGGACACCCACACACACCCAACACAAGGAATCAATCCCTTCTCTACTACATAGTCCCTCATGCCCTGACTTCCCTTCCAGTGCTATTCAGGGGGTGTGGAGAAAAAAGCCATCGCTCTAGCTCTGTCTATGAGGCTCCTGAACATTCCCGGTTTATCAAGCAGACCAATCCTTCATTCCCACTCCAATACAGTCCAAAGGCCAACCACTGCATACACACAACAAAAGCGAGCAATTCATAGCTCTAGGGTAGAAAAAGGAAACATTACTGTAGCCAAAATGGTGATACACAGCTCCGACTGAGCAAAATGATCTCAGAGTTGTTCTTGGCCCTATCGTGGCCAAAACAACTCAGCAACAACCCACACTCATGGGGAAAACAACAACCACGATCTCACTATTGAAGCAACAGGAAAGACATAGCCTGAAATTGGAAAAGGAATCAGATGCAACAGACTCTCAACGTGGAGATGGATTCATATACATAGAACCACAAAATCGGTAAGGTAACTACGCACAGCAAAATCCAACAATGAGAGTCACGCACAGGAAACTTCCATCTGTTTTGGGAGAGAACCCAACATGGGTGTCTGGTAATGAGGGAAATGTCGTAGAACCAAAATCGTGAGGATGAGAACCCACATAGTAAAATCCTCCACAACGAAATTCACACACACAGCAAAAATCGTGAACGTGAGGTAGTTTTTCCCATCTCTCTGCATGAGAATGGCCAAATGGAAGAATGGGTCATATGGTCTCTTCCTGCCCATGTGAGGGTGAACGAGTATCCTTGGTGGAGTGTGCATGTGGCAAGGATTGACAATCCCGCCACACCACTATCCATGCAATAACTTCCTAACTAACATCAAAGGATTTTAATTGGTTGTTGAATGAGACAAGGAAATGTGAGTAAGTCAAAAGGGTGGGTGACAACTAAATGGGTTTAACAACTAACACTTGGATTTTTCCCATTGGCCCCAAGGGTTAAATAATTTCCCTCCCTATCCTTAAGAAAATCATGCCCTTTTCATTATGGTTGCATTGACATAGATGGTTGTGGGTAATTTTAATTAAAATGCATGTTTACATGATGCCATAATTAATATGTGCCGGATAGCACGAGATACCACTGGGAACGATTTTAATCGCCGAAACATAAAACAACCAAATCGATGGTGGGGATTTTTCCTTTAGCTCCATACCACGATTAATTACAATATATACATCATATACATTTTAATGCAAACGTGGTCAAAACTGATGTGTTACAAGGGGGGAATGTTGAATAATCCTTCAGGATTTCATTGTAAATAATTTTTCAGTTATTAGTTAGTAAATTCTCGTTAATAATCTAGTTATCTAACTCAAGGTAATGGTTTTGATTTCCTTTATATGTAATACTCTTCTACGAAGTAATATATTGATTGATTAGGTTCTTCACGTCCTGTTTCATATGACACATCCAATCAACAACTAATTTGGAATCCCTGAAAAACTATAGCTTCATAACCCTATTTGTGATAACAGACAACATAAATAATTTTAAGGCCATCATCTCTGCTCTATTGTTGGAGGTCAAACCAAGACCAGCTAAAAAATTAATCCAACATGAGTTAGATATATATAATATACCACCAACCCCTCCCTTTGTAGAATTACCTTGAGAAGCACCATCAAAATAGATCCAACTACCATATATGTCTATTTGTTCCTCTACATCTCTTCTCACTTTTGGAGGAACATCATCTTGAGGGAAGTGGCTTAAGATAGTTAGAACCTTAGAACCATAAAGAAAAGGAGCAATGAGAATGTCAACATAAATGGTTTTGTTCCTTGCTAACTAGGCCCCCCATATAAGTATGAATGGAAAAGGCAAAAAAAATTTAAAAGCCACATTATTTACACAATCCTTGAATCACCTTCCGAGTCTAGTCCAGACCAAATGAAGTGAATGCCTTTAATTAGAGAAACATATTCCCACATATTCACAATGTATGGGAAAGAGATGAATAGGTGGGAAATATTCTCACTGCTTTCCTTGCATAAAGGGCATTTGTCGGGGCCCACCCATAATGTCTTGATCACAGTATCCCACACAAGTACCTTCTCAGACAATATCAACCATAAAAAAACTTTGATTTTAGAGGGCACTCGAAGTTCCATATCATAGAGGTCCACCAATGAAGCTCAAAAAGGTCTTCTTCCTCCCTAATGACCCTGTAGCCTAAAATATGGGTCTAGATACCACCCACAACATTCCTCAACCATAAAAATTCATCTTTCTTTCTTTCCAATCTAACATGGCTATCATGCAAAGCCTTTACAAATCCTTTTCACCGCTCTTTATGTTCATAAACAAAACCAAAGTCTTTTGCTTCAAACCATACTTGTTTGATAGGAATGGAGCTTAAAACATCCCCAAGTTGTCCCAAACTAGAGAAGCCTTGATCCATGAGAACATCAATCATAATCAAAGGTAATAAATGAGCATAAGTGCTTCCCACCCATGAGTCATGAAAAATCCCGATCCTTCTTTCCTTACCTACATTTCATACTGTTATCTCCCAAATAAATTAGTCTTCAAATAGGTCAAATTCAGAAAATTTATTTTTGCATAATGATCAAGAGTTCAAGGAACATTATGAAATATTTTGGTATGTTTAACAAAGTTGGAATGCCTTGTGCTCTATTTTTCCATTAAAAAAATCAAAGTTTAGCTTTCGGTGGCTTAGGAAAAATTCTCAACAGTTCATTAGCCACCGAAAAGCATAGCTTTCGACAGCTTGAAAATTGGACTCAGGACTACATTACCACCGAAAGTTCATTGACTCTGTTTTTTAATAAAATTTTGAAGGGAAGCTTCCGATGGCTTAGGTGAATGTCTCAACGATTCATTAGCCACCGAAAATCCCAGCTTTTGGTAGCTTGCAAATTAGATCCAAGATTACCTTAACTGCCGAAAGCGCCAAAAGAGGAAAACGGTTAGTGCAACCATTGAAATCAACCACCGTCAGCATGAGGAACGTCACGATCAAGCACTTAACTACCGAAAGGACTGGGACTACAGAAAATCATGAGTTAGTAAAGAAGAGGTCGTTATTAAACCGAAGTGACTCATAAAAGACCTAAACCCTCGCTACCCTCCACCTATCCCGTGACTGTAGTTGAACCACCACAAAACATTAAGTTCCAGTTAAAATGATTACTGCACTGGCCATCTTGTGGTTCTCACCAGAGTTTACTGTTAGCCTGCTCAAGTACCAATCGACCGATCAGCCCTTCAAAATCAGCACCCTTTCCTTAGTCCATTCCACATTTGCCTGCAGGCATCCTCACTGATCCAAGCCCTCCTTGAATCCAGCACAGTAATATCCTTCCCAGTGTTTGAATTTTGATCTTTGCAGGTACAAGAAGAGAAGTTTAGACATGAAGAAAGGAGGAAGACCTGCCCTTAGACACAAAATGGGTGACATTAGCTATCTCAAGTCACATCCAGAAGTATGCCAATTCTTCAAGGATGCAGGCTGTTACAGGTTATGTGAGAAAATTTAGGGAGCCCACCATCAAGTGGCAGAAGCCTTTGCTCTTTCTTTTGATCCCTCTAAGGAATTTATAGGCAGAGAAGAGTTTCAGGTCTTAGAGGTCTTAGAGAGGGAAATCAAAATAACTAATGCAAGATTAACCAAGAAAAATACTGAATTGCATGATTCTCTCCTAGAAATGAGACGGATGTATATCCTATAGAAAAAAAGAAATATGAGATTAATGAAGGACAACTCCAGGCTCTACAGGATGATCAGACTATCGAGGTTACAATATAAAAATTCAAACCCTAACTCTCAAGCTCACCTTGCGCTGGAAACACTAGCAGAGGTAGCAATAAGCCTTCAGGATCTTGAGGCAGCCCATGATGCTGCTGCTCTCCCAAACCCTATGCAGGTTGAAGAAGTACCGGAAGGACATAAGTAAAGTTGTAAAAGGGTGATTAAAAGACTAATTAAAATTTTGCAGAAATAGAGCTTTTGGTGGCTTAGCCAAATGCAACAACTGTTCATTAGCCACCGAAAGCAGAGCTTTTAGTAGCTTACAGACCCAAAATTTTGTTTCCTTAACCACTGAAAGCACATAACAATGCAGAAAGACATGCTTCCACACAGAACCAATTTTGATTGATCCAAACACCTCAAGGATGAGTTATGAAGATGAATATTAATTAAAGGCACCAATAGATTGGGTCTATTCTAGTTTTGAAGGTGCCAGCGAGGTAAAATGGGTCACAAACCCTACCTACTTTTGACAAACAATGACTTATCTGTCAAATCACAGGGCCTAGTTCTACTTCAGTGATCACTGCAGTTATTAAAGAGTTCAAGGAGTGAAAAAGTATTAGAGTTAGATAGATTAGCACTTAAGTTAGGGTTTTTGACCTAAATTTTGCAAAACAGTTATGTTTATCTATTTTTAGTAAATTCGATCCAACTTTTCAGGATCTGAAATAAATTTTGTAAAGGCTATAAAGCCTGTGAATAATGTTGAAGCAAAGGTTCGACTTCAGAGATTTTTAGACCCTTATTGTTATCAATATTCTCATGTTATTCATAATTTAACATAAGCTCTTTTTCCATTATATGTTCAGGTTCCATTTCTTTTCTGTTCTGTACTTGTGCTTGGATGTCTGGTTAAGATTTATTCTTTTTGTCTAATGCTAGATAGCTGTCATCCTATCTCTGTGTTGATGAGTTGAATTGCAAGTATCTTTCCTTGTTATGATTAGCCATTCATATGTGATTGCTTTATATATGAATCTGCCAGCATAGTGAGTTCTCCATTTATTCACCTTATTATCAACCCTCTGAACATTGATACATTGATGGTTAAAAGCCTTATCTTTTGATTGAGTTTTATGCATGTCTTGAGTGTGTGAGGTCCTTTAGGTCATCTGACTTGATCCATTTAGAAAACCATTAAAAACATTGAAGTTACCAGGCACCCTTGAGCTGCAACCTAGAGGATTTTCCTAAAGAGATAACAAATTGGCGCCATTGCCGGGGAAAGGAGATTGAAGCTCCGCTTCCATGGGGGACGGCATAAATCCTACTTTGATGATAGACAAAGTATGGACACTATTTTGGTTGTAATCATTTATCTGGCGACTCCATTAGAATAAGGTGGCTTGAAGAAGACCAAGTACCAGAGAAAACCCTCAAGGGCCACCAGTAACACCTGTTTCAGATCCAGAAGAGATTTTAAGAAGAGCAAGGGCTTCACTAAGGCAGACCTCCAGAGCTGCAAGGGGGGATACATCAGGTATTTCAAGAGATATTTCTATTGTTATATCAAATAGACCTCCATTTCAATCTTCTTCTGCCGAGTCAGAAATTCCTGACAAATTCCTGACAAATTATCCTATTCTTTCAATCTTGAGTCAGAAATTCAGAAGTTAAAAATCCCTTTTCCCTTGATAGAACCGATGAAGAATGATGCCTTCAAGACATCCATACTGAAATATCTTCAACTAAGGACACCCATAGATGCTGACTTTGTGAACTTGCAAGATGATAAGCCCACAATGATCCTAGGTCCTATGATTGAAGAGCTAGATGAGTCTTGCCCACCTTTCTACATATCTTTGAACATCCATGATAAAATCCTTCACAACTGTTTGCTTGACTAAGGAGAATCCCATAACCTAATGCCAAAAGAAGTAATGTATGAGCTTGGCCTTAGCATTACAAAACCATACCATGATTTGTTCTCTTTTGACTCTAGGAAGGTCAAATGCCCGGGCCTCGTAAAAGGTCTTGTCATAAACCTCTCCCAGTTGCCCTCAAAAAGCATAGTGATGGAAATAGTAGTGGCTGACATCCCACCTAAGTTTGGCCTCCTTTTGTCTCGCTCATGGAGTAAAAGGCTGGGTGGTACCCTTCAGGTGGACCTTACATATGCTACAATCCCAATGTTTGGAGGGGAGACCAAGAGACTCTACAGAGAGAACTAGTTCACCTACATCATCAGTAATGACAAAAACTCTATAAATCATCCCATCTATGTAGTAGATACAGACTTTGGGGCATGCATCCTGTAGATAAATGATTCCCAGCCAACATACATGCAGTTTAAAAATCCTACCTATCAACCACCTCTGTCTGGAGCATGTTTTTTGATGGGGCCAGTACTCAAGCCTCAACAGGTGCAGGTATAGTCCTAATTTCTCCTTCAAAGGAGAATTTACATTTGTCTTATAAGCTGTATTTCAATACTACTAACAATATAGTAGAATATGAGGCATTGCTGTTGGGAGTGAAGGCTGCCAAAGAAATGGGGATCATGTTCCTGAAGATATTTGGATATGCATATCTCATCATACAGCAAGTGAACAATACTTTTCAAGCAAAGAATGTCAGGCTGAAGGCATACAGAGATGAGGCATGGAAACTCAGGGACTCTTTAATGTTTTTTGAACTCTCATATATACCTAGGGAGATGAACCATTTAGTTGATTCCCTTGCTGTCTCTGCAAGTATGTTCATTCCCCTTTGCCCCTCTGCTGAGCTATGAGATCCAGGTCAAGTACAGGCCATCCCTCCCTGATAATGTGAAATTTGGGAAAGTTTTTGAAAATGATGATGAACTCAGTAAATTCCTCCAGGTTGTAGATGAGTTTTCTGATATGCATATTGATCAATAAAACCTAAATATGGAAGAATCCTAGAAGCTCAAATTAGGAAATAAAATAGGAGACTAGAATATTGTTTATCTTCCTAGCAATTATATACCTCGGGGTCTGGTGCCCCTAGAAGATATTTTTGATCATAATGATGTCCCCTTTAAACCTGTCAAAAGGGAGAAAGACCCTGCTGTCCATGAGCACAACCTAGGTAGCCAAAGTCATCCAAAATTGGTAAACTTGTCCTCTGAGTTAACTACTGATCAGAATTCAGAACTGTGTAGTCTTATGAAAGAGTTTGCTGATGTATTTGCTTGGGAATACAGTGATATGAAAACCTATGAAACAGCTACCATCCAACATAAGATTCCCCTAGAAAAGGACACCATCCATTTCAAACAAAAGTTAAGACCTATCAGTCCCCTCCTTCTGCCAGTGATTGAGAAAGAAATCCAAAAGCTCCTTAATGCAAAAATCATAATCCCACTAAGATATTCCAAATGGATTGAAAACCTAGTGATAGCGAGGAAGAAAAATGGGGAGATTTGGTTATGCATTGATTTTAGAAACCTAAACAAATGTCCTAATAAAGACAACTACCCCTTGCCCAAGATGGAGCATCTGTTGCAAAGAGTCTCAGGAGCTAGTGTCATGTCATTCCTAGATGGTTTTTCAGGCTATAATCAAGTTTTTGTACATCCCGATGATCAAGAGAAAACTGCATTTACCACTCCTTGGGGTACTTTCATGTATGCCAAGATGCCATTTGGGATAATGAATGTTGGGGCCACCTTTCAGAGAGCCATGGACATAGCTTTTGTAGGATTGAAAGACAAGTTTGTGCTCATATACCTTGATGACCTCACTATTTACTCCAACAGACGTGAATAACATTTGTAGCACTTGAGGAAGGTGTTTTTGAAATGTAGACAGTTTGGGATATCTCTGAACACAAAGAAGTCTCAATTTTCTCTCATGGAGGGAAAACTACTAGGTCACATAGTTTCAGCAGAAGGTGTGAAGATTGATCCTGTTCGAGTTGAATCAATCTAGAAATTGTCCATACCTAGGTCAAAAAAGAACATTCAGTCATTCATGGGTAAGATAAATTTTGTCAGGAGGTTTACCCCAAATTTCTCTGAGTTGGTAAAACACATAACCTCTATGTTAAGAAAGGAAGCTAAAATCAAGTGGATTGAGCAAGCAAGAAAATATTTTGAAGCTATCAAGAAGGCTATCATGGAACCTCCCACTCTGATTAGTCCAGACTACACCAAGGGTTTCTACATTTTCTCCTTTGCTTCCTATGACACAGTGGCAACAGTTCTATTACAGAAAGATAATGAAGGCTTTGATCACCCCATTGACTTTTTCAGCAAGACATTGAGGGTTGCTGAATTGAAATATGATCCTATTGAGAAACAGGCCTATTCTCTCATCAAGTCACTGAAATCCTTCATGATTTACATTCTACATGAAAAGGTCCTTGCCCATGTCCCTTCAACTATTGTGAAGGATGTCATGACCCAGCCTGACATTGATGAGAAGAGAGCCAAATGGATTGCCAAGCTTATTGAGTTTGACATAGAAGTAAAACCCACCAAGCTAGTGAAAGGCCAAGGTCTGGCTAAGCTCATGGCTGAAGAAAATTATGATTTATTGAGAATGAATTTCATTGGAATAAGTTTAGCAAACCTACAGATAGAGGTAGCGGTAGAAGCAGCAGAAGCAGAAGCAGAGGCAGTTTAGGAGCAACATGGCATCCAACAGGTGACTGAGAACTTGTCTTCATGCAAGTGGTACTAAGGTATTTTTCAGTTCTTGCAAAGTTTAGAAGTTCCCCCTGGGCTGAGCCTTGCTCAAGCATGATCTCTCAAGCTTAAGTATGTTAAATTTTGTATAATTGATAAGCTGTTGTATTGGAAAGATCCTTCTGGTGTTTGCTGAGATGCTTAGATCAAGAAGAGTCAGTTCAAGTCATACATCAGTTTCATTCAAGCACATGTGGAGGCCATCATTACTGGAAGACCAAAACTCACAAGATCCTGAGGGATGAGTACTATTGGCTTGTCTTTTTCTTTGATGTGTGTACCTTTGTAAGAGCCCGTGACAAGTGCCAAAGATTCAAAGGAAAGCAGTAGCTCAGATCTTTTCCCCTTAGACCTATTGTAGTGAATGGTCCTTTCCTACAGTGGGGTCTTGATTTCATAGGTGAGATTAATCCTTCATCAAGTGGTCAACACAAGTGGATCCTAGTAGCTACAGATTATTTCACCAAGTGGATAGAGGCAATCCCCACAAGGAATGCCACTCATCAAGTCATTATTAAGTTTTTATATGAGAACATTTTTATTAGATTTGGTTTCCAAGTAAGGCTAGTGGCTGATAATGCACCATATTTTAAAGCCGGGGCATTGGTTAACATGTGTGAGTCAATGGGCATTCAATCGGTGCATTCCACTTCCTATTACCCTCAAGGCAATGGCCTTGCTGACTCATCCAATAAAATCCTAGTTAGAATCATCAGAAAACTATTGGAGAATAATTAGAAGAGCTGGGATTCTAAGCTAAAGTTTTCTCTATGGGATAACCGAGTTACTGACAAAATATCCATAGGGACTTCTCCTTTCAAGTTGGTTTATGGTACTGAGTCCATTTTTCCCATTCAGCTGATTCCGCCAGTTGCAAAATTCTTTCAGGAGGAGCAGGATGAACCAAATGACATGGTAAGGAGGATGCTTGATTTGGTTGAGTTACAACAAGTCAGAGAACAGGTGGTGGAGAAGTCAGAAGCTCACTAAAAGAATATTAAAATCATTTTTGACAGGAAGGCAAAGGTGGGCAATTTTCAGGTGGGAGATTGGGTTCTGAAATGGGATGCTGTTAGGCGGGACAAGGGAAAGCAAGGTAAATTTGATTCTTTGTGGATAGGCCCTTTTGTGATAGCTTAGGTACAACATAACAACACCTTCAGACTGCAAAATATGGAAGGTGAGGAGGCATTCGATGGCCCAGTAAATGGGCTATTTCTAAAAATCTATTTCATCTGAGACTTTAAGGCCTTATTATTGTAAAATATTATTTTTGTTGTTTTTGTTTTTTAGCAAAATAAAATCCATGCACAATGGAACTGTAGAAGATAGGTTTAATTCTTATTTTTTAGGAAAGGCATTTGGTCTAGGGTTCTTGGGACCTCACAGGATGGTTCCCATCCCTGAGTAGGAGCCAGATGTTATCTCTCAAATAAATTAGTCTTCAAATAGGTCAAATTCAGAAAATTTATTTTTGCATAGTGATCAAGAGTTCAAGGAACATTATGAAATATTTTGGTATGTTTAACAAAGTTGGAATGCCCTATGCTTTGTTTTTCCATAAAAAAAAATCAAAGTTTAGCTTTTGATGGCTTAGGTGAAATTCTCAACAGTTCATTGGCCACCAAAAAGCAGAGCTTTCGACAGCTTGAAAATTGGACTCAAAACTACATTAACCACCGAAATCTCATTGACTCTGTTTTTTAATAAAATTTGGAAGGGAAGCTTCCGGTGGCTTAGGAGAACGTCTCAACGGTTCATTAGCCACCAAAAATCCCAGCTTTTTGCATCTTACAAATTAGATCTAAGATTACCTTAACCGCCGAAAGCACCAAAAGAAGAAAACAGTTAGTGCAACCATCAAAATCAACCACTGTCATCATGAGGAACATCACGATCAAGCACTTAACCACCGAAAGGTCTGGGACTACAAAAAATCATGAGTTAGTAAATAAGAGGTCATTATTAAACCGAAGTGACTAATAAAATACCTAAACCCTCGTTGCCCTCCACCTGTCCCGTGACTGCAGTCGAACCACAACAAAACATTAAGTTTCAGTTAAAATGATTACTGCACTGGCCATCTCGTGGTTCTCACCAGAGTTTACTGTAATCCTGCTCAAGTACCAATTGACTGATCAACCCCTCAAAATCAGCACCCTTTCCTTAGTCCATTCCATGTTTTCCTGCATGCATCCTCACTGATCCAAGCCCTCCTTGAATCCAACACGATAATATCCTTCTTAGTGTTTGAATTTTGATTTTTGCAGGTACAAGAAGAGCGGTCTAGACATGAAGAAAGGAGGAAGACCTACCCTCAGACAGTAATTGGGTGACATTAGCTATCTTGAGTCACATCCAGAATTATGGAAATTATTCAAGGATACAGGCTGTTACAGATTCCGTGAGAAAATTCAGGGATCCCACCAGCAAGTGTCAGAAGCCTTTGCTCTTTCTTTTGATGGCTCTAAGGCATTGATAGGCAAAGAAGAGTTTCAAGTTGATGAAGCCCTAACAGCAGAAGTATCAGAACTCCCAAGGATTGGGGAGAAATGGTTCAAAACCACCATCACAAAGGATGTGGAATTCAAGTCTTACTTGAAGCCTAAACACAAGAATGTAGTATGGAATAAAAGCATCCCTTCAACCTGGCTTGAGGAGAAGTGGCAACAGTTGTTGAAAGCAATCCTGGTTTATATAACTTTTGAAGGCAGGTATAACAAGGTGATGATATACCACTTTAAATTAATGAATCATTTCACTGGAAGGAGCCCACCGAACCTACCTTTCTACCTACACAAGAGCTTGACCAAGATGGCCCATCAAGTCAAATCCTAGCCCACCAAAATTGCAGGCAGGATATCCCACCATGGCCTGAAAAAGATAATTGTCCAAGAACTTCTGCAAAGAAGAAACATAGCATGGACATACTTCTTATTTTGGAATGAGTTTGAAACATGCTTATAGCCAAAAGACAAAGGAAAGTCCCCTTCAAAGAAGTCCACCACTCCTAGGAGTGGCAAGAGGAAGAGGAGGGCCATCTCTCCAGTGACAATGGACCATGCCTCTCCAACTTATAAGACCAACAAAGCCAAGAGAAATCTGAATTTTAGTGGAAAGGAGGAGGAGGCTCTAGTACGAGGTAAAAATATACTCAACATACCTTACTCAGAATCTAAAGAAGAAGAGGAGCAGGAAGTTGACCTAACAAAGCAGGTTGTAGCAAAATATGAGAAGTTTCCCTCACCTAAACCAAGGGAGGGTCAAGATGAACCAATGGCAGAAGCTTCCTCTAGCAAACCTAGATCCCAGAGAATAAACCAGCTATTAGGAAAAATAAATGAACTAGAGGTCTTAGAGAGGGAAATCAAAAGAACTAATGTAGGTTTAACCAAGAAAAATACAGAATTGCATAATTCTCTCCTAGAAATGAGAGGGATGTATATCCTACAGCAAAAAATAAATCTGAGATTAATGAAGGACAACTCTAGGCTCTACAGGATGATCAGATTGTCGAGGTTACATCAAAAAAATTCAAACCCTAACTGTCAATCTCACCTTGCGCTAGAAACCCTAGCAGAGGCAACAATAAGCCTTCAGTATCCTGAGGCATCCCATGATGCTGCTGCTCTCCCAAACTCTATGCAGGTTGAAGAAGTACCAGAAGGACAGAAGTAAAGTTGTAAAAGGGTGATTAAAAGACTAATTAAAATTTTGCAGAAACAAAGCTTTCAGTGTCTTAGGAGAATGCAACAATTGTTCATTAGCCACCGAAAGCAGAGCTTTCAGCAGCTTACAGACCCAGAATTTTGTTTCCTTAACCACAGAAAGCACATAACAATGCAGAAAGACATGGTTCCACACATAACCAATTTTGATTGATCCAAACACCTCGGGGATGAGTTATGAAGATGAATATTAATTAAAGGCACTAGCAGATTGGGTCTGTTCCAGTGTTGAAGGTACCAACGAGGTAAAATGGGTCACAAGCCCTACCTAATTTTGAAAAACCGCGACTTATTTGTCAGATAATAGGGCCTAGTTCTACTTCAGTGATCACTGCAGTTATTAAACAGTTCAAGGAGTGAACAAGTATTAGAGTTAGATAGATTAACACTTAAGTTAGGGTTTTTGACCTAAATTCTGCAAAACAGTTATGTTTATCTATTTTTAGTAAATTCGATCCAACTTTTCAGGATCTGAGATAAATTTTGTAAAGGCTATAAATCCTGTGACTAATGTTGAAGCAAAGGTTCGACTTCAGAGATTTTTAGACCCTTATTGTTATCAAGCTTCTCATGTTATTCATCATTTAATATAAGCTCTTTTGCCATTATATGTTCAGGTTCCATTTCTTTTCTATTCTGTACTTGTGCTTGGATGTCTAGTTCAGGTTTATTCTTTTTGTCTAATGCTAGATAGCTATCATCCTATCTCTATGTTGATGATTTCAACTGCAATTATCTTTCCTTATTATGATTAGCCATTCATATGTGATTCCTTTATATATGAATCTGCCAGCATAGTGAGTGCTCCATTTATTCACCTTATTATCAACCCTCTGAACATTGATACATTGATGGTTAGAAGCCTTATCTTTTGATTGAGTTTTATGCATGTCTTGAGTGTGTGAGGTCCTTTAGGTAATTTGAATTGATCCATTTAGAAAACCATTAAAAACATTGAAGTTACCAGGCATCCTTGAGTTGCAACCTAGAGGAATTTCTTGGAGAGATAACACATACAATCCATTTTTTTATAACATCAAAGGCCATAATTATAACCTTCCACATGATGGACACATTCCTGGTTGACTTGTCTCTTATCTTGAAGCATTGCTATTTGGAGAGAGGGATAATATATTTTCGATACATCACTTTTACCCATAGACCATCCCCCTTTAAGATCCCGCAAATCCCCTTGGTAGATAAAACCTTGGAAAAACAAGTAGGGTGCTTCAATCCCCAACCTCCTAAATCCATTGGCAGAGATAATATGTTCCAGGAAACCCAATGAAAGGGCTTATCTTCTAAATTCCCCTTCGAAAGAAAATTAAAACATATTTTTTCTAATCTTCTCCAATATTCCAGGAGGAATATATGCCAATGAGACTTAGTAAACAAGAATAGTGTCAAGGACCAAATTCATCATGATCAGATTACCACTCGAGATAACCACTTATTACACCAAAACATGAGTCTCTTCTCAAATTTTCTTACCAACCAAACCTAGTTCCTTCTAAAATAATCATTTGGATTTAAAATTAACCCCATGTACTTTAAGATAAACTATAAATCCACCATAATGAAATCGAACTGGGAGGAAATTCAGTCAATAGTCTCTTGATTCATATTCATAAAATAAATAGAGTATCTTCTGACATTATCATTGCAACAGGAAAAAAGGGAAATGATGTCGTTTTTCTTTTCAATATCCCTCCTGGATCCTTATGAACAAATCATAATGTCATAAAAAAACTACAAATGATAAATGTTGTAGTACCTCCAACCCTAATCCCTCTAAAGGAACCAAACAACTTTTCTTGAATGATGACTCTACTCATGCCCTCCACTACTAGAATAAACAACAATGGGGCAAGGGGGCAAGGGAGAAGAATACGATATATTATGACTATGGAAATTTTACATAGTATGATATATTATGAATGTGGAACTTTTATACATAACAATGCACTAAGTTGTTCATCTATGTCGATGCGCTCACATTGAGTTGGGTTATATATATGTGATAAAGGTGCACGCATAAAAAATAACTTGATGATATATAATAGTAATTGAAATTGATCAATCATGTGACTATATATTTGCATTGGACCTGTGAAACTAAAGTATAAATGTATTTGGGTCAAATCCCCAAATCATCACTTTGATCCACACAAAAACTTATTTATGTCATGTTCATCTAATACTTAGGCAATAATTACATGTACAATTCCCTCACTCGGTTGACAATTATCATTTACCAATTAACAATTAGGTGTCCTACCATCTCTTACTTAATTTTTGTAATTTCTTCCTTGGAATACATATCCCGTGGAAACCCATCCAAAAGTTTCCCTCATTTCAAGGATGGTACCCAAGGTAAATCAGATTTTTCAAAACCTCGAGGCTTTGTTAACACAGGTCTCAAGGCTATTACAACAATATGCTCATTAATAGTTCAACATGTCACTTCGAGACTTGAATCTGGGCGAGGAGGATACAAATTATTCCTCCCAACCAACCGAGTTAGACCTAATTGACATATTATTTATTTTTTGTTACCATCAACATTGTGTGTTTTATAAATTATTTCTTTGTTTCTCTGATCATTTTCAAAGGGTGCCTTATGACGTATTACTTAATTGTTGTTTTCATTTACAATTATATTTCTTGTCATGTGCTACTTTGTTACTATTGCCATTTACAATTTATATGATCTATTGTGTATTTTTTAGTAATTATGTGGATTGTTGTGTTTCAAATAATAAATATGTTATTATCATGAATTTGATTGGTTGGTCATGTAGAGTAGTGACATTTTCCCACAGCTATTCAATTCCTTCCAAGAGTGTGGTATATTTCGTTTGTGAATAATAGGGTTATCATGATATTTGAGTTGAATTACGTGTAGCATTTTCCTTATATGCGACATAATATCCCACCTCTTGGCATATGTTTGGTGTTTGTTAGTTAAATATAAAAAAACATCTCCAAGAATTTCCATGTAACTATGTCATAAAGTGTTTATATTGTGAATTTTAGCTGTAATTATGAGTTTATCTCTAATTATGATGGGAGTGGATTTCAAGACCATCCATATCTATTTGATGTCAATTTGTGTGACCTTTGTCATCCATCTCCACTGTGTCCACTGAAAGGACAGATGCATGTAAGGGGGTTATTTGAACTATTTTATGATGTGTATTTATTTGTTTTGAGGTCCATTCCATTTTGGTTTTGAAATTGTTTTATTGTGATACTTTATAGTATATTGGGATTTATGGTTATTAACTTAAGTTTAAAATCCTTCAGATGACTCTCTCAAAGATCAACCTTGTCATAGTTTGACTAGCTTGGGATTTTTCCCTTATATGAGGCGTTTGCTTCAGTTCCTTGTTAACAAAGTCATACCCTCCATTTCTAATGGCATGATACTTTTTGTTGGAATCAACATTAGAATATACCCTTGGAATCCCTCAGGCAAGCCAAAATTTAAGCATGGTTTCAACTGCAATCTTCTCCTACTCTAGATATAAACTTACGTCTTTGTTCATTGTTCATGATTTAATGTCCATAAACTTCTTAAGTTCTCGTTAACAAAGATGTACCCTCCATCTATCATGCAATGAGACATTTTGTTGGCATCAACATTGATTATAATATACACTCGGAATCCCTTAAGAAAGCCAAAAATTAAGCATTGTCTCATTTGCAGTCGTGTCCACTCTGGTAATCAACTTACCTCTTAGTTCATTGTTCATGATATAATGTCCATGGTCTCCTCAAATCTCATAAAATTTCTCCCTTTTTATGCTTCATTAAAATGAAGAAGAGGATATTGTTAGCTTTAGCATATCTAGAGTTATAATGGGATTTTGGCATGGATTTTGATTCCATGCAATATAGGTCCAAACTTTATTGTTTCTACAATGTTGAAGTTGATGATCTTTTTTCTTTTGTTTTCAACATAATGTATTTCTTGAGGAAACCCATTCGACACTTTCCCTCATTCTAAGGATGGTATCTAGGTAAAACCATATTCTTTAGGGCTTAAGGACAAGTCAACATCTCAACAAAAAATAGTCCATGAAGAGAAAACATGTCACAAAATTGTATTTAAACCAAAGTGGGTGAGGACAAATATTTTTCCCATAGCCACTCAAGCTACACCCAATCAACAAAAACTATGATATATTTGAGGATCGAGTGTTTTTTCCTTTTGTGAGGATAACAATCAATCTTTCTCCTTGTGAATTTTTTAATTGAGAATCAATTCAACCTCTTCCACCTTGTTGTCACCCACTTCAAACCCATAGATGGTTGTGATTAGATGGTCAAATTTTTCTCTAGTCTGTCCAATTTTGCCTCTACTTGTTTTCATTTATATACAGTGTCATGGTTTTGTTTCTCATTGACTTCCAAGGCATAAGACATGATTCCCTTCACTTGCCAATATATTTCTTGTAATCAGAAATATTTTAATTCTCAACCTATTGCGTGACTTGGATTGGGTATGTGGGGCTGAGTTTCCACATTGATGAGGGCGATAAGAGTGTTCCCTCTATTGACCTTAATCTTCTCCTCACTCATTGCTACCTTTCCCTTCACGTTATCATATTGTCATAGTTGATATACCTCTAAGGACCACTTCACCAGGATGGTCTTCTTGTTGTCCCCCGCCCCGAAAAAAATTACACGCTTTGTTTGGTAGTTATGACTATTTCATTTAGCAAATCTTCAGGATATTTAGGCTGGATTGAACCTCACTGTGAAAGAATATTGAAGGAGGAAGAAGAAATTCAGTGTACAATGATCAAACAATCATGGTGAAATTAAACAGATAAGAGGAAAAAATTTGTCAGCATAACATTACTCTCATAATCATTAATTGGTATGTAATACATCCGTGTTACAAATAAGGAAATTCGAATCCTCTAGCAGTGATTCGAATCCCATGACTTGGACTGACTCTAGAGATCACTAACCATGGGAAAATCACCACTAGAGACTCACTAGTGTAACTACGGACAATTGAATCAATTCAAAATTATTTAACTGACCAAGGTAGGTGAGAAAAGGCACCTAACCTCCTTAAATCATGGAAAGTGGCACTAGGCTAACTGTAGATGAACTAACTGATTCCCATCAGAGCATAACCCTACACATACTAGGGTAAACTGATGGTGGGAATCCCATGACTCATCATGGGTTCCTAAATTATAGGGATTGGACTCTGGAGCTCCTAAATTGATGCAGACTGGTGCATCAAGTGGTAGGTGGGCCCCAAATAACTCCCCCATGGCACTAATGATGTGGTAACATACTCCTAAGTTAGGAAACTGACATTTAGACTATGGTGCAAAAGGTAGGATTACAATTAATCCTAACAATGACAAGGCATGCTTCCCTAAGAATTCTCCCCCATGGTGAAGATAAAACTTCAGAACTTTAGAGCATAATCCATTGGAGCAAACAAAAATATAGGAAGGAAATAAGGCAAGAAAGAACTAAATTGTGACCATAAAGAATCCTACCAGCCCACCATTGATCCCTAATTTCTTTTTCTTCCCCCATCATCACAAAATTTCCAAAGTTTGACTCATCCTAAGATGGGTAACATACTGCAATGTTTCAACATGGGATTGGACAACTCCACAATGGAGGCATTCCTTCACTGATGACTCGTACCTAGGCATTGATGTACCATGATATCTTAAGATGACACCCTATTCATCTAAACATATTTTTCTATTAAAATGCTAAATTTCATTGAACTATGATTTTTCCTTCCATGTAATGATATAGTACATTTAATAAAAGTTATTCAACTTCCTAAATAGATTTTGAACCCTTAGTTAGAAGGGACAAGTTCTCCATTACACTATTGAATAAAAAACATAAAACAAAATAATATTGAGGTTTCCCTCACGTATCTAATAAGGTTAACTATTATCAACTACATATATTAAAGCATATATGGCTTCAAATAAAATGATTATGAAGATACCCCAAATTCTGATCATTGTTTTTCTCCATAATGGGTTGTGTTCCTCAAGGAAGACATAATGTTGCTTTAAATAGGGAGTTAATTTCCTGGCTTTTATTCATGTATACATGGTTGATAGAAACATTATGAATAACATTATATAGCGAGATGGTATAGCCAAATATAGCTTCTAAGTGGCTAGTATTCATCATGTATTGCTTGATCATGTAATTTACCACCAGTTAATAATCACCAAAAAATTGCAATGAGGTTAAACATTTTTCAATTACCAAAGTCAAGACAAGCTTCGATACCTAAATCTTTGTTGCATTGTTTGTACCTTGATCGAGACCAAATTTAAAGCTATAGGAGCAAGTTTTTGAAACATAAATAATACCAACAACACCAAAACTGATAGAATTTCCTATGAATCCCCATCAAAGAAGTGTTAAAATATGCATAGGAACAACACTTTGATGAAAAAGGCGTATGTCGATTTTAAATTGTATTCACACTAAAGAAACAAATATATAGTATAAAAAATGATGCCACCTTATAGATAGTTTTTCTCTATACCCTAAAATCACACATGATTATTAGGTTAGGAAATATTAAATAATTATCTTAGTCATCATTTAGGATAAATCACTATTATTATAAATGAATAATACAATTAATGGTGACATAGATGGAATCCAAGAAATGCTTCAAGGAACTAGAAGATAGCTAGGGTTTGAGATGGTGTCCTCCTCAGGAAAAGATCTTCTGTCACCTACACCAAACTAAAATGCTTTAAAGTCAGTGATACAATCCCTGAGCAAAACAAGTTCTAGAGTTGAGTCAACAGAATTCATCAATACACTATCTGATATTCCAGAAGTAGTTATTCCTGCAACTGTATCCAGACAAAAGGCTCTCGCAATGCAAATAGAGGTCTTATTGGCCAATTTACAAGAATCTAGACTTCTCCCAAATCCATGGATATTTGGATTTAGAAAAGCTGGATAGTTCTTATCAAAGGAAGAGTGACACAATATTTATGTGGAATATACTTTTATGCATTTTTGTTTGAATTCAAAGAAGACAAACACTAAGTATTTTACAACGGTCTATATTTATTCAACAAGAAAGGAATGTAACTAAATAGTTGGACTCCCGATTTTGATCCAGATTCAGACACCCCTTTAGTAGTCCTAGTTTGGGTATGATTACCTCACCTATCTTTTCATTGTTGGGGAGACGATTCTCTGAAATATATTGGAAACACTTTGGGAAAATTCATAGATAAGGATTAACCAAAGCAAGGAATGTTTCAATATGCTCAAATATGCATGGAAGTCAATATTGAAAAAGGCCCACCTGAAGTAATTGATCTCATTTTGGATAGTTGGAGTCATTATCAACAATTGGAATATGAACTATTACCATTTAAGTGTAAATTATGGCATTCTTATGTGGCCATTTCACAAAAGAGCGGCAAAAAAAGGAGCATGCATTTCAGAATATGGATGATCAATGGAAGCAAATTCGTAAGAGGTCTAAGTAAGCTATCATCCCTATAGACACTCCTTATTTGTCTTTGGTATCTAACACATCACAACCAATACTATATCATGCAACAAATCATTTTGATAAGCTACTCCAAAAAGAACTTCTAGTACGATTTACTAAAGTAGTGGCTCCACCAATTAAAGAACTTGGGCCATCCTTCCCTCATACAGTCTCATATTTAATACTAGGATCTGACTTAGTAAATATTGGATCTGATAAATATAAGAAACAAATGGAATTTGACAAATCTGAAACAATACTGGAATTGTAGATAGTATCAACAAGGGTCCTTACAAGAAACCAAGCAAGCGAGTCTGCAACATAAAAAGAAATAGATGTGGAGGAGGGTGAAGAACGATCCACTTGGCAATTAGGGACAAATCTAGCCAAACAAGTTCATGAATAAATTGCAAATAAGGAAAATATGATGGGCTTGCAAACCATGTTGGATCGAAGTAACATAACAAGTTCAAAACAATTAATTATTAAAGGAACAACCACCCCTAGAACTTTGAGCACTCACAAGTTAAGATCCACCAAGACAATAGTCAAATAATGAAATTAGTCTCCCAGAGTAGAAGAGGGATGTGGAGCAAAAGGAAAGAGGAAGCTATGAGACATTTGATAAAAATGGAAAATCCCTTGATTCTTCTTCTCTAGGAGACTAAACTATAAGAGCAGGAAATGCAAAAGATAGGGGAAAGTGGTGGAATAATAGTAAAGGGATATAAATAAGTTCTTTTGGTGCCTTTGGAGGAATCAACACTCTATGGGACAACTCAGAGCTTGAATTATTTGAATTCAAACAAACACATCATTGGATCTTTTCTTGTTTAGTAAGCAAAAAAGATGATGCTTGATTTAAAGTTTTAAATTTATATGTACCTATGCACTATAGAGAAAAGCATGATTGTTGGTAAACTATTTATAATGAGAGAGAAAGAAGAGGGCTATGAAATTGTATTTTTGCATGAGATCTAAACATAGTACTAAATTAGGAAGAAAAAAGAGGAGGAACTAGTGTTAGGAATATTTCAAGAGAGAATCTAGGTGATATGATATTTGAATGTGATCTAATGGAGAAGTTTACATGGTCAGATAGAAGGACTATATCAACATATATTTATTGCATCCTAGTTAGACATCCTTTTAATCAACATTTATTATCTAGAAGATGACTTAGATATCACATAAGCTATTATACCTTCAACTACCTCATATCACAAGCCAATTAGTCTCTCTTTATCTAAGAATTTGAATTATGGGCCACTTCCTTCTAAATTCAATCCTTCATAATCCTTAGGCTATTGATATCATTAATAAAACATGGAAAGGGAGATGGGAAGGTTCACTGAGTTTTATATGGTAATCAAATTTAAAAGCAATGAAACATGCTCTTAAGAGGTGGTCTAAATTTAGCTATGTAGAGCCTTTTGTTGAAAAAAAGAAATTCCAGGAAAAAGTTGGTAGAAATACAAGAACAAATGGAAATAAGAGATCCAACTAGATAACATAGGTTATAGGAAATAGAAACAAATATAAATATTCAATCGATACATTGAGTTGAGGAGGAACATTGGAGACTTAAATCCAGAAGTCTGTGGCTACAAGCATGATATATGAATACTTCCTATTTTTATAGACAAGCCAAATTAAGGAAAAGCATAATAAATGTCAAATAAATCACCTGTTCTGCAGGAAGCAAGCTTACTGATTATAGGGATATAAAGGGAGAATATTTCACCATTTTACAAATTATTATCAAAACAAGAGGATTCAAATCATGTTGCTTGTATTGAAATTCTAGAAAACATCCTTAATATAGTTTCTCAAGTGGATAATCAGGCTTTAGTCAAAGAAGTTGAGGAAAGTGGAGTAATAAATACCATTTGGAGTCTAGAACTCGATAAAGCGTAGATTCTAGATGGATTTACCATAGCATTTTATCAAAAAATTTGGGATTTAATAAAGACAGACCTATGTAAAAAAATGTTCTTTGAAAAAAGGTAAATTAGGAGGAAGTACAAATTCCTCTTTATTCTAAATGAAAAATGTTTGGAAACTTTCTCTAGATTCAGATCTATGTCTTTATGTAATTCATCATACAAAATAATCACCAATATTCTAGCTACCAAAGTGAAATCTATTCTCTGTGTTCTCATATTGGAAAATCAAGGGGGTTTTATCCCCAAAAGATAAATATTAGACAATATTATTCTTGTTCAAGAAGCAATATGTTATAGCAAAATAAGGAAAGAGATAGGCATGGTCATAAAAATAGATACGGCCAATGCCTTCAATAGAGTGAGACACTCCTTTTGTATTTTGTTCGCATTAAATTTGGATTTTTCTGCCACATTTATTGGATGAGTTCAAGCTTGTAGCACCAATCCATGCATATCTCTATTAGTGAACGAAAAGCCAATTGAGTTCTTTCAGAGTCAATGAGGATTGAGATAGGGATTCCCTCTCTCTCCAATTTTAGATATTCTTATGGATGTTATCGAAAATTCTCTATCAATGCGGACAAAGCTTGTTTCCCTAGTATACATTGGGCATATCTAGAACAAAACACACACAACAATGTAACGTTTCCCTAGATTGTTAAATCACTTGAATGTAAAGCTTTCTTACCTCTTAATGGAGATGATGCTTTCCTTCTTTCTTCTCTTGCGATCAATTGTACTTGCAAAATGATGCAAAGGACAAGACACAAAAGTGAAAGCAACAAGATATATTACAAACCTATGCTAATGATCAAGGAGAAAAGGAATGAATAACTCACATCAATCACAAATTATTTATGGGAAAGGAAAGCATATTTGTATTAACATAAATAGAGAAGAAAACTACAACCAAATCCTTGATGTTGAAGCCTTGTTCTCACAATATCTTGACTCACATTCATAAGCTCTACAACCTCTCACTTGCAAGATCACACTCTTTTCCTCTCACACCCAGAATGATTCCAACAACATAAATGTGTTTTCTTTGATCCTCCCTCTTCCATGAGGCATAGGTTGCTTATATAGGCCAAAGGGGGATCAAATGGGTTTAGATTATTTTGGAGGAAGGTGAGGGATCATCACTATAGGTTAGAGGCACAAGTTCCACTTAATATGATTATTTGGGATAAGCCTCCATGAGGAATTTCTTCTAGAATGTTCTCGAAAGTTATATTTTTTGCCTTTTTGGGAGTGCTAACGCTTTTTTCCTATTAGCAATAGGCATCTGGAGTGGTAGACGCTTTTTGTCCAAGTGCAACAAGTGTCACCAACGCTTATTGTCAATAGGCAAAAGGTGTCATCCTTCGCTGACACTCTATGTTAGGAGGCAAGATGCATCAGAGCTACTAGGATTGGACATCTAGCAAGGAAAAACTCCTCCAAAAGTGGTTTTGGCCTATGAACTTTAGGGAATTAGGCAAGGTGGAAATTTTTAGGTGTGATAGAATGCCTCCCAAAGTATGAAGCTCGAGGGATATGATAGGTGATATACTTTGCTAGATGTTATTCAGAATCAGAGGAAAAGAGTGGCGAGTGAGGAATTGACACGGTACTATATTATAATCTGTCTGACTCAAATAATGGTTGCTGACCAATACTCCGAAAATCCTTGTATAATGACTAAGTCATGGCTACCTATAATACACTATAAATCCATGATGCACCATACTCAAATCGGGACATAACTACTTAATATACACTGTAGAACTATGTCATCTTGAATCGAACTTGAGAATAAACACTAGACATACATTGTCTATCCATGCGATGACTAAAAAATACTCCATCACATATTGGGGGAGACAAATTATCAAGTGAATTCCTGAATACCTAGGGTCTTCATTCCAACCCCAAACAATACGATTCTACCCATGCGAATAGATTTCCTGATGTCGAACATGGTAGAAACCACTTGATTACCGACCATTGATGTATACCATTAACAAGTGCGAGGGAAATCACCATTAATGTCAATGATTCCTAAGGTACCCTAGTAAATCCCTCCGAATGTGAATAAATGAGTTGTAGTCGAACAATCGGCATAATCTTTCAAGCAGAGGCCAATGATGAAATCCTACTGTCGAAAGCAAGGAAACCTACCATTGAGGCATGCAAGATTAAAGGTACTCATTGGTTTCTGAGACTAATTACCGGATGATGAGATGATGTTGACGAGAATAGACTTGTCGAATGAGGGCCATGATGTTTCCCTCATCATCGACACAAAACTTGGAACAAAAGTGATTTTTGTAGTGATTTTGAGTATAGATCGACCATAGGAATAACTCTAAGATGAATGACTCGAAGGAAGGTAATGTAAATGTAGAGGTAAGCTGTGGTAAAGACTCTCATTGAACATGGAATGAAACCACAAGTGACTTGGAAGAATTGACTCAACGAGGCAGAGACCAGGCATAATGCAAAGGCAAGATGATGCATTCTTTGAAGTAACTAAAAGTAGTAAAATGATTCATGAGAGTGGATCGACTCGATGACAAGCTGGAAACCCAACTGTTTTAATGAAATGTAGATAGGTGCCATGTTCAAGGGTGATTATAAGCTGCCATTAATACAAATGAAAAATGTTTTCCCATTCCCTTAATTTCCCCATTATGATGGATAAGTACCTATTTGCTTTTAAACGAGCTTGAAAAGGGGAAAAAACGTTGGATATAACTCATCATAGGATGAGTCCAACCTCATATGTTTTATGAACCTAAGAAAGGATGGGTTCATTCCCCAAAAAGGGTCCTTCATCATTTAATTTCATGACTCTGAAGAAGGTAAACTTGATTATTGTTTCATGTTTAGAGAGTCTGAAATGACTAAAGAAAACTCCAAGATGGACTGTTTCGTAAATTTAGTCCCCAAGGTCTGAAAAATTATAAACATATACCTAAGAGAACTCTTCCAGTTACAATGAACTTATGTATTTTTTTTGTAAATGAGTCTAAACGGTCCGTAAAGGGGTAAATTATCACCGGATAGACGACCTTCAAATAATTTGGCAAGCATGAAAGAATCAAGTTTTCTTAGCAATATTTTATTATTTAGAGTCTGAAAAGAGCTTAAAAAATGACTCCACAGGGGTTCTTTTTTCGTATTAGGTTTTGCGATTCCGAAAAAGCAATAAAAGTGAACGTGATACCTTTTCTCTAAGTTTTTAACAAGCATGACTAGGGTATAAAAGGCACCCAAAATATTTTTCAGTTTTACACGGAGCATGAAAAAGTAAAAAAGAAACTCTGTCGTAGCAAAAAAAATGCCCAATCAAGTCCTGAAATCTTTAAAAAGACCATTAGAAAATTTTCACATTCAAAACTTTAGAAAAATTGGAAAAAACTAAATAATATTTATTAAATTAAATATTATTTTTCATTTTTAATCCAAAAGTAGTATAAAAAGGGGTAAATAGTAAAAAGGTGAAAATAGTTCTTTGACAGGTGATCTTATGACAAATATTTCGGGAGCTACATCCAACAATTCGTCAATCTGTTCAATCCAGGTAAAAGCTCATCCTCTTCCCTTCATTTTGGTAGTATAATTTTTAAGTTTCATCAAGTTTTTTTATGATTTTGAGTTGGTTTTATGGGGAGGAAGAACGCTCCCTAGGAGACACTCTTGTCCCTTTCAGGAGGTGCATCGACACACTCCCTGAAAGGGGAAAGAGTGTCATCCCCACTCTATCCTCAAGGGGAAAAGGCATTGTCGCTATTTCTGCTCATAGGAAAAGCATCGACAACCCCCGAATTTCCAAAACAAATTTTTAAAGCATGATTTTAAACATTTTTCTCCATGAAGTGTCTCTAATGTATGTTTTATGTATGTCTCATAGGTTTCAAAACACATCATCGTGATTTGGAAGGAACGAGAACAAAAATTAGATGATTCCCAAGCCGAGAATTAACTAAACACAATAATGGCATTGAGAGAATGTGGGCTTCTCAAATACTCTATGGTTCTAGGAATGAAGGCCCATTTGATTAGGATGTGGGACCCTGAGCAACAACATATCCAAGTGGGTACCCATATCCTTACCTTAGACATGGAGGATGTATATTTCTTGACTGGAATCTATAGAAGAGGGAATCTAGTGTCACTCTCTAGACCACGTGGGGGATGACCATCGACAACTTGATTGATGAGCATTGTGTTATTGGGACACGATCTCAAGGAGGAGAAATTCCAATAAAACACATAATGGACAAGACATCAAGGAAAGTTGCATTTACCATCGAGAAGGTGGCGAGTAGTAGGGATTCCCACTAAACTACTTGAGCTCATATGTTATATACGGTTGAGTGTATGGATCCAACCATTTTCAACTGGAGCGAGGAACTTTTAGTAAGCCTCAAGGACTAACTAACAAAGTGCTGCTAAGGGGAACTTAAGCAGTTCGACTATGGTGCTATAGTGGTATCATTATTCCTAGAGAGGATCCCTTTATTGCGTCCTCAGGTACCACTGAATATAATGGAGCCACATGAGCCACAAATATTGAAATGGGTGGAGGCTATGGCTCGCCATGGAGGAGGAAATGGGCCTACAATGACCTATGGCTCCGTATTCTTTCGATGGCTATGTGTCCAACTCCTGATGGTGGCAGACTATGCTTATGCAAGGATAGACTTCAGAGGTGAACTTGATTTACCCTTACCTAAGGATGATCAGTGGGATGACAAAGGTGAGAAAGATGACATCCCTCATTGTGTTTTTTTATTTTCTAACATATTTCATTCATTTATTTATTTTTGCGATACTAAGACCGTGTATCCTACATTGTATATATTAGTCCATCACGACCAACTGGAGCATTGCCTATCGAGAGGTGAGGGGAGGTGAGGGATATCACCATGCAGAACTTAGAGGCAGAAGATGAACTATAGGAGATCGAGGAAAACCTGTAGAGACGGATAGTCGGATTTCTAGATATCTCCATTGACGATTTACCTCAACGTTATCAATGCCATACTGCAGGGGTTTCAGGTCATTTCAGGAGACTACTATGCAATGTATCTCATGCCGTGATGTGTTTCCATGAGCACGGGGATTACCTCAGAGTTGTTCTGAATCGTAGTATTTTACTAAAAGCTTCTAAGCTTCATATTTTGACTATTTTAATGTACTTAAAACTCATAGTTTTAGATTTTTCTACACTAAAAGATTATGGCTTCAAATTGTTTTCTTAGTATCAGTTGTAAAATATTTATAAAAAACAAATTTTTGCAAAAAATGTGTCTATTGTGGTGTGTTTGTACATGAATGGCTGCGTATTATGTGTTTTTATGATCTTTATACATGTGATCTATCTTAAATGAATATTAAATATGAGCTAAGTACCAATCCAAAATGTAATTGGATAACAAATAAACAACTATATTTAAGTGTCTTGGAATATGTTCATAAAAAACAAACCCAAAAGACCTCTCAAGAAGCCGAAATCTTTGAAATAATCGAAGGAGTAATGGATTTCGAATGGTATAAACCTGATTTAATTGTGAAAGAAATAGTTTGGAATCTAGGTAGACTCTAACCCTCCTCACATCATTTGAAGAGGCTTCAGTTAATATTCCAATCATTGCATGATCGTCTGTAAGATTGTTTGTAGCGGAACCTAAACAAGTTCTTCTTGAGATTACCAAATCACTGGCAGGGTAATAAAGCACCCAAGCCGCTTATGAGAGGTTCAAGGTATGTCGACTAGCGCCATCCGTGAATCCTGAATATGTGGTCATCTGTTCATTCAAGTATAACACTACATAAGCAAACTTACCTAAGATGAATCCTTCATTCATGAAATTATAAAAATCCAAACTACACACAACAGACTCTATCAAAAATATTTACAAGGTATATGTGTGAGGTTACATAGGCATAGTACCTTTTAAGGTAAATCCCATTTCAGGGTTCACCCAAGGATATCCCATCATAATATATAAGTTCATAGGCTCCTTTCTCTAAAACATGTCTCACAACATATGTCCCATGCCATGTGGATTCTAATTTTCCACCTCCCAACTTATCGTGTTTTTTATCATATGTCGAGACCAAATCACTTTCATTGAAAAGGAAAGGTTGAACGGATCGGTCGTATTGATATTTAATCCATTCCTTGTGCACCTCATTAGCTAAGTTTGCATCTCGATGAATTTCATCGAGTTTGTTCAAATACAAGAAATGTTCTTCCTCCATAGTGGTATTGGGTAGCAGTTCCAAAACAAGCTTTATAGAAGGGATCTCACACTTGATATGAAGAGTAGCCTCCAATCTGTACACCAGTTGAAATGGTGTAAAGCCAGTCAATGTTTTGATGATGGTCCTATAAGCCCATAATGCAGAAAATAGTTGCAAATGCCAACTGGACTTAGCTCATGCTACCATCCGTTGAAGCATAGTTTTCAACACTTTGTTGATAGATTCAACCTGACCATTTACGTAAGGGTAGTAAGGTGTTGAGTTATTGTGACAAAAAACTAGTTTTTCACTTAATTTTGACATCATCTAGTTTTGAAAATGTGAACCGTGATTAGTCATGATGGCTTGTGGGACTCTGAAACTAGCGATAATGTGATTAAAGAGAAAAAGGGCAACAAATTTTCCATCTTCAACATATGTAGGCATAGACTCAACCCATTTTCTGAAATAATATATGGGTACAATAATGTAACCATGCTCCTCGACAGAGGTAGGATTACAATGCTTGAAATCGATGCCCCATTTCGTGAAGGGACCTACAACAATGATGTGATGGAGTGGAGCTGAGTGGGTGTGCATTTTTTATTGGAAAATTGGCAGGGTGGGAATTTTTGGATGACTTCCATACAATTTTTGAATATTGAAAGAAACAATTACCCAGCATGTAGGATTTTCTAGGTAGTAGCCATCCCAGAAATATGACTGCCACAAGCTCCATCGTGGCAATCATTCAACGCTATTTCAGACTCCTCATGAATTAAGCAACACTGCAAAATCGAATCAATGCCATGATGATACAATGTATCATTGACGATAAGTGAATACGATGACATTCATCTCGGGTTTCATTTAGCTAAAAGCGTTGAGTTTCGAGATATAAAATCAAATATCCATACCAAGGATCAGACGTACTAATGAGGAACAAGGATTCATTGGGTAATGAATCAAAGGGATGCATTTCCTCAGTAATATGGGGAATATCACACATGAGTTCCACGAAGACAAAAGAATTCTTTGAATTGGATTTGGAAAATTCTATTTCGAATTCCCAGAGAATGACAATCCAACGAGAATATTTCCCCCCAAGTACTTGATGAGTAAAGATGTAATACATGGGGTTAGAATATACGTACATAGTGGTTGTGCGAAGCAGAATGTAGTGACGAAACATTTAGACTATAATAAACGTAGCTAGATCTAACTTCTCAACATGTGAGTAGTGTGTTTCAGATTCAAGAAGACTCTTACTCAGGTAAGAAATCACATGATCTTGGTCATTATCATCAGTTTGTACCAGCACCATCCCAATGGTATTTAAAAATGTAGCCACATAGAAGGAATAATACTTAGTATAGTCAAGTGGTTGTAACACATTCACGTGTGTAATACCATGCTTGAGAGTATCAAATGGATGTTGTGCAAGGTTGTCCCAAACAAAGGGTGAATCCTTTTTAAGCAAACACATAAAACCATGTATTTTTTCAGCGTAGTTGCATACAAAACAACGCAAAAAGTTTTCCTTCCCTTGCAAACTTTGAAGTTCCATGATGTTAGAAGGTGGTGGTGGGGAAAAAATATCCTCAACCTTTAGAGGGTCTATACTGATGCCATCCTTGGAAACAATGAATCCAAGAAATTGTCCAGTCTCAACACAAAAAACATATTTGTGTGGATTTAAACAGATGTTGTAGTGGAGACATCTAAGAAAATTGGCTCTTAGATGGTCAACATGGTGTTCTCGATGATGTGAATGAGCAGGTAGATCGTTGAGATATGGTTCCACAGTATGTTTAATGTCATGGAAAGCATAATACATGGCATGTTGAAACGTAGCACCAATATTTTTAAGACCAAAAGGCATCTTACGGTAGGTGAATATTCCCCATGGGAAAATGAAATCCGTCTTATGTTGATCAGAAGGGAGTATCTCTATCTAATTGTGGCCAGAAAAACCATCCATAAATGAGAAGGTGACACTTTCAACACAGTTATCGATGATTTGATCAATGTACAGTGTAGGGTAATTGTCTTTTGGACAAGCCCTATTAAGGTCTCTGAAATCAATACAAACCCTAATTGTACCCTATTTTTTGGTAACATGAACAATGTTAGAAACCCATTCTGTCAATGGCACGGGATAAATGGACCCAACCCTAAGAAGTTTTTCAACTTCCTCCTTAATGGCAACTTCTTTCTGTTGATGTACTTGATGTATTTTTTTATGGATCAGTTTGGCGTTAGGGTATGTCTTGATCTCATGAACGACAATTAAAGGATCAATACCCGACATCTCTTCGTATGTCCAAGTGAAAACATCTCAAAACTATCTAAAAATGGTCGTATAAGTTTCAACTTCCAGAGAAGAAAAATTCTGCACTAAATGGATGTGTTCAGCAACTCCAAGTTTCATTGATATATTGACCAGAATGGTCTTACTAATATTACTCAAATTACTTCGAGACTCAACATATTGAGTGAGTACAGGTAATTGAGGAGTAGTTATGATATCATATGAAACCAACGACTCAAACTGATCTTCTACCAATTGGTAACAGGGAAGGAAAGAAGAAGGATGGTGATGATATTTCTAAGGAATCTCATCCAAATACATAACTTCCATAATGGATTCATCCAATGGAAGAAGGTACAAAATATAATATAGAGACGGGTAGGGGGAATCTAACCAATATGGCAGATGGTAGGGGTATGATTCCACCACAAGGTGATCATTAATACTAGGGTCGTTAGAGGTGGATTGTATAGTTTGGTAAATATCTTAAAAAGGACTCAAAGGTGTCGAATAAACAATTGATTTTTCTTTAATGGAGATGTCATGACTCGTCAATATCATGTTCACAGATGTGACCTATGGAGGAGGATTTCAATGGAAATACTCCCATAAGCTAAGAATATTTATGAATTCGTAATCCAATGTTCTGATACTACGGAGCCAAAGTGGCCAATAGTGGAGAATTGTTTTCAAAATTAGAACTCTTATATGGAGAACAACAATATAACCGATCAACAGTAACAATCTTCCCTTGGAATGGGAATTGGACCAATTTCTACGTAGGAGGAGATTGTAATCTAGAGGAGCGTCGAAAACCATGACATGGATGACCACTGATTTCCCCCCTAATTCTATTAATAAGGATGACATCAATCCATAGGGTTGAAATCCATGACCTTCAAATGCCTTCAATGTCATAGGTGAATAATTAATTTCAGGGAAACCTATTGCTCTCCAAAAAGACAGAGACATAACCGAAGTCGAGGCACCTTCACCCAAAACGGTACGGTGGACCTTTTACCCAATAAATTTTGTAGATAATTGAAAAGCTAGTTCATGGGAAAGACTCGACTTAAAATTCTCCAATTTAAAAGTGATAACATTACTATTTTTAGGATCCATAGCTCCAAGCACCGACAAAAGATTCTTCCTCTGTATAGAACACATTTGGAGTACTTCTAGGGTAGACATAACACATGGTGCTTGAGCAAAATCTTCCACTACATTGTAGTATTGGGTGGCATGTGCACTAGGATTGAATACTGATTTACGAATGGTAATATTGGGTGGACAGAGGACTACATCAAGAACATGTTTTTCAATTTAAAAACCGTTGGTAGGAGGAGGAACGGAAGTTGTAGTTTTATCAAGTGGAGCGTTATCACCCTTTTTCTATGGAGGAGGGTCGTAGCTCTGAGATCTAGTTGTAATATGAATCGATTCACTAGACATCATTTTAAATTCATCAATAGAAGATGAGGAAGACCCATGCAAAGATTGATGGTCAATCAATTGTCGTGGAGTAGGGAAATGATCCGTCAAAACTGCCGGGCGGAAGTGTTTTTAAGGAATTTGTTGACCTCCTCGCAATGAGGACTTTATTTGCTAAAATGACCACTTCCACATATTAGGAAGGTAAATTTAACATTTCTCTTATTTTTATATTTGACACCCATATTTTGTGTTTTATTTTCTTGTTGATTCGTAGGTTTCTTGGATTTATTTTTTCATTTTTTGTTTGTTCCCGAATATTTTAAGGATTGAATCACATTCACTTCGGTAGAATCAATAGAAGCATAATAAATCTTGGGATTAGAAACAGTATGACTAATGGGTGAAGCAATTTGTTTTTTTTTGTGTGGATTTAGTGATAGACTGTGTTTGGATAGAACCGAGTACACAATTGACAGGTAGTTCCGTCGAAGGTCTTGAAGGGTCCGAAGTAAGACGAGGATAATTCATAATCAAATCATACAAAGTGCCTGGATGGGAATAAACCAAGTCTAGGTACTGAGCATGAATAATGGTCTTCTCTTTGGTAAAAACACCTCCCATGGAAACGTCTCTGGCAATGGGTGGAAGTAATGACTTAGTAAACCAATCAACAAGTAATTGGTTGGGAATGGGAGCCTTAATCAACCTACATCACCGTCTCCACTCATGTATATGATTTGATACATGGGTGGAAGTGGTTTGGTAAAGTGATGTCAAAATATCTGTACCTGGTTCATATCGAATTGGTAACCGAAAATGCATCAAAAAGGACATTGCTAGAGTGTTGAAATCCCAAAAGGAATGTTGAGGTAACTCTATATACCATTTAGCTGCAGTTCCGGTGAGAGTCCTTTGAAAAAGTATCAAAGGAATAGAACTATCCATGAGAGAATTAGATGAACACCACAAGTGATGAGCCTTCACGTGATTTTTTGGATCTTCACCAGGATTACCATCAACTTTTGGTATATCCGAAGGTAACTTTACAGGAATGGATGGCCATGAAGGATCATGATGTATAGGATCATTTATCAAACGTGAAAAATTTGGTAGATCAAGTGTATTTAGAAATGACAATTGTTGATTTGGTTGAGGATAGTAGTAGTATTGATAAGGCATCGGTGTACTAGTAGGACCACAAGACGAATGATTAAAAAGTGACGATGATCATCCTATAATGGGTTGGTTCTGAGATGGTTGGCTTCCAAATTATCCTTCCAGTGGATCTCTAGGTGGTCCTCTTAGCGAACTGATTGGTGGTCCTCTGGGTGATCCGCTAGATGGTCCACTAGGTGATCCACCAAGTGGTCCTCTGGGTGATCCGCTAGATGGTCCACTAGGTGATCCACCAGGTGGTCCTCTCGATGGTCCACCAGGTGGTGGACCATATGAATTTGCAAATGGTATCCCCATTGTGGGGAAATTCATCCAATTAGGTTTCCCCCATGGGGTATTCATATTTCTAGGGTAAGGGTTCCTGTGATAAACATTTCTAGAGGAAATTGGTTGATAAGTTTTATTAACCATTGCATATTGATTTCCTGGATAAGTATAACCCCATGTAGGTTAACTAGACATAAGTTGTACCCACGATGGTTGTCTTGTGACGAGAGAAGGGATAACCACATTTCTAGTCGTGGAATGTCCACTAAATACTGGCTTCCCTAAAGCAACATTCTGCCCAACATTTGAAGAATTTTCCCCTGTTGTTGAAAAAACTTAGGCTAGGGATTCCCCCCAGTCATGGAATTTATAAGATAACTTGAAATAGGTGGTAGATATTGAAATGATAGGGTTGTGATAGAAGGTTGACTTGGATTGTAAGAAACCACATTTTGAACTGGTATTCCTGAAACAATAACAACACGAGACAAAATAAGAGCACGGTATTCAGGATTACCGTTTCTAAAGGGGTAGGTAAGGGAGATAAAATCCATCATCTTATACTCTCCCCCATTCTACACAAGAGAGTAAGAGATTCATGAACTATCCCAAGAATTTCATTATTCGAGGTAAATCTTATATCTAGGGGGTGTGTGACATATGACAAGGTAGTAGTGCCATATTCAGAAATGGTTTGTACTAAGGAATTATCCCAAAATAGAGAAGTTGGACCAAATTCCAATGCTACGGGGTCATCTGAAGGTTGGGAAAATACCCAATATTATGCACCAGAATACCCTTTTGTAGGAAAGTGAAAGGTTGATTCACATGAAGAAGGTCGTTGAACTACTACTGGAGTATGCATATATGAAATTTCGAAAGAAGAATGGTATTTCCTGGATTCAGTAACCGGAATTCCTTCTACGTGTGGATCACTCGTAACCGGTTGGTCCATGGTTTCCCCTTCTCTTATTTCCCTGATGGGAGGATGTTCAGGTGGTAAACCATGTAACCTGCGAGATCTCCTCGTAGGTGGCCCAACAATAATTTCAGCTAAAGACTTTACCCTAAGGGTCTTCTAATAAAAAATATCACACACAAAAGTCCTACAACAGCTAAGGCTACAAGCAAAGTTAGGTGATAAGAGGGGTTGAAAAGTCGTACCCTCACCAGAAGTGTTAAATTGTCACAACTTGTGATATTCTGCAGGGTGCAATAGTAAAACGTGAAAAGGAGGATTGGGATAGTACCCTTGCATGAATACCCAACTACCTGGATAATATGTGCATAGTAGCTCCCCGAGTGTTGTTCTTGGTGTATTTCTCCAACACGACGACAAAATGTATTTTCTCAGTTGGTTACAGGATTATAGAAGGGTCTCCCTATATACTCAAGGTACATGGGATCTCAAATCCGTGTTAGTGTTGTCTAATGCACAACCGTTCGAGAGGGTAATTTCAATATACCATCTAGTATGTGAATAACCTTTCGATATACCTCAAGGGTACGTGAAAATTTTGTTCGATATACCGATTAGTAAGTGGAAGAACCACACAATCCATGAGATGCAGTGCATGCAAGAAATGACAACTCCTATGTTTATAGACGCCAAAACACATCTTCTAACTTATCTCTCAAATTTCTAAATATTTTAACCTAAGCTATCATTCAATTTTATCTTTGACGGTTAATGAAATTTTATGGAGTGTGTAGTAATTGCAAGACTAATGTTCTAAATGAAATCAAATTCTCTTTTTGATGAATTCTACCTAGAGTAAATAAGATATATTTCCTTTCAAGCAATCAATGAGAACACCATGCAATTTTGACAAATCATCCTTCAAGCTTTGAAAATTTCCAAACATACAAAACCTCCTAATGCTTAACCAAATGAGATCTGTAACAACATAAAAATATGAAGTTCACTAATGCTTTCATTTCTATGATCTCCAACATCAAACTTGAAAAAATAAAAAACAATAATTAGTTTACTATATCAATCAGATTCAAACAACTAACCAAAACAAAAACTAGCGGATATTTTTGTTATGTTTTTTGATGTATTTTCGAAATAGAAATGCGAAAAGAATTACTCTACAAAGGAATAAGAAAACTAGAAAATTCTCTTTTTATGGATCTAAAAAACTTATTAGATATCTGAATGCAAACAATGATAGTGAAAACTAAACTTCAAAAACACACAATCACTAAATTCTGAAGCCTTTAATAAGACATTTTTTCAAGATTTGACTCGAAAATGTACTTAGACTAAACACACACTGACATATCTGAAAACAACTAATGCAACAGAAAGACAAACCCAAATAAAAAATCATTTTTTTTTCAAAAAGAGCCTTAAGAATTATGAAGTACCTACCTCGACGCACATTTTAGGTATGAACTAGGGTGTCCCTAAGAGGATGAGACTTTTCTCACCATGGAAAGGCGTTAGCATCACTTTCTGTCTCTAGGAAATAGACGTTGGTGATGCTCTACCAAAAAAGACAGAAGTGTCAGAGAGGGGTTGACGCTATGTCAGAATGACCCAGGTGTGTCGGCAGATCCAAAGAATAAAAAAAGAAAAAAAATGCCTTTAAAATAAACAATTACTGAATAAACTGGAATTTGCTGAGGGTGGATATTAACCTGAAGAGGCATATTGGGCTTGATATATGATGAATTCACACCTTAAATACTTATATGAGAAAAATGATTTTTTTGAGAGTTTGTAATCAAAATCAAAGAAAAAATTCATAGATCGAATCGACTCCCCAGTATGGTTACTAGTTTTGTTATCAGAAATTCTCAATCAACATGGAAAAAGATTGTTTCCCTAGTCCACATGGGGCTAGAACAAAACACACACAACAATGTAACCTTTCCCTATATTGTCCAATCAATTTAATGTAAAGCTTTCTTACCTCTTAATGGAGATGATCCTTGCCTTCTTGATTCTCTTGCAATCAATTGTACCTGCAAAAGGATGCAAAGGACAAGATATAAAAGTGAAATCAGTAATACAACTTTACAACTATGGTAATGATCAAGGAGAAAAGCAATAGATAAATCATTCAAATCACAAATTATTTATGGGAAAGGAAAGCATATTTGTATTAACATAAGTAGAGAATAAAACTACAACTTAAAGCCTTGATGTTGAAGCCTTGTTCTCACAAGCTCTTGACTCACATTCACAATCTATTGAATCACATTCACAATCTCTACAACCTCTCACTCACAAGACCACACTCTTTGCCTCTCACACCCAGCATGATTCCAACAACATAAAGGTGTTTTATTTGATCCTCCCTCATCCTTGAGGGAGAGGTTGCTTATATAGGACATAGGGGGATCAAATGAGTTGATATTATTTGGTAGGAAGGTGAGATATCATCCCTAGAGGTTAGGGGTATGAGTGCCACCTAATCTGATTATTTGGGATAAGCCTCCACGAGGAATTTCTTCTAGAAGGATCTCGAAAGTTCTATTTTTTTCCTTTTTGGAAGTGCTGACACTTTTTTCCTACTAGAAATAGGCGCTAGGAGTGGCCAATGTTTTTTTGTCTAAGTGCAACAAGTGTCACCGACGCTTCTTGTCAATAGGCAAAAGGAATCATCCTTGGACGACACTTTATGTCAAGAGACAAGGTGTGTCAGAGCTGCTAGGATTGGACATTGAGCAAGGAAAAACTCCTCAAAAATTGGTTTTGGATTATGAACTTTAGGGAACTAGGCAAGGTGATAGTTTTTGCGTGTAACAATGGAACACTCTCTAGTAGAAGAAAGGATTATGATATGAGGAAAGGGAATCTACCTGGAATTAGTGTTTTAAGAGAAATTAAGGAACTCAATCATTCCCAGTTCGCAGATGTCACTCTTTTGTTGGGAGGAGTTTAAGTGGTGATAGAAAATCAATTTAAATTCATCATAGAAAAGTATATGGTTGCTTAAGGTGGTGAAGTGAACATGCATAAATTCCATGTTTATCGACGGAAACCATCAACCATTCAAAATATAAATGAAATTTTGGAAATTACTTCTATTAAATATTGGAACTCATTCAATTATTTAGGAATTCCAATATTTCTATGTCGAACTTTAGTTATGAACTAGAATAATGTGATTGAAAAAACAAGGAAAAAAGGAACAATAGGGAACTCAATGGCTTAGCCTAGATGACATAGTGATCTTAATAAATTAGTTCTCTAGACCTTAGCCATATATCATAATTCCATTTTGCTAGCTCCAATTGGGGTTTATAATTAGATTGACTAGTTACAACATAAGATTATATGGCAAAGAGGAAAAGAAAATTCTAAAAAGTATCACTTAGTAAATTAGAAACAAGTGTTGGATCTTATGATAACTTGAGTATTAACAATATAAGAAACAAGTTTACTAAATAAGGTGTTGGGAGAAAAAAACATGTTGAATATTAATATGGGAGAAGATGCATGGTGGAAAGTGGCCATGAACAAAAAATACACTTAGTCTCCATGAAAATAAATGGATCAATAGTTCAACAATTATCCATGTACTTTTATCTGGAATTTGTGAAAATATTCTGCAAAGATAGTAAAAAATAAAGCTTTATGGATGCTAGGAAACATACAAACTATTCGAATATGGGAGGATCACATTTTGGGAAGGCCAATGTTCAACACTTACACTTATTTAAATCAATTAAAAAATAGGATGAGGGAAAACAATTTATATACTATGGCAAACATCTTAGAGTGGGACACAAATGGGAAATGGAAGGGTTGGAAGATCACAAATCTCTTGATAGAATTAGATCATCAATGGAAGAGCATGGTCAAACTTTTAAATGGTCTTGCTCCTACAAATTTCACCTCCATGGATAGGTGGGTTTCGGGACCCAAATGTGGTAGCTATACTGTTAAAGAAGGATATGATATGCACAACAATGTTAGACGTGATCTTCCTAGAAACTCAATTTGGCCTATAATTTGGAAAAGTGAATGCATGCCAAAAATAAAGATGTTTAGTTGGGTTTTGTGTCATGAACGAATGCTAACTTTTGATAATTTGAGAAGAAGAGGTTTGCAGAGACCCTCTCAATGTCATCTATGTAAACATGAAGAAGAAAATTTGACGCACTTGTTCTTGAATTGTGAATTTGAAATTGAAGTATGCCACAAAATAATTGAAGGTCTAAGCATTAATACAACTACAACAAAACAATTGAGACAATATTTCATAATGTGGCATAAGAAATACCAGAGTAAGTTTGTCAATAAGCCATTAATGAAGAAATTTTGGAAGGCTCTTCCCTATTTTATTTTTTGGAAAATATGACTTGTAAGAAATACTTCCATATTTAAAAATAAAAAACCAGAGGTGAGAATAGTGGCAGAACAAGCATGGGATTTGATATTAGAAATAGTCAATGTTAAAGGACAAGCTACTCAATGAAGAACATATTTGAAAATAGAGAAACAATATGGATATGAAGTCTTTTGGATCATCATGTTCAAAGAGTCCAAAAGATTAAGCCAAAATAAAAAGGGAAAATCAAATGGCTTATGTGAATAAAATATACCAAGTGAAAATGTGGGCTATAAGTCAAAACCAACATATATTATTTTTTGATGGAGATTCTAAGAATAATCCAGGGATGGTAGGTACAAGGGGGGTGGGGAGCTATTTGACCCTAGAGTAAAACCATAATATACTTTTTCCTCGGGTTTGGGTGAGACTTAAGATAATAAAGATGAGGAAATGGTGCTTTGGCAAGGCTTACAAATAGTTAAAAGAAAAAAATACGACATCTAATAATTGTCAGAGACTCAACAAAAATAACTTGTTATTTGGATCTAAAATTGACATTGAAGGAAGGATATACATGTCAAATTATATGGTGAGTGCACCAATTGGTAAGTGAATTTGAAGAGGTCAAAGTATTTCATGTTCTCCATGTATTAAAAAACATGTAGACTTCCAAGCTAATCATGCATACCCCCAAGCTAATCATGCATGTCAATTAGAACAAGGAAAAATGGAGGTAAATGTGGGGGAGGATGGTTACTTCACCATCCCCTAGCATCGTTGACCTTATGCAAATTCGATTTTATGTTAATACATAAATTTGATGAAGATTGAAACCCTCTTAAGGTTAAATATTCCTTTTCAAGAGAGGTGGTGATCTTATTTCAATGTTTGGCATGTTGACATCATCCTGAACCTTGTATTTAATAAATATATCGTTAACCGATTGCATTTATTAATTTTGATAATCATGAAGGCCTGCTTTGCGTGTGAAATAATGTTGGAAACGACAGGAGGTTTGAATGGTTTGTCCTTCATAGCAGAAGGCTATGATGAAATGCAACTCATGGATTATTGTGTCACCCCTATGATTTATCATTTGTTATTTTTTAATAATAGAGAATTAGTTTTCAAAATGAGAAAAAAACAAGGTTGGAAGATTACTGGTGTGATGTTGTAGGTATAAGTTGGCAGCTTAATGAGAGGAAGGTAAATCCAAGGAGTAATTTTGTTATAGTATGGTGCCTAAGGTTACAGGGACACAACTCCATTTTGGAGAACAAATTCAACAGGCATCATTGTTTTCACTATCAATAGTTCCAGGCGTACATGATGTTTGTGGACAATTCTCTCAAGAATCTTGTTCTTATTAGCACTGCACTCATTTCGAAGGTAAGCACTTTGTCAATTGAGTGTTTATTTTTCCATCTAAATCATAAAAAAGTATTAAAATCAAGTATCATCCATAGCACTGATTTTGAATTTCCTACAACATACATTCTCCTATGTTATAGTTTGCCATGGTGTGATGATGTCGGTATAAGCTAGAAGTTGAATGAGAGGAAGGTGAATCCGAAGAGAAAGATAAATATTATCTGGCATCTAAGGTTTAGGGTTACATTTTGGTTCTAAAGGGAAACTTCCATATAAATCTCTACGATACTCATTGGTAATGGCCTCAGAAAGATGTGAGGTTGGTGAATAGTTCTCCTTACAACAGTACTCTAATTTTGAAGGTAAAGACTTTGTCAATCGAGTGTTTAGTTATCCCACCAAAAATGAGAAAGGGATGATATATCAAGTTTAACTATCAATCAAATAATATAAATTATAACATCAATTTATAATATCATGTAGCATACAATCTCCTCTATTATAGTTCTCTAGTTATTGCATACCCAACAGTTGAAAATTTTAGTCCAAAACAATGCATTATGGAAAATCCTTGTAAGCATAGTTATATGATGGTTACGAAATTTGATATTATACATGGTGAAGGTCAAGATGTTGTGATGCATATTTTGCATAAGATGGAGAAGAATAACATAAAATTGGAGCCTATTCGTAGTAGAAACACCTCCATTTCATAATACTAGTTTCAATCTTTGAGTGAGAAGATAAATAAGTTGACCAAAAAGCTTATCTTAGTTGAGGTTGAAATTGCTCATCTTAAAGGTGAATATGTAGTATATAAGAAAATAAGATCAAGGATCTGAAGTGAAAAGTGAAGACTCAAGATATGATTGATTTTTCAGAACTTCAAGAAGATATAAGGATTTCATATCATGAAGACTTGGACAATCTTTATGCTAAAGAACAAAAGTTGTCATCAATATATAATGAGGTAGATCGACCAAGGAGTGAAGGGTATCAAGTCAAAGACAATTTACTAGAGGAAGGGAAGGGAGAAGGCCTATAAAGTCTAGGTTTTTCTTTTTTGAAAAAAATTGTAATGTTTTTCAAATGTATCTTCCTTGTTGGCAAGTTTTGTAGGCTCTATTTCAGTAAATTAGATAGTCATAGAAGAAGGAGGATATAAGTAACCAGCTGGTATGAAATCAACATTTTTATTACTATAAATATCTATGTAAAGATTTCCCTTTTAGTTTAAAATTGATATTCATAGGTTATCTGGATAGGACGCAACCTCTTTTTGATATCAATACAAAGTAATTGTTTTTGTTAGAAATAAATAAATTAATGGTGACATGAAGACATTGTGATTGGTAAGTTAATCCATAGGCCAACAAGAAGGCCTAAGGACTCTTGATATTGACTTTAATAGTTTCCCAATTCCTCTACCATTTGACATGAGATTGGGGGTGGAATTGATTGGCAATGTTTACACTTTGAATTTCCACCTCTAGCGATGATTTCATCTTTTCTTCAAATATTTCACCATTTCAAGCCAACTATATCCCCAAGAACTGTTAAAGGAAGATATAAAAAATGCTTAGTTCTATTGCGATCACACCATTCTTTAAGATAGTCCTCAATGGAATTAACTTACTAGACACCTTATAATTTAATGAGGCCTACAACATCAATCCAATACGAGTGTGCAAATGGGAAATAAACTACCAAATGATATTTGGACTCTTCTTAAGGTTGTTAGATATTGGATTTACCGAGATTAATGAAGGATCACTTATGCAATATGTCCCATGTGGGTATGTTGTTGTAATTTACCAAGTATGATATGCATACCTGAACACTAACTAATTATTCATATTAAATTAAAATTTCTTATATTGAATTATAACCACTCAGTGCATCTTCAGACTAGGCAAATCAAGGTGTTTTGCTGGGGAAATTTGCAGACATGGGAGTAGGCAGTGGGAGGAAAACAAGCGTAAGTTCAGAAAATTTAATTAATTTGACCTAACACATTTATATCAAGGAACATTGAGGTTTTAGAGTCCTCTATGCGGAAACCTACTCCCACGCTTCTAGGTCACCCAACCGTGAAACTAGGGAAATTCCTTCCATTCTTCCGACCAGGGGATTGGGGAAAAGTGAAGAGGTGTTATAAGGAATTAATACAACATAAAATTTTATTTTTTATATTTTCTAACAAATATGGATTTTTCTGGAGGGTTTAGGGAAGAATTGGCAATTTCAGGCAATTTTGGCCTAGTGGGAGCCTACACAATGGAGGATCCAAAATGACTATACGTACCAAAATAAAATATGATATGGAGTTATGTATGGGAAGGTGGGTATTTCAGTGATCCACAAGAACTTACATAAATGTATTTGAGTGGAAAAAACTCATTTTATAGCAGAAATGCTAAAACTAGTCATTTAGAACTAGCATTCTAGCTAGGGTGCAAAATTAGGCAGAGAATTCGTAACATATTGAATTATGTAATGTATATTAAATATGGAAGAGACTAATACTACTTAAATTAACATATAAAACCCTTCAAATAATTACCACAACCTTTTCTTATTCCTTATTGCACTAGATTGATCAATTTCCCCCATTACAATGACAAATCAAGCTTTTTATGTGAAATTGAGAAGGTAAAATTCAGGGAAAAAATTATATAGACCTGATAAATATAAATTAAATATTCATCAGCTGTTATATATCATATAGAATTGGATATACTGACCATTACATAAGGAGACTCCAAAATGGTGGGTAGGAGGCCCAACATATGACCAGAGAAGGGCTGAGAGCGTAGGTGAAGCATGGGATTCACTGGATCTCAAACTAAGCATGATGGAGGATGAAAAATATGTTTTATAGGAATTAAATTGCTGAAACTCAAGCGCTCCATACCTGAAAATAGAAGAGAATAGGAATGAAGGAGTGGGGAAGGGAAGGTTTGGGGCTCATCTCCCAAGTGTCTGAGGCACATCAATTGGAAATGCATGCTCACATAAGCATAGATAAATAAAAAAATCAACAAAACTGAGTCAATGGGATCGAATTTTCCTTTAATAGCATCCCGGGTGACATGTTTAGCAAGTGGAGTCCAATGGTGACCTGTGAGAGCAAGTCAACCACCTATAATCTCTAACCCTAGCCACATAAGCGCCCTCCCTTGGAAAATTGGAATGTAGGACCATGTGGAAATGTTTCCATGTCCAAATCATCCCTCTGATTTACTAACTGCACCCTCATTAGTAAAATAGTTGTTGTTTTTTATCATGACAACTTTATGCTTTTCCCTGCTTTTGAGACCAAGTCTCCATAAGGAAACTGCACCCTCCTTTTCCAAAACTTTCCTGATTTTGTCCTTACAAATTTTATGAGTTCTCCAAGAGGAAAATAGGCCCTCCTTTGAAAAAAATTCCTTTTTTATTATTATCTATGGATACTTTTCTGCTGCTTTTAGGCACTTCCTCCTTTTCCTCTCTGAATGCTTTAGTCATAGAGTTTCCTCTTTTTTTACCTTGGAAAGTTGGCTTGCCCAATGCACCCCCTTGACATGGAAATCTCATTTCAACATCATTAAATTGTCTAATGCCTCAATAATAATTATTAGTAACATTCTCCTAGGATAATTAATTAATCCCTCATAAATAATATTTGGATAAAATTCCCTGGGTGAGGTATAGTGATGCATCTTTGACCCCCAATGTGTTGGGTATGGTAAAAAATTTTATGTCCAAAAATACGGGGACATGACAGTCCCCCCCTCCCAAATTTGCATGTCCTCAAGAAAAATCACTCCAAAGTGCTGCAAATTTGTCCACCATGTAGGATAACTGGAGCATGAACTCATGTGCAAAAAAAACCAGTTGACTTGCTTCATCAAGCCAGCATGTAAAGTTTCTTAAAAAACAAGCAATGCCAGGGTCCCATTGCTTGCATTGCTCTCCCTTCAGTGAGAATGCCTTCCAACACCACTTATCAGACAAAATTATGACTGAATCCCATTTCCTCAACTGTAAGTATCCAAACATTAGTATCCACCATAAAAATTTATCATCACATGAAATGATATTCATGATGTGGGAATCATACCACTGTACTAAAAATTGGAAATTCTCAATGAAAAATTGGAAATTTGTGTGATTTCCCCACCCAACATAAATTTCCTTATGTTCTTAATGCACATAATCATTGAATCTCACAATTATGTTGCTGCAATGACATGGGTGTGAGTCCCATGTCCCAAGACAATTTTGGGCATCCTCCAACAACCATATATGCCCATGTTGCTCACAGAAGATGTAGGATGTGTCTGTTGAAAATTCCATGGTGTAAGCAAAAGGTACACCCTTCAAGGTGCATTAATCAAAGAAATACCTACCTATTCCTTCCATAGATGAACAAATCTTCCAACTGTCAGATTCATATGGGAATTTTATTTCTTTCCCATGTGCACAATCCCAATGGCCCAACTCTCTGCCATTGGTCATGCAATCATTACCATGAATGGAGGAATCAAATGTAGGACATGGTTGCATTTGCTGTAGAGGAGAAGGGGGTGGTTCCCTCAACAAATACCCATGGATGAGTGTGGGAGCCTCCTACTCCTTACTTGGAATAAAAATAAAGAAACCCTTCACCCAGTTATCATCCTCATGTGTGCTGGCTGCCATAGGTGTGTGGAATAAATTATAGTGAAACAATTCTCTGCAAAATGTGTCCACCAAAGGTGTGGATGTATCAAACCTATCACGGGCTGGTCCAACAAAATGGAGTTATTCTGACTCTTTAGTGAAAATATGATTCCTTCTATGAGAAAAATCAGCCTTTCTCGAGCAATGTCCCTGTGCTCGGAACTCATCATCTGCCTCCCAAAATTTCTCAAGCACAAAAATTTAGAATGCAACTCATGTGAATGTGTATGGAAGGTATCCAATGGCTGCAAATTAAATCTTTGTGGCTTCCCACATCTCAGGACAATGCCATTCACAACAAATAATTTATTACAGAAATTAAACTCTTTACCTCCCACCGTCTTCATTCCCAATTTGTCTCTATCCACCCAATCAATGAATGAACAAGGAATTTTATTTGCTGATCCATATGGAATGTGATTAGACACCTCCTTTGGATCAGATTCTAACATCCATAAGGGGTTTTCAGAATGTGTCTCTTTCCAAGCATATGTGTCAGATAACCATTCACAGGTGCAAACAATTCTAGTACATCTTTGATCCTTTATTTCTGTGATATTTTTATTTACCCAATCCATGAATAGATGATCATTTTTGCTTGCTGATTCACTTGGAATTTCCTCAGACATATTTCCAATATATAAGAACTCCTCTATGCCATTCTGTATACCCACATGTGCTTGGCCAAAATACTCTCCATCATGGCTCTTCACAAACACTTGCAAATCTGCTCCTTCCTCATGGTTTTCCTCCACATGAGGTTCCTCCATTAATAAAAAAACATTTCCTTCCCTGCAACATGAAAGAGGTGACACCTTTAAATCCTTTGAAGTTGACAGATCTACAAATTTTACTCTTGAAGGAATCTTTGTGTTCTCTTCAGTGAGTTACTGGTGATATTCAACTCATGAGTGAGCCTGTCAGATTCTTCTTCCTCTTTCTTGAGTGCACCGTGGTACATCTCAACCACCATGAAGAAATGATCTCTTCCAGATATTAAGTTCACATATCTCTCCTTCATCTTGGCCATGCCTTCTTTCATTTCTATGCACTCCTCCAGAAATGCTTCTCCTTCCATCTCTCCTCCATAATCTTTCCAACAACATCTTGCCACTAAGGCATTGATGTCAGCAAGCTTGTTCATGGCTGCCATAAAATTTTCTCTGTCATCCTTAAGTGGTCCACTCAGATGATGTGTCTCATGAAAATATCCTACACCAAGGTTTCTTCCTCTAAAATATGACATATAATACTACTTTTCTTGTGGCATGGATCCCCACCACAAAACTCATTCTCATCATACAAGTTGTTACGGAGAAAACTTCCTATGGATTGGGGTACCACAACAGATAGAGTAATCGCAGCAATCAATCCTTTTCTATATGAAAGAGAAAGAAAACATCTAACACTAAAGGATCTCAATACATACCTTATTCCAGACGGTTGATGTAGATCCCCATTGAGCTTTTCCACTCTCGCTTGTATAACTAATTTGGTCTCTCAACATTCAGCAAACAAGACAAGCATGCTATATATAATTGTGTTAGACCTACTCTAGCATATATAATCAATAACATATAAGCATTTAAACGCATCCATGGATTCAATACTCATTTAAATACACATTATTGACAAGAAAATAAATTTCTATTAATATAAAACAAAGATTATAATAGTGACAACCTCTGTCGGCACGTCTGCGAATCGGAGAAACCGAGTCCTCCACCTCGGCCTCCACCACTTCAATCCTCCATCTCTCGATAACAAGATCACAAGCAAAGGAAATCTTGGGAAGAACACAAAGTGCTCCAAGGGACAAAGGGATCCAGACTCAAGTATAAGCTCCGAAAACAATGGACTATAGTTTTCTTGCTCTTCAATTCCTCTCCCTTTCAATGTATCCAAAGGGTTCCTTATATAGTGCTTCAATGGGGTAATGGAAGGTCAAATCCAAGCGATACCAAGGCATATGGAAGGCCAAGAGACAAGTGACTTGGATCCACAACAAGGAAAACTCCAAAACTATTTGGCCTTTTGCACACATCTCAATGTACATGGGTTTGAGGGTCAAATCCGCGTATATACACGAGAACAAGTTTAAAAGTCGCGTATAGAAAATAAGACATGTTGTTAGGGATGATCTTGGAAACATCAAAGGTACAAAAATGGTCCATGGGGTCTAAAGAGTTTGCAGAGGGACAGGGAAGGCCATAAAGGTTGGATCCACCATGTGTGGTAAAATCAGCTGTAACAGATGCCCCCTAATGTGTGAGGTCAGAGGGGTCATACGATGGCCGAAATACATTATAAATCCATCCCAGAAGTGGAGTGATGAAGAAATAGGTGGAATAACTAGCCATCCAACAATACAATACAATGATCAAACTTTGCACATAACTGCAAGTAGATATAGTAGTCCCGGATACATAAGAGTACAATGGCAACGAATAGGCATGATAAAAAATATGACATGTGTGGTCATCGCCACGTACAATATAGATAGATCAGAATCTCCATCATGAAGATATACAAAGGATCATTTCTCCATAAAGGCTGAAGATATACAATGGATCAAGATCTCCATAATGGCTGGAAATATATGACATACATTGAAATCAAGTCACGAGAGATGAAATCTCATGAACATTGGCATGATCAAGGAGGTAGCATATATGAAATGCCACCAATCTGGAAGGTCTTCTACCCAATCCACTACGAGTACATGTCCTACTATGTGAATAGAGGTGTCGAGGTTGAACATAGTAGTCCATCGTCTAATTACCGATCATTGATGTATACCGTTAACAGACGTGAAATCACCCACCACTAATGAAAATGGGAATCAAGGTACTAGAGTGCAAACTAACAATTGTGAATAAATGTGTTGAGGTCGAACACTTGAAAGGATCCATCAATCAGGGGACACTGATGTATTCCCAAAACTATCGATGGTGAGAGAACCTGCCACTAATGACTGCAAGTCTCAAGGCACTAAAAAATGACTCTATATTCCTATCCCAGAATAAATTATCTGAAGTCGATGGGATGAAATCCGTTGGAAGGAGGACATTAATGCATCCCTCATCATCCAACACGAGGTACTCAGCAAGGCTGTATAATGTGGAAGGACTCGATCATAAAGTGCATGAACCAGTATCAGTACCGGGAATGGCTGACATGCAAAGTCAAGAGAACTGAGGAATGGCCGACTCAGGTTTCAACTTCCTTCGAACAAGAGAATAAAGTTGAATGGTGACTGAATTTAGGCAGCAAAGACTCGATATACAAAACTAGGACATCTTTGTGACACATGAGGCATCGAAAGAGGCTCCATAGGGACTGGAAGCTTAACCAGTCGGTGGAGATAAACTCAGAGAAACGAGTACAGCTACTAAAGTCAAACTATTAACCCAACCAACGGATGTGATATACAGTGCTTTGTTCGAATGCGACACGACTCAACTGCTGCCAAAGATAACATCTTTTCTTGTTCGGCTTTTTAGTTTTTTGATTTTTTTTTGGACTTTTTCAAATATTTTGAAAATCTTGAAAAAGAATAAAAGTGCTTTATAGTTACAGACTAGGAGGAGACGAGTGTCAATGGGAAAACAAACTAGTTCCAAGCAACAGAACATACCTATGCTCAATGCAAGGACACATGTGTAGGATAACGACACTCGGGGGAAAGTCCCCTCCCGGTAAAAAATGGGGAATCGAGCTGCAAAGGATATGTAAAATGGCTCTACATGGCTAGACATGAGACATGCTTGGGCTATATGGCTGACAATCAAAGTCAGGGAATCCGACATAAGGCTCAATGAGGCGGGAAAAACTCATAATAATGCAATTACAACTTGACATAAGGGAGTCCTGGGGACAAAGGCCAGCAAAAAGATCAAGAGGAGTATGAGGCTCTTGCACAAAGACATGGCAATACTATACAAAGGACTCCCACACCCTAAAGGGAAAAAATGTCGGCATGGGCACCAAATTCAAAAAAGGAGCTAACTAGGGCACCCATGTATGGTCAAGCTCTCATTCACATCATGTCACTTCTAAAACAACAAGAAGATTCCATGACAAGATAGAATGGGTTCGTACCTAAGGTTATAATGAAATGGTCATAAGGTCATGAAAAATGTGCATGAATGCCAGTTTAGACATAATACCTGAAAGCGACACGAGCGGGTCAAAACAATGGTCGAAACAATGCTCAAAACAGACTCCTACATCATCATATTAGTCCAAAACGGTCCAAAATGGTCAGAAATGGTTCAAAACTATAGAAAGGGGGTAACAAATTTCAAAAATTTCAAATTTTTTCTATAAATAGTAAAAAATTCAAAAATTACATATCATTTGAAATTTTTACCCATTTGAGCTCAGAACTTCAAACGCGAATTTCGGGAGCTTCGTCCGACGAAATTCGACACCGTTTGTTCCAGGTAACTTCTCATGTCCTCCTCTTCCATTTTCATGTAATTTTTTGCAATTTCCATGGTCAAAATTTATTTCTAGGCCAGTCTAAATTGGTCTTTACGGCCGACGTAGAAATCAGGGATTTTTCCACGTATAGGGCTGGCTGTACGCAGAAAAACCTCCCAAACCCGCGTACATATGCGACTGTTTTGCAAACAGTCGCGTATGCGGCCACACACATGGTTTTTTAAGGTATACATTGACCAAAAATTATTTTTAATGTGCAGGATGGTTCTAGAATGGAGGGAGAGGGAACATGGAGATGTAGAAGAGGTTGTTCGGGGTGATTTGATGGATCAACAAGCTCTACATGCATGCAGGATATACAAGTTTTGGTGTCTTGGTAGCCTGAGGGCCAAACCAAGACTCTTGTAGATGCCAGTAGACTATTGGGATCCAGACTTAGAGTCCTTTCATATCGATGGGATGTCCCTCATTATAGAGGTGGAGGACATATACTTCATTATTGGATTGTCCCGACGGGGAGAGGTGGTGAACCTACGCTCTCGCGGGCTGGGAGGTGGCCTCACCATTAATGAGTACATTGCAATATACTATTTTCCAGACATGGAAAAGGTTGGGAGTCAAATCCCGACAAACTCCATCCAAGTGCTAGGACTGAAGGCCATACTATTGGCACTCGATAGGATAGCTGGTCTAGTATCACTCCACCAGGCCTCGCGACCATTGATGTTCTATGCAGTGGAGTGCATGAGACCCATAGTTTACGATTGGAGTACTGCGCTATTGAGTAACATGAAGCAACAGCTCAGTGACTGCAAGATGGGCAAGGTACGAAACTTCAGTTTCGGTAGTATACTAAGCATGTTCTTCTTTGAGCGTGTTCTGGGGCTAAGCCCTAGAGTTGACGTTCCTCCTCACGGGGTTCAAGATCCAGCCCAACAACGTTGGGTAGATGCTATGCATAGACTGGGCGAGGGTAGGGTGTCCAACCCCTACCTAGCTGAATTCTTTTCATGGTGGCGATGGCAAATCATTGTCATCGATGATTACCCCTTTGCGGGGATAGATTTTCGGGGAGATCCCGACATGACCCTACCACCAGGAGTGGCATACGGTGATATTGGTAACGAATCCCAAACCCTCTTTTTAAAGTTTTTCCAATTATTAATTTTTTTTGTGTTTTTTGATATATAGACTCAAAAGACATGTTTTGGTGTGACGACACATAGTGACAACTTGTCATATGTATGCAGATGTTGGACCATGGTGGCCTGACGGCTTCCCTCATCATAGACGGAGGGGAAGAGAATATGATATCATGGGTGTGGATGCGGAGCGATCGCTCCAAAACATCCACACAAACTTTGTATGATTGACACACCGGGTACCCATGGCGCAAGTCGAGGACTTGCCTGAGGCCATGCAGCGTCGGGTAGTTGGTGTACCACGAGCATGGGTTCGGTTATTCTGACGAATGGGTAGAGCCGTGGTGTGCTACCACAATCAAAACCCCCCTCCTCCTCCACAGTCTTAGAGACCTGAGAGTGATTCATTTTTGTACTACCTTGTATTATATTTTGGTGGCTTGGAAGCCCCACTTTTGTATTATGACACTTATGTATTATGACGTGACATTTTGGATGTTTAATGAAAAACTTTTATGATGATCAATTTTATTTATTTACATGTGTGTAAAAATGTATGTTTGTGATGTGCTTATGGTCTATGAAACACATGCCAATCTAACACATAGTTAGCATATGAGTCAACAACTTGATTAAAAATTCTTGGAACATGTATGTATGTTATGTTGTCAAATTCTCGTTCTAACAATCTCACACGTAAGAATATTTGTAATAATGTCGGATCCCTAATACGATACAAGCCATTAAGCTGTGACACTACTAACTGCGAATCAATACGTACCTCAAGAGAGAGAACACCATGTAAAATGACATCCCGTAATAGCTCGATAACAACACTATACTTAGCAACATTGTTCAAAGAAGGCCGTAAACATATGCCTCCTGAAGACAATACCTGACCCATAAGAGTATAAATCAACCAAGTAGCATAGGATGAGTGTTGAGTGTGGTGGCTAGCACCATCAGAAAATCCCATGTAAGCGAAAAAATCCATTAACATCTGCCATAAGAAACGAAAGCTAATCAACAAACCCGATCACCATAAGAAAACCTAACTATGCAAAAAACTATACAATAATATACAATAATCAGCCCTGGCTGAAGATCATGCATAATATTTTTTAAGGTAGAGCCCATTTCTAGGCTTCGCCAAGGCTATCCCTTCATAATCTACCAGCTCATAGGCACCCTTCTTTAACACACGTTTGACCACGTAAGGACCATGCCACATGGGATTAAACTTCCCTGCCCCCAAGATTTCTTTAGCTTGATCCCACAAAAGGACCAAATCTCCTTCACTAAACCTCCTTGGACAAACAGACTTATCATACTGGACCTTAACGCGACGCTTATTTACCTCTAGAGCCACTAAAGCATCTCGGCGCTGCTCATCAAACTGCTCTAAGTGGACCAAATGTTCCTCCAATGCAGAAGTGTCTAGTAAATGTTCTATAGCTAGCTTCAATGAAGGGATTTCACATTCAACCGGCAAGACAGACTCCACTCCATGTACGAGCTAATATGGATAAAAACCGGTGGTAGTCTTAACCGTGGTCCTATATGCCCACAAAGAAAGATATAACATGATATGCCAATTCGTTTTGCTTTGTGTGATGGTTCGTTGGAGAATGGACTTAAGTGATTTGTTCACTGCTTCAACTTGTCCATTTGCCTGAGGGTAATAAGAAGAGGAGTGCTCTTGCTTATACCCTAGCTTTGAGGCCAACTCTTCCATCATTCGATTCTGAAAGTGCCTACCATGGTCAGTAACAAGCTCTTTAGGAATACCGAACTGAGTAATAATTTGGTTGAATACGAAATGTGCGGTTGTCTCACCGTCGGATTTTATTGTGGGCATATCCTGAGCCCATTTTGTGAAATAATCAATAACCACTATAATATGATGTTGCCCCCCAGCTGAAGCTGGGTTGCAATCCATAAAGTCAAGCCCTCACTTAGTGAAGGGATTGAAAGTGATAATCGGATGTAATGGGGTAGGATGTGAGCACATATTGCGTGCAAACACCTGGCAAGGGTGACACTTCTTGACCGCATTAACACAATATTTAAAGATCGACGGCCAAAAATATCCCGCTCTCAAGATTTTTTGGGCTATAGAAAGCCCAGATTAATGATCACCACACACCCCTCCATGGCAATCATTCAGCAAAACCTCAGCCTCCTCATGGGTTAAACAACGACGTAAAATGGATTCTACCCCATGGCAGTACAAAGTGTTATCCACTATAAGTTAGTTCTTAGATACATGATGTAATCGTCGTCGCTCATCCCGTGAAAGGTGAGTAGGGACCTTCAACGATTGTAAATATATGATGATATCCCCATACCATGGATCCAAAGTTGAGATAAGGAAAATATGCTCATCGAAAAACATATGTTCATAAACCTCCTCCTCCTCCTCACTTGGGAAATAAGAAATGAGTTTCGCAAAAATTAATGATTTCTTCGATTTCGCCGAAACAAACTCGAGATCGAATTCCTGCAAAATAACAATCCATTTATTATACTTTCCCCCGATCATCCTTCTAGTGAGGACGAACTGAAATGGATTGACATGAGCTATCACCAAGGTCTGGTGAAGGAGAATGTAGTGTCTCAATCTCTAAACTGCATGAACGGTAGCTAAGGCAAGTTTCTCCACATGGGAATAATGGATTTTCACATCAGTAAGGTTCCGGCTCAAATAATATATAACATGCTCATGGAGCTCCTCATCCTCCTGAACCAAAACCATACCAATCGTCTCCATGGACGCGGCCACATAAATCAAAAAGTCAGGGCTATAGTCGGGTGGACTAAGCACGGGGGCTGATGCTAAGGCTTGCTTAAGAGCATCAAAGGACTCCTGGGCTTGCTCATCCCAGTGAAAGGTAGTGTCCTTCTTTAAAAGACACATAAATCCTTTAGTCAAATTGGCAAAGTTAACCACGAATCTCCGTAAGAAGTTTGCCATGCCTTGCAAACATTGAAGATGTCTAATATTTCTCGGGGAAGACAATTGAAGGATTGCCTCAACCTTTAAGGGATCGACTCTTATACCCTCCTTGGAAACAATGAATCCTAGCAAGAAACCAGACTTCATGCAAAAGATGCACTTATGAGGATTTAACCTAACTTGGTAGTGGCGACATCTTTCGAATACTAATCTCAAATGGTAGGAATGACGCACTCTCAGCCAAGAATGAGCAGCAAGGTCAACCAAAAATACTTCAATAATCGATTTGAGATCGTAAAAAATCAAGGTCATAGCCCACTGAAATGTGGCTTCAAGATTCTTAAGACCGAAAGGCATATTCTGATATACAAACGTACCCCAAGGACAAATAAATGCAGTTTTGTGTTGATTCTCGGGTTTAATTTGAATTTGATTATATCCAGAAAATCCGTCCATGAAGGAAAATACCTCGCTTCCCGCACACTCATCCAAAATTTGATCAATAAATGGTGTGGGAAATTTATCCTTAGAACAAGCATGATTTAAATCGCGGAAATCAGTGCATATATGGATTGCTCCCTGTTTCTTATCAATCAGAACGGGGTTTGAAACCCACTTTGTCAAGGGAACGGGATAGATAAAACCGGCTTTTAACAGCTTTTCTATCTTAGCCTTAATAGCGGGTGCTTTTCTAGGATTCACCACACGCAAATGTTGTTGAACAGGCTTCGCATTTGGATAGGTCTTAATTTCATGTTCGACAATATGAGGGTCGATACCTGGCATTTCTTTGTATGACCAAGCAAAGAAATTACGAAATTCTTTGAACAACTCGGTATACTCCTGAATCTCAGCATGGGAACATTCTTCCCCAATATAGACATTCTCAATCTTGCCAGGATCGTGAGAGATATTGATAGGGATCGTAGGTGATATATTCGCCATGTTCCCATCAGCCATCTAAACAGGAGAGCTTAATGGAACCACAGGGCTACTAATATTCTTGCTAAGAATCTCCCTAAAGTCCTCATGCTCCAAATGGTCAAGCTCAGGAAGAAAATAAGATCTATGATACAACTCTTCCCAAGGTGGCTCAACCCCAGACATGGCCTCAATAATAGCTTCATCTGACGGAAAAACACTATCAAGGCAGTCATGTGCATGAGAGGACTCAACTGCCCATGCAGGTAGCACATATGGGTCCTCCTCCTCCATCTGCAAAGAGGAAGGAATAGGCTCTGCAACACAATCAAGATTCGCTTGATATGCTCATTGCTGCAGGCAACGACACGTACGTTTCGATAGGTCTGTTCGAAGGACTTGGTGTAGGAAGAATCCAAGGATCTTCCATATGGGTAATGCGAAAAGACACCGAATTCAATGAAGATGAAGTGTTATATTCTTAACATTAAGCTAGCATATCATTAGGATCTTTAACTGAGAGAACAACAAGCACAGCGATCAAACACAAAAGACAATGAACACAGTGTTTTTCCTCGGGGAAACCATAAATGGAGAAAACCCCGCAACTTCCTCAGAGATAGAATCAACACCAAAAGTGAAACCCAAAACAGTAAGATGATCTCCCGATAGCAGTAACCTCTTTCTTCCTTGCCCCAGTGTCTTTCTATTCCTTAGCTATGTGCTACAACTAAGTGTGAGTGAGTGTGTGATAAATAAAGAGGCTAGCTCTCTATTTATACTGATTCCCGACTTGACTAAACCCAACTAGGGCTGAATTCACTAGGTGAGTCTAATAACCCTAGTGCCCCGAAACTGCGGGGACTTTAACCATTAGACAATAGGAGGGTTACCCACCTTGAATTGACATGACTTGTTTACATTATAGAAACTCCCTATAGGAACCTCAAGGCATGACATGACTCAAATACATCTTGGAATAAACATCGGGTTACAATACATAAGAAATACAAGTGAATACATTCTGAAGTTACAATTACATCAACACTCCCTCTTAACTAGGAAGGTATTCTCTTGACACAATTTATCAGCACAAGTCTTCTTCTCTGTATCATCTGGATGATCATCGAGTCCTTGTCATCTTCATATTCAAGTCATCTCTATCTTCAAGTCACCTTCATCTTTAAGTCATCTTCTCCTGGATCTGGATCATCACTTGATCTGGATCATCATCATTGGATCTGGATCATCCCTCGATCTGGATCATCTCTGGAGCATCATCTCTAGATCTAGATCATCCCTCAATCTGGATCATCTCTGCTGGATCATCATCACTGGATCATCACAGGTTCTATCTCATGATTCTTCTCATCATAGGAAGTTCTATAGATCTATCCCTTTTTCATGCTGGTTGCAGGCCTAGCCTCCATGTAGGTCTTTTTCAGTGCTTATATCTAACCCTAAGTCAGAATGGCCCGCCCAACACTTATATTTAATCATGTAGGAACCAATCCTATAATCATATCGAAAAGGCACACCCAACACTCACATCTGACCATGTGGGAACCAATCCCATAACCCTGTCAGAAAGACCCAGCACTGACATTTGACACATGAGAGGAACCAATCCAACGTACATGTTAAAAAAGGCTCTGCACTTACATTTGACACATGCGAGGAACCAATCCAACGTACATGTTCAAAAAGGCTTTGCACTTACATCCGACACATGTGAGGAACTAATCCAGCCTGCATGTTCGAAAGGGCTCTGCACTTACATTCTACACATGCGAGGAACCAATCCAACATGCATGTTCGAAAGGGCTTGCACTCACATATGATCAAGTAGGAACCAATCCTACAGTTATATCAGAATGGCCCCCAGTCCTAGACTGAGATACCTGATAACTAACTAGGTGCCTCCATTCCAAGAATGGCATTCAACGCTTACTTCTGATCATGTAGGAACCAATCCTACAGTCACATCAAAATGGCTCAGCACTCATATCTGACATGGAAGGAACCAATCCTCTCAACATGACAGAATGGCTCAACCCTTACATCTGACCATGGAAGGAACCAATCCTTTCACCATGTCAGAATGGCTCTAGGTCTCATCATTTCTCTTTGGAGGAAACCTCGATCTGGAGAACACCAAGCTTCTCCATGAAGTACTCAAACTTCACCCTAGCTAATGGCTTTGTCAACACATCAGCTATCTGTTCCTCCATTGCAACATACTGGAGCTTCATTGCTCCCCTCTACACCATATCCCTGATATAGTGATACTTGATCTCGATATGCTTCGACTTGTCATCGAACACTGGATTCTATGACAACTTCATGCAACTCTAGTTGTCACAATGTATACAAGTAACATCCATCTAGAGATCAAATAAATCAGACAATAGCTTCCTCAGCCATACTACCTCACAACTAGCTGAACAAGCTGCGACATACTCTGCTTCAGCTGTACTTAGTGCCACACAGGATTGCTTCCTGCTAAACCAAGAGATCACACATGATCCCATACTGAAGCAACACCCTGAAGTGCTCTTCTTATCGATGGTACTTCCTGCCCAATCTGAATTAACATAACCCTCCAGGTTAATCTTCTGATTCGCCTCATACTTGAGCCCATAATCAATTGTACCCCTCAGGTACCTAAGAATATGCTTTGTAGCAATCAAGTGAACATGTCTTCGATCTGTCAAGAACTGGCTCAAGGTGTTCACAACAAAGCAAATATCTGGTCTCATGTTCGTCAGGTACATCAAGGACCCAATCATCTGATGATACATCGTAGCATCAACCGCTTCTGATGAAGCATCACTCAACAACTTCAGGTTCGATGCCATAGGTGTGGTCATGGCCTCGTAGTCCATCATCCCAAACCTCTTCAGGATCTCTACTACATACTTCCCTTGTCCAAGGGAGATGCCATCCGCATTTTGCCACACCTCCATGCCTAGAAAATAATGCATCATACCCAAGTCCTTCATTTCAAACTCGGTAGCAAGATTTCTCTTTGTATCAACAATCAACCCATCCATACCTATTACAAATAGATCATCTACATATAGTAGGAGCATCAATGGGTTGCCATCTTCAACCTTGTAGTGAAGGTTGGAATCTGCTTTACTTTTGGTAAAGCCCAAACTGGATAGAAAGCTTTCAATTCTGCCGTACCATGTCCTGGGTGCTTGTTTCAAACCGTACAGGGCTTTCTTAAATCTGCACACATAAGACTCCCTGTCATGTGTCTCAAAACCGAGTGGCTACTCTACATACACTTCCTCTTCCACTACACCATTCAAGAAAGCAGTATTGACATCCATTTGGTGTATCTTCCATTTCATCACTACAGCCAAAGCAAGTACTGATCCGATGGAAGTGTATCTAGCTACAGATGCAAAGGTTTCTTCATAATCTATTCCTTCTTTCTGTGAGAAGCCATGAGCCATGAATCTTGCCTTATATTTCTCTATGCTACCATCTGCAGCATGCTTGATCTTGTAGATCCATTTGGAAGTACAAACTGACTTCCATTCTGGTCTTGGGACAACATCCCAAACATCGTTCTTCATGATTGATTGATACTCTTCGATCATAGAATCCTTCCATTATTTCCATTTTGCCACTTCTTCATAATTGGAAGGTTCTTTATTGATAAAGTTGGCATAGCAAAGCTACATATCCGAAGCAGGATTTGGTTCTCTTTCTTTCTTTGTGATTCTCTTCTGGAGCCCCATATCTTTCTACACCTTGGATAGCTTCTCGTACCCAAGCAGGTTTCCTCTTGTGAGGATTCTTCTCTTGAGGTGGATCTACTGGTCTTTGTGGTTCTTCAAATTCTCGATCTTCTTTTTGAGTTTCTTCATTCATGGTTGTATCATGAATTCTGGGTGCTTCTGCTTCGTGTGGTTCTTTAGTAGGTCTCTTTCTGGATTTGTTGTAAGCTGTGTCTTGATCAAATGTTACATCCCTACTGATGTAGATCTTCTTGAATCCTGGGAAGTATATTCTGTAAGCCTTCAAGCTTTCAAAGTATCCCACAAATATACCCTTCTTTCCTAAAGGATCTAACTTTGTCCTCTTTTCTTTCAGAATGTGTATGTACACAAGACAGTCGAATATTCTGAGATGGCTGACTTCTAGTTTCTTTCCAGAGAAGACTTCTTCAGGAGTGTTGTTCTCGAGTACTCTGTGTGGAGTATGGTTCTGTACATACATCGTTGTTCTAGTAGCCTCTGCCCATAGATGCATGGGAAGATCTTGATCATGAAGCATTGCTCTTGCAACTTCCATGATAGTTCTATTCTTCCTTTATGCAACCCCATTCTTTTGTGGATTATATGGAGTGGATAACTCCCTCTTAATCCCTGATTCTTTGCATAATTCTTTGAATTCATTTGATGTGAATTCTCCACCATTATCTGATTGAAAGGTCTTGATCTTCTTTTCTGTGTGGTTCTCAATCAAGGCTTTGAATTCCTTGAACTTGCTGAAGATTTCATCTTTGTTCTTCATGAAGTAAATCCATGTCTTCCTAGAAAAGTCATCAATAAAAAAAACATGGTATGCATACCCGCTTAGTGAACTTGATGACATTGTTTTGGATACATCGGAGTGGATGATTTCCAAGATTCCTTTTGCCTTGCTTTCACTACTTGGAAATCTCTTCTTTGTATTCTTTCCTTTAGCACATCCTTTGCAGACTCCTTCATGTTTTGCTTGAATTTCTGGAAGACCTTCAACGGCTTTGCTTGCAAGTGGTAGTGCTCTGTAGTGCACATGTGCAAGCCTTCTATGCCAAAGCTCATTTGGCTTTACTGTGTCATAGACAAAAGCTTGTTCTGGATGGCCCTTCAATTTGTATAATCCTCCTTCTTGTTCTCCAATTACTATTGCATCGTCAATAGTCTTTCCTCTTGGCCACATGAGGACTTGGGCATCTACAAATGCAACCCTCATGCCTTTTGCATCCAGTGCCGATATGGATAGAAGATTCTTCTTTTGTCCTTGTACAAACAAGACATCCTTCATTTTCATAAACTTTCCAGAGTCTAGCTTGTAGGATGATTCACCACTACCTTTTATGGGATATTTGTAGTCATCCCCAATTTTCATCTTATGGGGTGAATTATGTTCAGATAGTTTCTCAAAATATTCCTTGAAACCTGTCATGTGTTTGGAAGCCCCACTGTCAATAATCCAATCTTTGCTTCCATGAGTGACAGTTCCTGTGAGAGCAGAGATCAAAACATATTCATCTTCCCTTGAAGAGTATTCACTTTCTTGTTTTACTTTCTTTCTGGGAGGATCATCATCCTCAGCAGTGTGAGCATGATGTCTTCTTTTGGAGTTCCTCTTCTTGTTGGGTCCATTCTTATTCATGGGACAGTTTCTAGCATAGTGTCCTATTTCATCGCATGTATAACATCTGAGTTTAGATGAACCTTTCTGATGAGAATGCTTACCTTGGTGATGATGTTTTCCCCTTCTTCCTTTCTTGGAGTGTACTGTGAGAGCTTGATATTCACTTCCCATATTTTCTTCTCGAGATGCTATTCGAGCTTCTTCTTGTGAACATTCTTCCCACAGTCTACTGAACTTGACTAACTTCTTCCTAGCACAGATTCCTTGGATGAAAGAATCCCATGACCTAGGGAGGCCATTCAAGGTTGTCATCACAATTTTTGTATTCCCCTTCTTTATCTACTACTTCCAGCTGTTCTTTGATCTGGGAGACCCTTGTGAAGTATTACTGGATGGTCTCCTCATTCTGGATCTTTACATTCTTAAACTGGTTCCTTAGAGTCATCTTTCGATTGATGTTCTTCCCTTCAAACTGTTTGGTTAGGGTATCAAACATAGATTTAGGTGTCTTGAGGGAGGACACCTGTGGTATGAGGTGATCGTTGATAGAATCAGCAATGATCCTCTTTTCCATAACCAACTTCTTCTTATGTAAGGCCTTAGCCTCATCTCCCTCTGGAACTGGAACCTCCTCACTGATATAGGAGTCCAACTCATTTTCTTCCATGACCAGGGAGATCCTATACTTCCAGGATTATAATTTATCAGATCCCTCAAGCTATTCATCAAGCTTGGTATGATGAGACATCTTAACTAAGAACCTCAAATGGAAATACAAAATATTTAGATCTTTCCAGGTCAAGATGTCGGATCTCGATTTGGAGCTGAAATCCTGTAGTGTTGGTTCAGGAGCAGATTAGGGTTTTGATTTTCCGGAGTTCTGTCCAACCAAATGCTTTGATTTTGATCCCTAACTTTGATTTTGGGGAGGAGATCAATCCAGGCCTAGGCTCACTGAAAAATTCCACTTCTGTGAAAAGCCCTAATTTTGGCAGTAGTGTCGAGTCCAAAACTGAAAAACCTCAGAATTGGATTCTGATTCGACAGAAAGATGTGCCCTAGGGAGGAGAGTTATTCCAACTTTCTTTTGCTGAAAATCTATGGAGAGAGATCCACAGAGTAGGAATCCCTAGTTCCCGCAGCTGCACAGTGTCTTCTTCTTAGGTTAGCTCTGATACCATGTTAGATTTTTAACATTAAGCTAGCATATCATTAGGATCTTTAACTGAGAGAACAATGAGCATAACAATAAAACACATGAGACAATGAACACAGTGTTTTTCCTCGGGGAAACCATAAATGGAGAAAACCCCGCAACTTCCTCAGAGATAGAATCAACACCAAAAGTGAAACCCAAAATAGTAAGATGATCTCCCAACAACAGTAACCTCTTTCTTCCTTGCCCCAGTGTCTTTCTCTTCCTTAGCTATGCACTACAACTGAGTGTGAGTGAGTGTGTGATAAATAGAGAGGATAGATCTCTATTTATACTAATTCCCGACTTGACTAAACCCAACTAGGGCCGACTTCACTAGGTGAGTCTAATAACCCTAGTGCCCCAGAACTGCGGGGAATTTAACCCTTAGACAATAGGAGGGTTACCCACCATGACTTGACATGACTTGTTTACATTATAGAAACTCCCGATAGGAACCTCGGGGCATGACATGACTCAAATACATCTCGGAATAAACATTGGGTTACAATACATAAGAAATACAAGTGAATACATTCCTAGGTTACAATTACATCAACATGAAGCCCCATCGAAACTAGATCCAATCATAAGGATGGGTGCAGGAGAACTAAATGTCCCCATAAGGGATGGATACATACCTACACCCACACTCCTAGTTGCCGGCTGAGAATGGTCGATAATCGGGATAGACGTTCCCGACGATGCATTAACACTCGGATTTTTGAATGATGTCTGATCAGTCATAACAATCTTCCCATTAAATGGAAAGCATACAACTCGAAATAGAGAAGAGGCTATGGCTTGCATACTATACACCAATTTCGACCCAATAAAAGATTGTAATCAAGGGGCGCATCAACCACCTCGACCTCGATCGCGACGGTCTTCCCTCCCAAACAGACCTTAATAGAAGGAAGAATTCCATGCGGCCGAAATGATCTACCATCAAAGGAAGTCAACATGGTAGAAGATTTTGACAACTCGAGAGAACCCAAACCATTCCAACACGACAAAGACATCACGGAAGCAGCAGCGCCTTCGTCAATCACAGTGCGTTTGATGGTCATGTTAAGACATTCTACATGAATCAAGAGAGACACGCAAGGTAAGCAAGGATGACGTCCCATGGTTTCAAATTTGATGACGGAAGAAGAGTTATCATCATTCACCCCGAGAGTAGAAAGCAAAGCTTTCCTTTGCGACAAAAAACTCTGAAGTACTTCAAGTGCAGACATCGCACAAGGAGTTTGGCCCAAATCCTTGACAACAGAATAGTTCTGGGTGGCTCAGGCATTAGGATTGTGTCTCGAACATTTTAAGACTCGCTTAGGAATGCGAGGTGCAATCTCAGGTTTATCCATAGGATTTTCAATACGCAAAGGGCTCTCGGTAGGAGGAGGTTCCTTCCCAAGGTTTGGTTGTCATGAACCATAGTCTTTCGCACAAGTCACAACCTTAGTAGCACACACCATGTTGATGCACCCATGACCAGTACTGGTTTCCAGCGAATTTTGATCTCCATCCGACGCAGCATGAGGATCATGGGTCCTTGAGTTCATATTTTGATTATGGGGTAAAGGATTGGTCAGCACAGCTGGACCCTGTGCTATGAACCTTGAGGTGTCTTCCATACGAGGGCACAAGTGAGTGAGGTGGTCATCCTTACACAATTTGCAAGGAAAATTAACCTTACGTTTAGACTAATTGTCCCCCCCTGCATTACGGTCGTTCTTGTCATTAAAATTGGCATTTTCATTCTTGTTCCCACCCTTACGATTGTTTTTACCCTTTTTCTTATTCCTTCAGGGCTACTGGTTTCCCTTCTGGTCCGATGATTGCATGGAAAGTACACTCGCTGTTTGGGTGGGTTCAGACGAAGCCGTAGCTTGTCCCTATGCGGATTGATTGATATACAATTGACTCACTTGTTTCGCAACCGAATCCACAGGTTTGGCACTTGTACAACCCACAATGCCATCGGCATGTGGTCCAGGCTTGATCTTGGGATCGAAACTAGAACACGGAGCGTTAGGTATGATCTCATATAACAGTTCGGATTGAGCATAAATCAAATCCAATTCCCGTGCCCTAAAAATTGCTTGTTCCTCGTTCTGGACTTCAGATGTAGAAACATCCTTCATGATGTACGGTAGCAATGATTTAAGGAACTACTCAAGGAGAAACTCCGGTGGTATGAAATATTTAATCAACCTCTTCCATCTACGCCACTCTTGGATATGGTCTGAGATATGTGTGGCTTTGTTCTACTGAAATGTCAAGAAGAGTTCTATAGCAACGTCGTAAAGCACTGGTAGCTGGAAGTGATTGAGGAAAGTCATAGCAAGGTCATCAAACAAAACGAATTCTTGGGAAGAACACAAAGTGCTCCAATGGACAAAGGGATACAGACTCAAGTATAAGCTCCGACAACAATGGACTATAGTTTTCTTGCTCTTCAATTCCTCTCCCTTTCAATGTATCCAAAGGGTTCCTTATATAGTGCTTCAATGGGGTAATGGAAGGTCAAATCCGAGCAATATAAATGCATATGGAAGGGCAAGAGACAAGTGACTTGGATCCACATCAAGGAAAACTCCAAAACTATTTGGTCTTTTGCACACATCTCGATGTATGCGGGTTTGAGGGTCAAATCCGCGTATATACGCGAGAACAGGTTTAAAAGTCGCTTATAGAAAATAAGACATGTTTTTAGGGATGATCTTGGAAAAATCAAAGGTACAAAAATGGTCCATGGGGTCTAAAGAGTTTGCAGGGGGACAGGGAAGGCCATAAAGGTGTGATCCACCATGTGTGGTAAAATCAACTGTAACACAAGTCAGCCTTTGAATTTTTCTGCAAAATCACTTCCATTGTGTGAAGTGGAGGGTACCTTTGAAGGATGGAATGACATGAGATCTGTACAAAAATAAGAAAGCATCTCATACCTTGGCATTTCAGCTTCATCATGCCGCAAGAGAGTCCAAAATTCTAAAATGTATCCATCCCTTTGCATCAGATTTTTCTCCTTCAAATTTCCTAGTTCACACCCAGCTGATGGGGGCTTGTCTTACACTTCCTTAGGGAGTTCAGATTATGACTTTAGATCTTATATTTGTTCTTATTTTAGAAATGAACCAAAATATCCCTTATCACCATTGAAAAAATCACCTTACTTTGCACCGATTTTGTGTTCACCAACAGAGAGACTAGGAGTAAATTTATCTCTCTCACAATTGTTCTTCATCTTGCACTCCTCATATGCAAGTGAAGTATTTTTAACTTTACATGGATCAGATGGTTGTAGGTGTACATAGCTGCTAAAAAAATCATAACTTTGATTATCCATGTTATTAATCTTATCCTCTTTATGCATAGATACTTTAGTGGCCTGCTCTTCCACAAAAATTTCTAGTTCACACCCAAGCGGTGTGGCCTTGTCTTCTGATTCATTATGTTGATTAGGAGGTGGCTGTAAATATGATTTGTGTACCTATTTTGGATCTGATCCAAAAGATGTCTCACCACCCATACATGAGCCAAAACCTTGAGCAGTAATCTGGAGATCACCCACCAAGAAACTTGAAGTGCATTCCTCTTCAACTTCTTCTCTTATGCAACCACCTTGTGGTGATTTGCACTTCACTTGGGAATATTATAAACCCCCTTCATACTTAGGATGAAATATTTAATCATTATTTGATTAATTTCCTACCTACTAGCCTAGATAGTTGGCATCCACTTGCACCACATGGTCAACACTTGCCATATATACCCCATGAGCACTTTTATCCTGATTTTGGTTTGATCCTGTCCACTTTATTGACTTCCTGAATTAGTAACTGCGCCTTCCTGTAGATTCTTTCTTTATTATGCTCTATTCCATCTTTTTTGTGGATAAGGTAATGCTAATCAACTAGGAAATTACTATCCTTTGTTGCCAACCCATCCTCCATTATTTTCTCTACATATTCCAGGATTATCAAGTCTTTCCATCACTTATCATAACTCACTCACGCTTTAGCTAATTCGTGAGGTCCTTGATAGATTAGGAAAGTGATTTAGCCACCTATGGGGGTTTATCATGTTTGGTAAGTATGATTTATGAGCTAGCAATGAGTTGTCTTCCATCAACTCAATTCTCTTTTATAAGGATGTATTACCAATGTAATAATATCAATTATCATTTGTTGATCATTCATTAATGTGCATTCATTAATTCCTTTTCTTCTCTCATTATGCTAGTTCTTTGCAATTCCTAGTGAGATTAATTGTGTGCTTAGATTCTTATCTTGTTTATAGAATTCTTTCTACCATCAAGGATTTATAATTCTAACACCACCAATAGATTTACTTTTGAGGCACCATCAAAGATGAGGATATGAACTCTTTGTTCTCTACACCAAGCTCTGAAGGGGCCTTGTTCAATTCTAGTATTCCAGGGTAGATCTTGACCCAAATTTCAAGGAAGATGGTTTGAGGGAATACAAATTTTTCCATGTTATTCATGCAACCACAATGTTTATTGAATTTCCAATAGATCTGTTTGCCCTTTCTTGATTCCTTTGGATTTTATAGCTTCTGAGGCTAGGATTTTGGCGTTGTTGACTATTTGCTTTGCTATATTATTTTCTCCTATGAAGATCATTATATTCCTTGCTATCCAAATTTTCCAACAAAATAATTTGGGAGGATGGTCCAAACCATTTTTAGAAAGTTTGTCCTTTCTAAAGACCGAGGGTGTTTCTACTCTAGTTGGCAAACATAGACTTCCAAGTGTCTAGAATGACTAGAATTTACCCTACCTCAATGTAGGCTAATATCCAAACTTCTAAGATGGTCGTGAATTGACAAAATAGACATGGAATGGTCTCTTTTGTATTATGGCAGAGCAGCCATCTTGATGGGCCTTCTATTCCTCATTTCCTGATATTTTCTGTAGTGAGGATTTTATTATGAACTAACAACCAACATAATATGTTTACCTTTGATAGTCCACATCCTTTCCACATGTTTTTCCAAATTGGTTCAATCGGGTTTGGATCTTCTTTTTGGGGTAGGAGATCATATTTGGATTTGACATTGTAGGCCTTTTTTGGCTCCTTGATATCCTTTTGTACTTCGATTTATTATTGGCGGGGGTTGATCCTTTCAAATGGGTCAATACTGATTGAAAATTTTCCTCACAAATTCAAAGGGAACACAAGGGGCTTCAATCCCATGTAATTACCAGTTATTTCCTCCCAATCGAAGAGATCAAACACAGAAAATATCTTCTTTTCTACAAGGCAACTTTGTACTTAATTACTGGAACTCTCTTTTTTGGGATAAGAGTCCAACCCCTTATTTTTTGTATGTCCGCATGTTGAAGGAGATGACATTGTCATCGACTAGGAGGTATGCTTTAATATTAATGGTAGTACCTCTTTGAGGAGCTTCCATATTGGATAACATCCCGCAGACAAATATAGAGTATCCAAATTTGTAATTGTTTGGGAGAGTATTTTTTGGTTACTAGTTTTGTCAACCACTCTTCACTTCCTAATATTAGTTATTAGACTAATTGAAAATTTTCCTCGCAAATGCAAAGGGAACACAAGGGGCTTCAATCCCATCTAATTACCAGTTATTTCCTCCCAATCGAAGACATCAAACAGGGAAAATATCTTCTTTTCTACAAGGCAACTTTGTACTTACTGGAACTCTCTTTTTTGGGGTAAGAGTCCAACCCCTTATTTTTTGTATGTCCGCATGTTGAAGGAGGTGCCATTGTCATTGACTAGGATGTATGCTTTAATATCAATGGCACTACCTCTTTGAGGAGCTTCCATATTGGATAACATCCCGTAGACAAATCTAGAGTATCCAAATTTGTAATTGTTTGGGAGAGTATTTTTTGGAAACTAGATTTGTCAATTACTCTTCACTTCCTAATATTAGTTATTAGACTAATCTGTCTCCCAAATCCATGTTGATCATTTTTTGTGTCTCTGATTGCTAGGCCTCCTCTCTCCATTTTTCTATTGCGGTGATCCAATTAATCAAACAAAGCTTTTTGTAGTTGGACTTGCTTCCTTGCCATAATTTTTTTTTAATTTCTTTAGAAATTTTGTGAGATAGTCTTGTAGGATCTGGTAGTGTTAGAATTTGAAAAATAGGAAGGAACAATAAGATGAATTTAATCATGAAAAGTCTTCCCTCCAGGTTCAACCATTGGGAGTCGAAATCTTGCATTTAGGTCCTAATTTTCTCAGTTATATGCTTCCAATCCCCTACCTTGCAAGGGCCAATCAAATTTGGCATTCCATGATATCTAAAATATTTCGAATTATAAGATGTGTGATATTGCACATAAGACGGGGGGTAGAACATTTCCAACCATATATCTTACTTTTTCCTTTTTTCACTTGTCCTATCGAAGCTCTTAGATAGTTCGCCAGTACTATCTTGAATATGTAGACAGATATCGTAGATTCTCCTTCCAACTTGAAGAGTGTCATATGCAAATTGAGAATTGTTAATGGATTTAATCCCTCTTAGTTCTATTGTTTTCCTTTCCTCTTCTAAATTCCCGCTAAGACATCCTACCATGATAATGTACAAGAGAGGTGACATCGAACAACCTTGTATAAGACATTAATTAGTTAAAAAAAAAATGTTTTCCTTCTGTTTATGAGAGGGGCAATCCATGAAGAGCTTATGAAACCTTTGATCCATCCTAATTTTTGTTAAAGACTTGATACAAAAACAAGTGTTTAACATAATCAAAAGAATTTGCCATGTCAAGTTTAATAACCATACCTTTTTATTTTTTAGAATCGTTAGAGTGCACCACTTTTTGAACCAAGATGATATTGTCGAGAATTTGCCTTTTTCCCATAAATCCTCCTTGATTAGGAGAGATGATTTTGGGTATAATATATTTGAGCTAATTTTCTAGAATTTTTCTCGACACCTTGTAAACTATGTTGTAGAGAGAGATCAACCTATATCTGGAAATGTATGTAGGCTTGGATTCTTTCGAGATCAGAGCCATAAAGGATGAGTTGATGCTTCCTCTTATTTTTCCTTATTTTGGGTCCCTATCGACAATTGGTAGAGATATTTCTTTATAATATTTCAACTGGATCGCATAAAATGGATTGTAAATCCATTCGATCCAGGTTCATTGTTAGCTTCCAGGGTCTAGATAGCCTCGATGACCTCTGATTTTTCCATTTTCTTATTTAAGGCCACATTTTCCTACCTTGTTACAATAGAGGGCATCATTGCAAGCAATTTCAGCATTATCTTTTCCTCTTTCAAGTTTTCTTCAATATAGAGCTGCTTAAAATGTCTATGTGCCTTAACTTTGATATCTTCTAGATCACATACACGCTCCTCGTTTTGGTTTGTTATTTCCTAGAATCTATTTCTTAGAATTTTTTGCCTTGGCTTGTTTGTGGAAGAATGTAGTGTTTTTGTCCGTGGATATAAATAACCTGATTACAATTTTGAGATGTTGTATAAATATTATATCACAAAAATAATATGATAATTTCATGTGAAAGTTAACCTTTAATACAACTTGAGTGGGCCTAACATTTAAAAACACTTGTTTCCTCCGAGGAGATCATATGTTCAAATTCAAAGGGGGTAGGGTATGTACACCTTTGTAAACTTTAGCAGTTACATCGTTGGGCAAAATGAGTCCCTTATCCCACAAACAAAAAAGTCTCATACACTAAATTGATGTCTAGCTTAGCTATAACTTTAAAATAACATATAACTATTTTTTGTTTGTATATTAAGAAATGCCTGTCACTCAGGGCCAGTGCATTTCCACCATTGGCTGAGAAACCACAACCCAGGGGCATCTAAGCCGTCAAAATCACCCGGGGATCGCACTCGGCCTCGGCCACACCAACCCTTAACATGGTTGAATTTTTTAGTGTCTCCTCCCAACTAGCTCACCCCTAAGGGGTTTGAACTCGGATCGCCTTTCTAAGGATACCCACTCCTTAACTGAATAAGCTAATAAAATTTAACAAATAACAAATTACTATTATTATCTATTACAACCATTAAAACTACTTAATTTAAATTAACCTTTTAAAATACAACTCTCTTATAATTATAAATTCAACTTTAAATTAACCTTTTAAAATACAACTCTCTTATAATTATAAATTCAGTACATTTTTAACTTCTTTTGAATCGATATTAATTTAAAATTATATAATCCTCCTCATATCTTGTACTAGATTACGTGCCTAAAATTCTTAAAATTATAAAGTTAGTATATTTTTAACTTCTTTTGGATTGAGATTAATTTAAAATTATATAATCCTCCCCATATCTTGTACTATATTACGTGCCTTGATAAAATTCTTAAAGTGAATGGTTCATTGGTTTTCTTTTAGAGATGCATTAAACGAAATTAAAAAAATAATTAAGACTTTCACCATACCTTGTCTGCACACAATATAGATTGAACCATCACATTTCATTTTATTTTTATAAACTATTACAAATATAAATGTATTTTTAAATTTAATATATATANAGTGTGCCCCAGGGAAGGTCCAATCACCATGTGATTTTGACGACTTAGATGCCCCTGGGTCATTATTTCTTAAACCAAAGGTCACTCCTACAAGTAAGAGGGATTCTAGCAAAAAATAAAAAATAAAAATAGAAATTTATTATTATGGCGCCGAGAGGCGCTTTCTACAGCTCAAATGGGCTCAAACGGGTGAGATGTGTCCCGTCTGTAACGCTGACATGGCACATGTCGGCTCAATAAAAATAATAATAATAAAAAGTAAAAAAAAAAAAAAAACTTATAACATGTCTGCTTATAACTAAAAAAATAAAAAAATAGAAAATATTATACTCATATAAATATACAACCATATTAGGGAAATACTAACAATCTTATAAATATTAGTAGTAAAATTCAATTGACTTGAGTAGTAAACAGAAAAATTATAAAATCAAGAACATATAAAATTTAATTTAAAATTAGCTAAATTGTAAAACACATTTATGTAATTATATATCAAATTTCAATTTAAAATTTTGTTAACTTGAAACCTAAGCACATATAATGTTAGGAATAAAATATGTGATAGAAAATAAATTACAGAATTATAGCTATTACAATGAAATATTACAACCGTATTTATATGGTTCTTTAAATGCAAATACAACTAACAAGAAACCATGGGCCACTAAAACCATGTGCCTTAAACCACTTTCATCCTTAGGCATTTCCAAGTCAAGGTTAACCCTAACATGTAAATGTTCATTTTTAGTTATAGAGAAAAACAAGTCATTTCTAAAAAACATTTGGATACATGTTTAAAATCTTATGTGGATTATTTTATTCATTAATTACTCTTAATATTCATTATTAGTTTTAAAGAAAGACACGTAAAACAATTTTTGGAAAACTATTTGATTAAATGATTATTAATGTTACTCAGCTCATCTACTCGTATTTACCCTATTTTGAAATTACTAAAGCAATTTAGTCATTTCTCTCCCAAGTAGGAATACTTATTAGACATTTTTGTAAATTAAAAAGGGTTTGCACCTCAAGAGAACTTGATCCCTCTACGCTTGGTAGAGCCATAGTTAAAATGGATCTATACTCGTTTAGTTAAATTAAATCCATTTCTTTTAATGTATATTAACTTATGAATGGTATAGTATCATCAAAATTTTAAAACAAAAGATGAAAAATGTATACACCAACCATCCTATATATATATATACAGAGAGAGAGAGAGAGATTTATGGGTAAAAGGATGCAATCGAGTTGGTCAACATGAAAATAGGAAATTGAGACAGTTCAATGGGACAAATTTCAAATTTCAACAAATCTAGAAAGTTTGAAATTAAAACATAAAGATCTTCACAAATATGTTGGTATAAAACCTATGAAATATTTTCAATATCAAAATTGATTTACATAACAAAGATAAATAGATATCGTGGAAAAACATGCTTGTTGCATGCTCTGTCTTGTCCAATAATGGTAGGATAACTTTCTTGCTTATCCGACTCCATGTTTTCATGGATTTGGTGCACCATTTTTTATTCAATGAAATCTCGAGGGAAAAGCCCATGGAAATTCTTGGATTGGATGCTACTGAATGAGAGCCTTTACTAATATTACATATTATATTTTTTAGCATAGAAAATTTTCCTTTTCTGTTGAAGCAAAGTTTCCATAATCATGGTAATTTGAATGGTGCATACATATTTGTATCCATGAACCTTAGCGGTGACTGAAAAATGAAAGATCTTTTACTATTGACGAAACCTTCATGTCTCATGAGAACCTTACATATCTCTTCTATGTTCCTTTGAGAATTCTCATGGCAGCTAAGACAACCCATAGCTGAGAGACAGGGGGAATGGACCAAAATTTGAATAACAATCCATAGATAAACAAAGCATCGAGGGGCCAATCACAAAATTATTTATGAGAATTAAAATCAAAAGCACCAATTGATGAATAAAAAGGACTCAGGAAGGTGAGAGTGTTCAATGTACTCAGAGTATTGTTTTACATTTACTCTTTTTCAATGGGATTTTCTTGGATGGAATGAAGCCCAAAATCCATTTTGATAGTTCAAATTGAAGTGCACAAAATTTGTTCAATCAAGAGTCGAGTTGTAGCAACAATATGCATATGTTCACATTTAGTCACTAAAGTTATGGAACTTTCTAAAAAAGGCTCTTAGAATATATTCAATCTTTGTCAAATCAACCATGCATTGTTATAAGTGATTTAAATGATTTGTTCACACTAGGAAAAAGTAAGGTTATTGTTTAATGAATGGATGTAGTTTGTGTTAGATTTTTATCATTTAAGCAATATGATCTTAGGATCTTATCTGAGAGACTAACATGCACAACAATAATCACAAGAGACAAGAGACACAAAGATTTTTCCTCGGGGAAACCATAAAGGAGAAAACCTCGCAACTTCCTTAGCGATAGAATGAGAACCAATAGCAAAATTAAAACCCGAAAACATAAAGATGATCTCCAATAGCTGATCTCTTTCACTTGTTCCAACACTTCCTCTCTCACTCATGCGCCTCAGTTGAGTGAGTGAATATAACAAATAAAGAGTCTCACTCTCTATTTATACTAGTTTCTGACTTGACAATTACTTACCAGGGATGACATCTCTAGGAGAGTCTAATAACCCTAGTGCCCCTCAACTGTGGGGACTTTACACCCCTGATCAACAAGGAGGGTTAACCTCAACTCAATTATGGGGACTATTTCCCTGACTTACAATGGAGGGTTAACCTCAATGACTTTACATGACTTTATTATATTAATGACTCTCCCGATAGGAACATCGGGGTACAATGAAATACAAATGATTCTCCTGATAGGAACATCGGGGTACAATATAAGATATATAAGTGAATACATTCTGAAGTTACAAATACATCAACACTCCCTATTAACTAGGAAGGTATTCTCTTGACACAATTCATCAGCACAAGTCTTCGTCACTGGATCATCATCAACGCTAGATCATCACTGGATCATCATCAAAGATGGATCATCACTATATCATCATCAACATCACTGCTTCTGCTATCTCAATCAAATGGTGCTATCTCTCAATTCTACTCGTCACAGGAAGTTCTACAGAGCCAACCATTTTTCATGATGGTTGTAGGCCTAGCCTCCATGTAGGTCTTCATCTTCTTCAGCACTTATATCTGACCATGGAAGGAACACATCCAACATCCATGTCAGAAAGGCCCTCCCAACACTTACATCTGACCATGGGAGGAACACATCCAACATCCATGTCAGAAAGGCACACCCAACACTCACATCCATCGGCATGGTAGGACACACCATCTACCATCCGAGGAAAGGACCAAAACTTACATCCACTAGCATGATAGGACACACCATGTATCATCCAAGGAAAGGCCCAGCACTTACATCTAATGGCATAGTAGGACACACCATCTACTATCTAGAGAAAGGCCCAACACTTATATCTAACCCAGTTAGAAAGGCCCAACACTTATATCTGACCTAGTCAGAAAGGCCCAGCAGTTATATCTGACCCAGTTAGAAAGGCCCAACACTTATATCTGACCTAGTTAGAAAGGCCCAACACTTATATCTGACCCAGTTAGAAAGGCCCAGCACTTACATCCTCTGGAATAGTATGACACACTATCTACTATCCAAGGAAAGGCTCAGCACTTACATCCACTGGCATGGTAGGACACACCATCTACCATCTAGAGAAAGGCTCTGCACTTACATCCATCGACATGATAGGACACACCATCTATCATCTCGGGAAAGGATCTGCACTTATATCTGGCCATGGGAGGACCCTCCTACCACCATGTCAAAAGGGCTTCGCACTTATATATGACCATGGCAAGACCCACCTACCACCATGTCAGAAGGGCTACGCACTTATATCTGACCATGGGAGGACCCGCCTACCACCATGTCAGAAGGGATCCACACTTACATCTGACCATGGGAGGCCTAGCCTGCCACCATTTCAGAATGGATATGCACTTATATCTGACCATGGGAGGCCCCGCCTACCACCATGTCAGAAAGGCACATGGACTCATCACTTCCCCTTGGAGTGAACCTCGAGCTAGAGAACACCAAGCTTCTCCCTGAAGTACTCGAACTTCATTCTGGCCATTTTTAGCATAGAATCAAATCAGAGCTGATTATGTCCAAGGATAACCTGTGAGCTTCGCCATGACTGATTACATCCGAGGACAACCTACAGGACTGTTTACGTTTGAGCAACTTATGAGCTTTGCCAGGATTTAATGCTTAGACAACCTATCTCACCGTTTATGCTAGAACTTCCTCTTTCGAGAGATCTCGATCTAGATCACAAACTGGGGCTTCACTGCTCCTCTCTACATAAAAAATGCAAGTCAGATCAATCAAATAAAATAGTAGCTTCCAAAAAATACTACCTCACAAATAGTCGAGCAAGTGGCAACATATTTTTCCTCGGCTGTACTTAGCACCATGCAGGACTCCATCTTGCCAAAGAAGTAACCCATACTGGATCTCAAACTGAAGAAGCATCCCAAGGTGCTCTTCCTCTTAGTGGCGCTACCAATCTGAATCAACATAACCATTGCAGGTTAGTCTTCTGATTCATATCATACCCAAGCCCATAATCAACTGTACCCTTCAGGTACCTCAGAATATGCTTTGCAGTAATCAGGTGAACATGTCTCGGATCTGTCAGGAAATGGCTTAATGTGTTCACAGCAAAGCAAATATCTGGTCTCGTGTTCATCATGTACATCAAGGAACCAATCATTTGACGATACATCGTAGCATCAACCGACTCTGATGAAGCATCAGTCAATAGCTTTAGATTCGATGCCACAGGTGTGGCCATGGCCTTGTAGTCCATCATCCCGAACCTCTTCATCTCGAACCTCTTCATGATCTCTACTGCATACTTCCCTTGTCCCAGGGAGATTCCATCTGCATTCTGCCACACCTCCATGCCTAGAAAGTAGTGCATCATACCCAAGTCCTTCATCTTGAACTCGGCAGCAATTCTCCTTCTTGCAACTTTAATGAGTTCCTCTTTTATGTCAGGAACAAGTCATTGAAATATAATAGGAGCATCACTGGTATTCCGCCTTCAAACTTGAAGTAAAGTTTGGAATCCACTTTACTCTCAATAAATCCTAGAGCCATCAGTAAGCTATCTATCCCATCGTATCATGTCGAACCTCAAGGGCTTCTGCAGTCACTCCCTCTAAAGCGGAGCATCATTCTCCCTCTGCCTTTCGTACTCTATGTATTCTGTGTTGGAGTGACAAGTAGCTTCCTCTGCTATTAATATTCTATGTATCCATCTAGGTTCACTGGATACCAAGATCCTGAACCTTTTCAAAAGTTCTTCTCGCACCCATCTGTGAGCTTGTCATCCTTTATAGGATTTCATCTTCAACCTTGTATCAAAGGTTAAGATCTTCATCACTCTAGGTGATCTTCAAGCTCCTCATGTATGTGTTATCCCATGGGTGCCTTCTAAGCTCGTACAAGGCCTTCTTTTGCACACATGAGTTGTCATGTCAAACTTCTAGTGGCTGTAAATGTCTCTTCGTAGTCTATGCCTTCTTTTCGTGAGAAGCCTCGTGCTACGAATCTTGCCTTGTATCCCACGATGTTTCCATCTACTCCATGCTGGATCTTGTAGATCCATATGGAAGACATTACGGACTTCCCTCCAGGTCTTGATACTGCATCCTAGACATCATTCTTCTTGAACTTGTACTATCCTTCCCTTTCTTCTTGGCTACTTCTTCATAGCTGGAAGGTTCTGCATCAATGATGTCGCTCAACAATATCACATAACTGCACTGTGTCTGAGACCTCTTCTTTCTGTGAAAGTATCATCATATTATTCTTCATCTTGGATTATTTCTCGAACTGTCGTCACTTATTCTTCGGAACAAGTCTCATCCTTCTTTACTTGTAGGCGATTGTACGCGATCTTTCCTACAAGTCATATGCACCATTTCTATGGTTAGAAACATTTCAGAAGGCATATTTATAATGGAAAATTCTTATGCATAAAGATATAATCATGCAACTATTTACCCAATACAACATCCATCCATATCTCACGGAAACTTTCTAGATGCCTTCCATCTCTACCATGACATCATTGAGATTGTGCACTGATCCAATATGTCAGCAAAGAGGTTTCATTCTAGATAAGTAGCAACGGGGAGTTGTATAGCACCATGAGATACTTACCCATCACATGCATATTAGTAGTATACTGTCATTAATGCAAATATTCTGTCATGCATAATACATCAACTGAGTATACACAAATGCATAACAAAACAATATCATGAAATGACAATTGAATACATATCTTTATTTGTTTTGTGGGTACACTCCTTTTAGCTTCATCATCTTCTTCATTCATAACAGCATCATTTCTTATCCAAATGCTCAAGATGGATAAGAGGTTATTCAAGAATTGAGTTCTTCATAATCCCCATCGCTTGAGGGATCTTCTTTGAATCGTGAGCGCTTGATCTTCAGTTGCTCCCATATTCTCTTCTCTTATTATGGGTCAAGCGTCATCTTGCGTGTGCTCTTCCCAGAGTATGCTGAAAGTAATAACTTCCTTCTGGCACACATTCCTTGAATGAAGGAATCCCATGATCCTGGGAGGCCATTCAAGGTGGTTATCACAACTTCTGCATTCTGCGCTTCTTCTTCTAGCAGCTTCAAGTTTTTCTTTGATTTGAGAGACCCTTGTAAAGTATGATTGTATGGTCTCTGCATTCTGGAGCTTCACATTCTTCAACTAGTTTCTCAAAGTCATATTCTGATTTATGTTCTTCCCTTCAAATAGCTTGGTCAAGGAATCAAACATCTCTTTAGGTGTCTTTAGGGAAGACACTTGTGGTATAAGGTGATCTTTGATTGAATAAAAAATGATCTTCTTGGCCTTAACCAAGTTATTCTTGTGTAAGGCTTTTAGCCTCATCTCCCTCTGGAACTGGAACCTCTCCACTTATGTAGGTGTCCAATTCATTTTCTTCAAAAACCAGTGAAATCCTATACTTCCATGCTTGGAAGTTGTCAGCTTCACGAAGCTTGTCATTAAGCTGGTGTGATTAGTCATCTTGAAATGAGAACCTCAACTGTAAATAACAAAAGATTAGATCTTACCGATTTGAGGTGTCCGTCTTGGTTCCAGAGCTGGATGATCTAGGGTTTGTCAGAGAAACCCTAATTTTCAAACTTGGAATCTCTCATATATGATTGGATATAAATATTGGCCTCTTCAAGGCGAGCTGTCCAATGTACTCCTTTTCTGGAAACAGTGGAGGGAAGCTCCCGAAACAGGAAGTCCTAGTTTTCCAATTTCTTCCAAAGAAATTCCTAATATTCTTTCTGCGGTATATCCGAAAGTAATACTCCTATGTGTCTGAAGTTTCATTCAGAGGTAACCTCGTCTGTCCTCTTTCCAACACCACATGTTTGACCAGCATTGGTTTCACCAATTAGGACTTATGAGAGTTTTCCCAAGGTGACTTATTTCAGGATTGTTCATAATAGCGAACTTGTATGGACTTCCACGTGTCCCTTTTTCATCATCAAGGTCTGAAACTTTTAACACAGAAAGTAAAGTCCATTCCCTATCTGGAACATCTTGATAAATTATGTTTGGACCTTCGTATCCCGAGATATAGCAATTCTCCCTAGGTGTCTTGTTTAGGGATGAATCCTAGAATAGGTTGGAACCCTGATTTGGAGGAATCATATCTCACAGAATATAGTGAATCAGAGGCTGAAAATTTTACACAAGGTACATTAGGATTTTATCTTCTTCCTGTGAAAATTTTGGCCCTTGATACTTCTTCAATCCTGAGATAAAGGGAATGTACCAAAACTACCAGTTTTAGTATTTTAGGGTTTTTCAGGCTCGGGGTCAAACTAGGGTTTGACTTTTCGGAGTTTTACTCAACCAAAAAATTCTACCTTGGTCTCTAAATTTTGATTTTGATGAGGAGAGAAATCCTATGTTGGGCTCACTCAAAAACTCCTCTTCTGTAAAAAGCCCTAATTTCCCGCAGTAGTGACAGGTCAAAAACTGAAAATGCTCGGAATCAAATTATGCTTCGACAGAAAGATGCACCCTTCAATTGAGAGTCAGCCTAGCCTCCTTTTGCTAATGGATTGTGGAGAGAGACCAAAAAAGTAAGAATCCCTAGATTCTGCAGCTGCATAGTGTCTTCTTCTTAGGTTAGCTTTGATACCATGCTAGATTATTATCATTTAAGCAATATGATCTTAGGATCTTATCTGCGAGAATAACATGCACAACAATAATCACAAGAGACAAGAGACACAAATATTTTTCCTCGGGGAAACCATAAAGGAGAAAACCTCGCAACTTCCTCAGAGATAGAATGAGCACCAATAGCAAAAGTAAAACTCGAAAACATAAAGATGATCTTCGACAACTAATCTCTCTCACTTGTGCCAACACTTCCTCTCTCACTCATGCGCCTCAGTTGAGTGAGTGAATATAACAAATAAAGAGTCTGACTATCTATTTATACTAGTTTCTGACTTGACAATTACTTACCAGGGACAACATCTCTAGGAGAGTCTAATAACCCTAGTGCCCCTCAATTGTGGGGAATTTACCCCCCTGATCAACAAGGAGGGTTAACCTATTGTGGGGACTATTGCCCGACTTGTGGGAACTCAATTATGGGGACTATTGCCCCGACTTACAACGAAGGGTTAACCTCAATAACTTTACATGACTTTATTATATTAATGACTCTCCCGATAGGAACATTGGGGTACAATGAAATACAAATGATTCTCCTGATAGGAACATCGGGGGTACAATATAAGATATACAAGTGAATACATTCCAAAGTTATAAATACATCAACAGTTGGTGAGGGTCTCTAGGATGTAAAAGATCAACAACACAAGGTGGATGCTCTCCCCAAAAATGGTTCGTATCTCTACAATAACTATTGGTGTGGCTCCCACTAGATTGCTCATTAATTTAACCATTTTTTAGTGATTTCCCATTTCTTTTATAACCCACATCTATGTACTAGATATGTTTCTCTCCCTCAGTTGTTTTAGATCGTTGCCCTATCTTTCTTTATACTATCATTTTTTGGTCACATAACAACCGCTTTGCTTTGAAATGGTGTATAACTCCTTTCGAGGCCTTGGGGATATTGATTTTCAACATTGAGGGGATCTTTTGTGCAATTTCACAACTCTACAATGCATGCTTTCAACAAAATTTAAAGTATCTTTACATTGACATTAAGATAATATTGTGCTATATATTTTAGAGGAGGGACATATATTGGAGATATCACAACTACACACTTATCAATTAACAATGAATCCTCCCCTTTCTAAGTCAAAATGAGGTATAACTTATTCATAAGATGGAGGGTTTGGAGGAGAAAGAGGAGATTTTTGTAAAGTCAAAATTTCTACATATGGTTGCTAAGCAAAGGGAATCGAAATACAAATTTATTTTTCCAAACAACCATGAAAAATTAAAATCCTAATAGAAATCTCTTCCTTTGAAAGGGAAATTTTAGAATCAAAACAAGAGATTGCAAATGAGTTAGCATCATATTTCAGAAAAACTTTAATTGAACCACCCTTAGACCACTCAAAGCGAACCACACAACAGGCTCTTCATGACATTTGTTTTACTAATGTCTTTTTCACTTTATCACATTTTACTTTGCTTCCCATTTTTTTTCCTTTCAATATTCTTTATATATATCCTCCCATTTTATTTTATTTTAGATGTAAAATTTTATAACATTAAAAACATTTTTGGACCAAAGATAAAATTATAGTGACACATTCTGAGTTGGCATGTGAGGAGTACATAACCTTTTCCAAAGAAAAGATAAAAAACGTGCACCTTGATGGCGTTAGCTTTCCACCCGACCATTTGCACCGATCGGACAACCGACAATGTCGGGTGTGACAGCTCATGCAAGCTGGGTCGTTCGATCGATGCAAATGGTCGGGCAGAAAGCTAACGCCCAGCTCGATCACTAACATTGAAGGTTTGAATTGGAAAGGGGTGAAGTTGATATTTATGAATTATGAACATGGAACGTTTTGATTAGGAAATGGACAAAGTGATATTTACGTATTACTTGACATTGTAGTAGAGTTAATGATAGGTAAGGTGTTTAGAAAGTTTAAATTTAGGTTTTAAATAAAGTTGTTATCTGTAATTAATAAATAGAATCTAGAAAATATTAATTTAAACTTTAATATAACTATATTAATAATATTAATATTTGTAAATTTAGAAAGAAATATTTATATAAGAGAGTCACATATAAGATATTCATAAAGTTTAAAATTTAGAAATATTTAAATAAAAGCTATAAGATATTAATTTAAACTTTAATAAAAATATAACAATAATATTAATATTTGTAAATTTAGAAAGAAATATTATAGAAGAGAATGACATATAAGATATTCATAAAGTTTAAAATTTAGAAATAAATATTTATATAAGAGAGTGACATATAAGATATTTATAAAATTTAAATTGACGTGAAATTTTTTTATAAATTTTAATTATTTTATAACAATATTAAAAATTAAAAAATTAAAACTCTTTCCACACACTGACCTTGACCTAAAATAAACTGACTCATCCTTTCTCCTCACCTTACACAATTATTAATGCACTGAAACGTCAGGTCAAGAAAGGTAAGGCGAAAACCTTCATGTATCTCTTGATGATGGGCTAAACTATTCTGCCCAAAACATCGAGAATTTCAATTTATTAGCATTGTGTACCATTTTCTTCAAAGATATTCGCCTCTGAAAACATTAATAAATATATATATATATATANAATTGAACTTATCTAATTCTAAAAGAGCAATTAAAAAAGTTTCACTTTAAAAAACTTGTGATTTTTTCAAATCACTTTTTATTTTAAAAAAAATGTGATTTTTTCAAATCACTTTTTATTTATGAAGGCAAAAAAGATTGTAAAATTTCAAAAGAAGGGTTACATTTTGAAAATTCATCGAAGTCTTGAATCTTGACACTTAGATGCTTAATGATAATTGTACATTTAGTATTAGATGAGGATGTATGTGAATTGTGTTGAAATATTGTAACTTCAAAGGATATTATAAATGTCTTTTACTGATGTAACCCAAGGGAGATGTTATTATTCCTCCGACAAAGTGTTACTATTGTATTTGGTCATCATAGAGTCATGAGGTCAAGCCTCCACTTGTGTCAGCTCTTTAGTACCCTAACAAATAATATAATATACTGTTTTGGAGTATTCCTAGGTTAAGTCGGCCCAGACAGTTTATTGGGGCCGACTTGTCTAGTGCAAAAGTCAATTGACAAAAATAGTATAACTGAGAGGAGATGTGTTCCTCATTTGAACACACACTCACTAGTGCACATCGCATAGGAGAGAGAGAGAGAGAGAGAGAGAGAGAGAGAGAGAGAGAGAGAGACTTATCTGCTAGAGGGAAGCGCATCTGTTTGGGGTCTTGTCTTTTACTTTTTATACATTTTATACAGAGGAAGTTTTTGCTGGGTTTTCTTCCCCATGAGGGTTTCCCAGGATAAATCTTTGTGTTCTTTTTGTGGTTGTGCTTGTCTATATTTCAATGATATTTTTTCTTATGGTTATGCTATTATGATGCTAAATGTTATAAGATATGATATAACCATAAAAAACTTAACAAATTGTGATGAAGATCCAATGTTCAACACCCAACATCTAAACACTATAATTATCTCTATTCGTGTTAGCTTCGTAGCCTTCCACAACTTTAAATCCATCACACAACTCACACCTAGATAATCCTACCACCATATTGGTGTATCCACCATTTTAAGTGTCACTTGGTGAAAGTTTCCTAGAGAAGCTTAGAAACCTTGACTTTTTTAATCCTCACTTGAATCCATGTGTTATGCACAATGTCGATCCTTGTTGATATGATAATTGACATTGCATTCACTATCCATATCTTATGTGTTCGGATCTCACCCTTGCCATAATTCCATTATATTTGTATATTTCCTCCACTCTTGGCTTTGTAAAACATCAAAACAAGTAGTCATGGGTCATTAATGACATAGGAAACTTAATAGTAAGATTAACTACATATATGTCATTTAACATAAGTTTGAAGAGCACTAAAGAATAAACATTAACTGAACCCAGGGAAATGAGGTCATCTCTCTTTCTTCATGTTCACATATTTTATCTCTGTAAAGGTCTAACACATTGGTTCATAGTTATTTTGTTGCATTATTAATGGTGTGCGTCTATATGGTATTTGCCATGACATGGTTCTAGCATTGATATCTAATATTTAATATTATTCAAGCAAATTTGAAGTTGTCCTCTCAAGAACTTAGTATGTAATTCATGCCATTTCCATATTTTGATATATACTTAATGGTAACAAAGAACACATTTAATACTCAAATAGAAATCTCTAAACAATCGGCCAATCTTTTGTAGGTTTGGTCAAGATCACTGTAAAGATTATGCATATTTTTGCGTTTCTTTACACATAAGTCTGTTTTAGATTTTGTTTGAGATAAAAACCCCTATTAAGCTCAATGGAGTTTTCTACTTTATATGTTTTCAATTAAGTTTATATCCAACCTTAACAAAATGAACCATGCAAATATACCTAAAATTGAGATTACAATATTGAGAATTGTGATTCTATTCATTAAATTTTCAACATCATCAAACACTCACTTCTTTGTTCTTTGGGTTGATCATTCCGCTTTTCTAGATCGTAAGAATCTTTATCAATCACACTCTTTCAATTTTTTCTTGTTGTTTCTAACAACATTGATATTTGTGCTACTATACTTCATGTGTCAAAATTTTGAGAATACCCCATAGCTCTCTTTCCTCATACCTCACACTCAATATATACGAGATGTACCATTTGTAGAATTATTTATTGTAGCAGCATTTTCGATCCTTGGATGTTCTTAAGTAATCTGTGGAGAGTATAACATAATTGTTGTTATCATCAAATCTATGTATTGGGGATCACATTGCAATTTATGCTACGACATGCATTTTTACATTGTTTTAAAGAGAATGTGAACAATCAATATCCACAATATGAATAAAATAGTTGGTGGCCTTGATGAATAATCCCCTTTAGCTTTGTGCTTGTATGGATCTTTGGAAGATCCAAGTCATAAACATGTTAGCCTAAATGATAAGACATGTTAGATTTGCATGTTTTTAGAGGCATATAAAGCAAGTAGGTTTTCTTCATGGATCTTCTAGTGTTTTAATACCCATTAACAAATGCTTTGAGGTTTACTAAAATTTATATTTTATGATGAAATCTACACTAAACATTACAAATGTACTTGGTTTCTAAAGGATGTTGGACTCATGGTTAAGCACGATTGGGATTTGCTTAAGATATAAATCCAGCAAGTAGTCCTAACTCATGAAGTATCATACAGATACATGGAATAAATCATTTCTTATATGGGTGTCCACAAAAATGCTTGATTCTCACATTGTGTATGGAGCTTTATATTATCGTTTTTAACGCTTTGAAATTTCTATGAAGAAAACAATATTGACACAATTTTTATAAAAAAATACTTATTTTTAATATACACATAACCCATAGGAAGATTGCATTTGAAATTAAAAAGTACTCTTATTATTAGTTTCTTTGAAATTACAATTTATTTTTTCTGAGTTCATAATTTTTCAAATTCTAAAAATTTAGAAGAACAATATTATTTGAATAATAATAATAATAATAATATTTTTTTCTTTTTTTTTCTTTTCTATATGAAGACTATACCTTAATTCACTCTTGTCAATTGAAATACCACTACTTTTGTAACTTTTTCTGAAGGGTTGGATGAATACATACCCTTCAACTTATTGAAAGTAGCTCTTCAAATTTGATTACTACAAAAGTACAAAGTTTACTTTTCATTTATAACTTAAAGTGTTTTGATTTTGCATTAATTCATTTTCATATTAAACATTTTTTGAAGTTTCGACAAAGAAAGTTAAAAAATGGATAAAATGATTCAAAGGTTAAACAATATGGTTTTGTTGAAACTCTGGGAATTGAACCAAAACCTTGTGGAAAGGTCTCCTTTAGCTTCATTTTGTAAAGTTGTAAAATGGGGGACCAAAGGCTATGCCCGACCCAAGCTTCACCCCCATGGTATCTAACCTGTATTCCATATGTTAACACCATACAACATATGTTATAACATTGAACCATATCACAACAAGTTAAACCATATTATAAACCATAAAGTAATATGGAAAACGAAACTTTATGCCATGTGTTATAACCATATTGTTCGCCAGAAATCTTATCCTTAACCATAAGGTATGTGGCATATTAAAACTATATCATAACCAACAAAAACCATAAGGTATGTGCCATATTAAAACTATATCATAACCAACAAAACGTGGTTAATAGATATTTTGTCATAAGGTATGTGCCATATTCAAACCGAAATAGGTATTTTGTCACAATACAGCAAAACCGATATGAGGACAAATCCCCGGATTTGATCCCAGGACCTTCTCCAACCTTAACAAGTGCTATAACCAATGTGCAAAAACAACCACTTGTTAATGGCTTCGGCATAGAATGCTTTTGAATTTGAAGCGCCCAGAGTTATAAAGAGCAATGACTTTCCAAGCCACGGGCATGTTCCGAAATCAAAGTTTGGGTTTTTCAAAACAGAGCACCTGCACAAATTATGAGGCGTAGTACAGGCATAGTTTCTGAGAAGAAGCACAGAACATTTAGTCTTTTTGTGTAGATTGGTTGTTTCGAATTGCGTGTCGTTCAGGAAAACATGGTCAACTTTATATTCATTTTTCTCAATTTTTTGAGAGGAATGCAATGGTCCGGTCTATTTCTGCGTCTGATTGACAGAACTCAAAAGTATTTCTAGAATACACATTTTGTAAGTATTTGAAGACTTTATCAATCAACCTTCCCATTTGGAAGTGTAGACGTAGCCAAGGGTTTTGGTGAACTCCGTTATCAGTTCATGTTCTCATTTATGGTTTGCTTACATTTTTATGTGCTTATGTGCTTGATGGATGCTCTTTAATTATGCATTTTAAAGCCTGTTTATGAGTAATTGACATTTAAAATTTCACATGTAAATAATGGTTATAAAGATCCTTAAGTAATTTTTTTAGCAGGTTAATATTATGATTTTTGAGAACGAGATCGTCTTTAGATAAGTAATAATTTGGGTGCACACCGGCTTTTGGAACCCGGCTTTTGGAACCGCACCATCCGGTTTCATTAAATTAAATTTTGTTTCTGTCAGATTGGTTTGTTTTCTTGTTAAAGTTCTCATAATCTGGATTTGAGTGCTTTTATTCCTCTGAAAGATGAATAAACAGTGATGCCGCAGGTAAATCTTCGAGAACCGTGGCCATTCTATGCGGGGCTGTTGGAGGCTGATTGCTGGCCATTGCTATATGCATGTTCATAATGCTAAAGAAAATGACATCCATAAATCTGCTCAGGCAAATCGAAGGTAGACTATTTTACGATAATACAATTATTTTTTAAAATATATTTATCCTTAGGATTGTAACCAGAAAAAGGGTTTCTTTATAAGCACCTAGAGTCTCAATTTTTTTTTGTAAGCTTATTCATCAATAATGGTCTCATTTTTTCAGTTAGCTATGTTAATATGTATTACTTCCAATGGGAAGAAACACTCGGCTGAAGTTTCATAGTTATTCACATTTGGTAGATTTGATTGTACTTTCAGTAGTATCATAACCCTGTTTGGATAGTAAGAATTTTATGTGAAGATATTTAGCTTTTAAAAATATGGGATAAAATAATTTGTTTATATCTTTTTCCTCAAAATCACGCATCTATCCACTAGCCCATGGGACGTAAAATTTCACTGATAGCTTGGTTTAAATTTCATTGCTACCTTAGTTTAGTATGCTTTAAAAGATGTATATTTTCTTATTGTTTTTTTTTCTTCTTCCCATCCCCTGCTTTTTGGCAGCACATAAGATTATTACATCTTATTACTGGGTTTCTCTTCTTTCAATTTTCTAGTTTTGTTCTTGATATTTAATTCGTGACATTAGATTCTTTGTATTTGTATTACTAGTAGTAACTTTATTTTTAGTTTACATTTTTTATTATTATAATTACCGTATTATAACAATAGCTATTAACAAAGTCCGTGGGGGAGCAGAGCAAGTGGTAAATGGAATTGTTTGTAAATGGAAGGTCATGAGTTCAAATTCCCCCCAAATTAACCCGTGTGCCATGGTTCGGGTACTGTGGTTACACCTAGGTTTATAGTGGTAGCGGGATTGGATCCCTGGACCCTGTGTCATGCGAGTATCAGCCCGTCTCCATTTGTTGATTCCCCTAATAAAAAAAAAGAAGAAGCTATTAACAATACCGGAAACATTGACGTCGTAGCTTTTATTATTAATTATATTCAATAAAATATAACAAAATTCAGATCCGAAATCCCCATCTCACAACAAAGTCCACGTCCGAAATACCCATCTCACAATTCTTCTTAAGGAAGTTTGACTAACAATTGCTTAGAAAACAATAAAACAATGTTATTTATTTTTTCCCATAAAAGATTCCACGTATTACGATGTAAAAGACGAATTTTACCAAAAAAAAAGGTTCCACATATTATGCTGTAAAAGATTAATGTTCATAAATTATAACCATCCATCTAGCATATCCATACATCGATACATTGAACTCCATCTCCATTTGTCATGCCACATTTTGCATGTTAGGGTCGACTAAATCTATTTCTTCAGTGCCTTGGTAAAACACTAGATCAATATATGCCGTGGGCTTGAGACAACACAACAAACATTTGATTTATCTCATATCTTATAGGCTATATTAACATATATTATTCTCCATATTTTTGGCAAACATGTTTGTGTATCTTATCCTCTATCCTTTTTCCTTTGTGGTAACTAGTACACTTTTTTTCACAGAGTTAATATAGGCCTTTCTCTAACAAGACTTTTATGTCTCTTCTTGATAATTGAGACTTCCATTTTTTTAAATTCTAATCTTAATTATTTTTACACTTTGTGCTAGGCGTTTTGAAAGACTCTCAAGTTATTGGGTACATACATCTTTCTTTCTTTCTTTTTTTACTTTTTTAATTTTTCAGTCGAAAAAAGACATTCCTTGGTATTCATTGAATCAAAGGAATTTTTTACATCTTCATGGTATGCAGACTTACATACTGCACAGAACAACAATAGTGTTATCAGTCCAAACATGGACAACACCCAGCTAAGACAGACCCATCCAGACAAAAATAAAAAGAAATACAATACATGATACAATGCAAGAAACCCATAGTATTATCATACTCAAAGCACTTTGAGTTCACTACAATAAGAACCCTCTCATAGGAAGGCTACCATAAATATAGTCATCAATGTTCCTAAAGAAAAATAACAGGAGCCCTGAAATCTGATCCAAGGAGGGGATGAGTCTCTAATAATCAGTAATAGCTGCTCAACAAAAACCTGAATGTATCTCCGTGAAACTGGTGAGATCAACTGTAATAGAATGAGCATATTCTAAAAGAGCTGAGATGTGCTTTCCCCAATAATCTCATTTCCAAAATATTCAGTGAGTAAGAGATGGCCCGTTGCCAAGCGCAACCCCTCCTTTGATAAGATGTCAACCCTCCTGTTATGTTCCCTATAAACATGACTGAGATCCACCCACATGAAAGAGGACATGAGAATCCTAGTATTGAGGCACCAGGCCTCAAGATTCACCATATCCAGGGTAGATTCCCTTTTAGCCCAATTTATAATCACAGAGGAGTCGCCAAAGATATGTAGGTACGGTAGCCCAATATCCTTTGCGACCCATAGTGATGCCCAATGTGCTAAGAGCTCAGCTCTGGTATTGGTACATCTGCCACATCTGAGCTTGAAGGTAAGAAGGTGGAGTTCATTCAGCCAGAGACAGAAACCCGCACCCCCCAAATTTTTTGCAGCCGCACCATCAAAAAATATCATAGGATACACCGGAGTAGGAGACTTCCCAATGTTCCTGCTTCTATGCTTTTGAATCAGAGGAGGCTTGTATGTCAAATAATCATCATAAATGATATGTAACAAACTGTTTAAGGAGGGCTCCTGATCATCAAAACATAAACGATTCCTAGCCTTCCATATATTCCAAATGATGAAAAAAGGCACATACAGTAAATGTCCCTTCCGTGAAAGCCAGCAGGTTAAATTTTCCTAAAAAGTATGGGCACTCCAGTCCAGGTACACATTTAATATGCAGCTAAGGCCCCCAATAACCTCCTTCAGAAACCGATAATTGACAAAAAGATGTTTAACCGACTTTGCCTCCTCTTTGCAGAGACAACATCTATTAGGACCACACCATCCTTTCTTGCATAAAGTATCCCATGTATTTATCTTTTTATAGCACGTGAGCCATACAAAACATTTGATCTTAAGGGGTAAGTTAAATGACCAAATCTTCATCATAATGTCATTTTCCAGCATAGTTTTGTGATTGGTGACAATTAAATCATAGGCTTTCCTAGTTGAAACCATACCCCTCTGTTCATCATACATCTATAGCAGTCTGTCCTCTGAATGACCAATCCTAATACCCCCATGTGATAGTCCAGTAACATATGAGGACCACTGATCAGCCCATACTCCCCCCAATAGTATATCCGAGGCAGAGTACCATATAGTCCCACTTATACCACAGCCATCCAGATTTTGCGCGTGTGCCAGATGAGTAATACCCAGGTCAGTGAGATAATCCCTAAGCCCCTCGGACAGGATATACTGTGAGTTGAGCCCAGCTATGGGATCAAGGCCCACTCTGATTTTTAAACCATTTCCCACCTTCCATCCCAGCTGACAAGTAATCCACTCAATGATCCTAATAAACCCATTCCAAAAATAAGAAGTGCCAACAATACGAAAAGATCGTCCATGAAGCCATACATCAAGAGGTCTGTTCTTTAAGTATTTATGGGTAATGATCTTGCACCAGGTCCCAGTTCTAGTAAGAAGATGCCACAGACTCTTGAGTCGAAGAGAGATACCAAACCATTCCAGGTTCTTTATGTCCCAGCCCCCAAATTCAAAAGGAAGAGCAAGAAGTTCCCAGTTGGCCAGATGGGAAGAACTGTGACCCGCAGAGGTTCCCCACAGAAAGTTATAAATGTGTTTGCGCAGTATATTAAGAATAGATTTGGGGCATCGAGCCAATGCAAACCAATATACAGCCAAACCAGTAAGTACAGCTTTGATGAGGACCACTCTACCTCCAAGTGATAGATACCTGTAAGTCCAATTTTTAATCTTCCTTTCAAATAAATGGATCAGCCAGTTCCAATCAGAAGTATGGTATCCCAGCGGTTTAAGATTGAAACCCAGGTACTTAAACCCCACCGTGATAGGATCCATCTTAAAAGGAAAGAGTACAGCAAGTTCCCCCCTGAACCTCGAGTCTACATTTTGGTAGAGAAAAGAAGACTTTAGAGGGTTTACAGACATCCCAGAAGCCCCACAGAATAAATTAAGTGCTTCTTTATAGGCCCTCCATTCATCAATAGTGCCTGCCCCAATAAGAATAACATCATCAACAAAAAACAGGTGTGATAAAGACAGGTTTGGTGAAAATTGAAACCCCTTGATCTTCCCTGAGTGTTGTGCTTTCAAGATAATGCGACCGAGTCCCTCCATAATCAAGATAAATAAGAGAGGGGATAGGGGACAGCCTTTTCGAAGTCCTCTGGAGACAGTAAAGAAATCAGAGGGGGTCCCATTTACCAAAACAACGAGACATGAGCCCGTGATACAACCCATAATCCAATTTACACCCATAAGAGGAATACCAATCTGTATGAGCAGCAACCTAATGAAAGTCCAGTTTGCTCTATCAAAATCTTTTACAAGGTCCAATTTTAGAACCAAGGAATCAGAATTTTTAGTCTTGATGGAGTGCAAAAGTTCCTGGGTTATACCCACCGGTTCAGTGATTTGTCTATCCTTGAGAAAACCAAATTGATTAGCAGACAGAGAGCGGTTCAATATAGGCTTAAGTATGATAGCCGCAATCTTTGAAATAATCTTGTAGACCAGATTACATAAGGAGATAGGCCTGAAGTCATCAAAAGTTAAAGGCAATTCACATTTAGGAATTAGGGTAAAAAAGGTAGAGTTCCAAGACCCGTGACTCTACCATAAAGTCTGGCCCGTTCCACAACATTTACCAGTTCCTCCCCCACCAGGTCAAAAAATGCCAGAAAAAATTCAACGGGCCATCCATCCGGTCCAGGACTCTTGTCCTTTTTAAATCCCTTGAGTATAGCTTCGACCTCCGGGCCGGATATGGGTTGGAGGAAACAATTTATATCATCATTCGTGGTCATATGTGGAAAGAGTCTGACCACCTTTAGTTGCTTTGAAATTTCTGAGGACTTATCATCACAGAAAAGTTTACTGGAGTGATCTACGCCAAGAGCCTTCAGATCCAAGTCCTCCGATACAGAGAGCCCATCCTGGACATTGAGTGACCAAATGGTATTAGTGTTCCTTCTGGCAGAAGCAAACAGGTGGAAAAACTTTGTATTTGCATCCCCCTCTTTTAACGACAACACTCTACTTTTCAACCTCTGAGTCGTGAGCTCATGGGCCCAGTATTTACTCTTTTTTTCCTAAAGTGCATCCCATTTAATTTTATTTGATTTAGATAAAATACCAGAACCCTCCAATAAAAGGTTCGAGATGCCTTTATTTATATCCAAAATCAGCTGCTGCCTTTCAATATTCTTTGTTTTCTCCCATTTCTTCACAGAGCATTTAAGTCTACTTAACTTGTGGGTGAATAGTTCCATACGACTGTCATCAGTAGAAACCAGAGTTTCATTCCAGGAGGACCAGACCAATTGCTTGAATTCCTCTTCCATCAGCCAAGCTCTATTAAATTTGAAAGACCTGCAGGGAACATGGCTGAAAGGTCCCCATTCCAAACATATAGGATAATGAGCTGACACATCAGAGGGGTAAGCCCAAGATCTATAAGAGGAGAAGGAAGGCAAGAGAGACTCTGAGACCAAGAATCTGTCCAGTCTCTTGCAAATGCCCTCATCCTCAGATTGCCCGTTCCTCCAAGTGGGGGTACATGGGTCCATCGAAAGATCCACCAACAAATTACCAGAAATAAGCTGCGAAAAATATAAAGCCAAAGGATCCAACCTGGATTTAAGCCCCCATACTTCAGCTGATGATAAGGTGAAATTGAGATCTCCGGCCAGAATTAAGTTAGGTAATCCCAACAACCCACCAGATACCAGTCTGTTCCAATAGCTAGTACGATGAACATAGGGGCCATAATAGTTTATCACATTAAAAAGCTTTGTCATGCCTTTAAATGAAGCTTTAAGTAGATTTTTTTTTTTTGACTTGGTTTGGTTATCCTAAGTGGATTTTAGGAAATCTCATTGAAATAAAATGAGTAGAGTCTTTATCAATCTTGGCTTCCTTCTTCCCAAATGAATAGCAGAATAGAGGATGAACTCTCACAGCTAAATAAGGGTTCATCTTTTTATGATGTCTTTCGTGATCTTCTATAAATAAAAACCTTTATCATGAATTTGAAAGCCATTGGTAAGAACTCTCAAAGTTACCAATCAAATTTCCTAACATCTAGCAACTTATCTGTACATGTAGTAAAATATTTATAAAAAGAGTAGAGAATGAAGTTTTGAATGTATGAAATTAATAGAATCTTTACTGTGCCTATTTTGAATGAATTTCACAACATCCACTGTCATTCTCTCAATTGTGGTTGTCTCCAGCAAACCATATATTGATGATAGACAGAGCAGATAATAAAGTCACAAATGTATGAAATTACTGGAATATTTACTGTAACTACCTTTTAAGAAATGATTCTGGTTGAATTTCACAACATCCACTTGAACTTTCCCAACTACAATTGTCTCCAACAATGTAGATCGTGATGATGAATGGAGCTCATCTCTTTCGGCTACTATATTGTTGGGAAATCTTCCCATCGATTTATAGTCTTGTTTGGAAGGCACTATGATGAAAATATTGATATTGGAATTGACATTTGGTGACTCAAAGGACAACAAGTGCACTTGAATAAATGCATATTCTCAACAATTAGTCACATTATCTATGCTCTTAATTATAAATGAGCTCATGTTCGAAGTTGGATCTTAATGAGAAATGAGTTTGGTCATTTAGTCATTTTATGTTTAATTGTAATTTTGAATTTTAATATCTTATTTCTTTGCTCATTGAAATTTCAATGGTTATGAAGAATGATATTTCCAAAAAGATGTTTTTAAACCTATATAATATATTTCATAATATTTTTCCCTGTAGAGATGTTAACCATGGAGAAGCCAAATTTATCGGTGTGCCAAATTGCCTCATGCAAGTCTGTGTTCATGAATAATATGGAGGATTTCAATGCATTATAAACCATGCTGGTAGCAATGGAGAAGACTCTTAGAATATATTTGAGTAGAAGAGCACCTTTGCAAGTACCATCAATGAAAAATAACATGTCATCAACAAAAAGTAAGTGGGAAACATAGACATTACTACCAAAATGAAACCCTTTGTAAGAACCAGAGGATACAACTTTGTTGATCATTCTACTGATCCTGTCCATCATTACAATAAAAATGAGTGGAACGAGAGGGAAACCTTGACGAAAACCCCGACTAGGTCTGAAGAAATCATCAATTGAGTCATTAATGAGAATCGAGAAGGATATGAAGTGAATGGGGGCATGAATCCAATTTAATCATAGATAACTCAAGGCCAATCTGTACTAAGATCAATCTAATATGGGTCTAGTTGACAGGATCATATGCCTTTGATATGTCTACTTTAATTATGACCGTAGGAGTTTTCTTTAATTTGGAAGAATGCAGAATCTTCTGTGCAATTGCTATGGGATGGTGGATTTGTATTTTTGCGAGAAAAACAATTTGTTCATCACAAATCTTTTCAGATAATATACTCTTGACCCGGTTTGCAACAACCCTTGCAATGATCTTATATACAATTTTGCAGAGTGAAATATGATGATAGTCATCGATATTGATGGTTCTGCCCTTCTTCAGAATGAGAGCAAGATATGTGCTATTAAAGGAGCCGAGAATCCTACCCCTAACTCTGGATTCTTCAATCACAACCAGAAGTTCGACATTTAGAATATCCATGAAGCCGAGATATAATTCTATGGGGAATCCATTAGCACCCAGGATTTTATCAACTTTCATAGAATGTATAGCAAATTTAATTTCACCAATGGTAAAATGTTCTTTTAGAGAGTCATTTTGTTCGTATAAGACAACCTGGGTGAAAACATGAAGTTGGGAAACATTTTTGCTTGTTTTTTGACAAAACAAATTGCAAAATTTATGTTTTTCAACTTCAATCCCTTCAAACTGATATCTCCCTTAGGAATTTCACCTTGAAGTAAACACAAACGTTTTAGAGAATTGAATTAGCTACATACTCATATTTAAAAAAAAAATTATCGATATATAGTGGGGCAAATTTGGTGGGCACCAACGACATATAATTTAAAATTTTAAGTATGAATAATGAGTGACCTTTGTGGCCTCCTTTTTTCTTAGAGATAGTTATTTATTTTAGGGAAAAGAAATGTATAATCATAATCTACACTCATTGTAGTTGTGCATGGACTATATGTTTAGTATTTTCAAACTTATACGCTAATTTTGATTATTTATCGAAATAACATATGTACCAAAAATGGTGCCTTATTGACACATGTTTTTGTCGTCTCATTTTCTTTCAAATGTGACTCTTATCAAAAAAACTAAAAGCACCCTTTTGAAGAGGACACTGCAAGAAACAACCTTGTGATTTAAAAAAAAAAATTGGCTTCGTCTTCGTGACGATATTGAATTTTTATTGTCATTGATTTTTATGTCACTAGTTTTTTTAATGATAAAGTTTCGAAAAAAATTCGTAAAAAATAGAAATCCTAAATGAAACTTAAAAAAATATATGATGAGAAAGTAGATTGAATGATGAATATATTGGTATAAACTCCAAAAGGTAATTCTCATTTTTTGCATTGTTTCAACCTTGCTAAAGTGAGACATTTCTGAAAACTGCAGAAATGGTGCTGGAAACGTTGACTAACAACTCTCGGCCAAGAGATTTAAAATATCTCGGGTGAGAGTTAGTTTCACTCGAAATATAACCTAGATTTAAGCAAATATCTCAGCCGAAAGTTGTTTTAAACTCTCAGACGAAAACATAAAATATATCTCGGTCGAGAGTTTTGTCATATAATGCTTCGAGAATATTTTAGGGGCCGACACATTAAACTCCCATGATTTCGATGGATTCCAAAACTTCTCGACCAAGAGGTGTATAAATAGGCTCTCGTCCGAGATATTTTTTTATCAATATCTCAATCGAGAAGTTTTAATCTGTTTTTTTCGCTGAGAGTTTGCAAATATTTTTCCTACCGAGAGTTTGCAGAGCGTTTTTCAGCCGAGAGTTTTTATATCCATATTGCAGCCGGGAGTTCACATATCAGAGTTTGCAGATTTGTTGAGATTTCTCATTATCCAAGTTCTTTTAGACATATATTTTTTTAATCAAGGTATTTTCTTTAACCCCTATTTTGGTAGGCTCTTATTTTTTTCATCAAACACCTTCTGTGAAAACTAAGACTATGGGGAGATATCCTTCTTGACAAGCTAGAGCATGGTAGTTTCAAATTATTTTTATCATTCACCCATTAAGTACAGAAATCATTTTCTCAAGGCCAACTGAGCCAGTTTCCCAACACTTAGTCATTTTCATGACTTTCTACAAAGTTTATCCTGAAACGCTATTTTGGCAGATCCATAACTTCTTCCTCAAGAACCTTCAAGTAGATCTAAAGATGTGGACAGGTAGAAAAAACACCCATATACACAATGACCATATGGTGTAGTATTTTTATTGAACCCATAAGCTATGGAAGTCATTTCCCTAAGGCCACTTAGGCAGATTTGCTCCTTTGGTGTAAAAGAAACTTAAACCCCTGTTTTGGCAGGCTATTAATTTTGTCATCAAACACATTCTGTGAAAACTAAGACTATGGAGAAATATCCTTCTTGACAAGCTATAGAATGGTAGCTTGATATTATTTTAATCATTCACCCATTAGGTACATAAATCATTTTCTCAAGGCCACCTGAGCTAGTTTTCCAACACTTAGTCATTTTCAGGACTTTCTCCAAAGTTTATCCTGAAACCCTATTTTGGAATATCCATAACTTCTTCCTCAGGAACTTTCAAGTCGATCTGAATATGTGGATAGGTAGACAAAACACCCATATAAACAATGACCATATGGTGCAATAATTTTATTCAACCCACAAGCTATGGCAGCCATTTCCCTGAGGCCACTTAGGCAGATTTGCTACTTTGGTTTAAAAGCAACTTGAACCCCTGTTTTGGCAGGATGTTAATTTTTTCATCAAACACCTACTGTGAAAACTAAGACTATGGAGAGATATCCTTCTTAAAAATATAGAGCATGGTAGTTTCAAATTATTTTTATCATTCACCCATTAGGTATGGCGGGAATTTTCCCAAGGCCACCTAAGCCAGATTTCCAACACTTAGTCATTTTCAGGACTTACTCAAAATTTTATCATGAAACCCAATTTTGGCAGATCCATAATTTTTTCATCAGACATGCTTAACACAAATTGAGATCATGTTTAGGTAGAAATATCAATAGAGTACAACTTGACCATATGCTGTGGGCATTTACTTTAACCTATGATTTATATGGCGGGCATTTTCTTGAGACTACTTCTAGGTAATTTTACTTTCTCTGGTGCAAAACCTTGTTTTGGAAGACCTATAAGTTTTTCGTACTATAGTGCTTAGCATATTACTCTTGTTGGGTCTTTCTTTTATATTTTTTTCAATGTATGTATTTAACTCTCAATTCTCATATCTTTTCATGCATTGGATTTTAGGTTTTAATTCCTTCAACATGGGAAATCGAAGGAATTGCGGAAAAACATATGATCGCCGCAGAACTGATGAAGAGGCAAGAAAAGACAAAAAGTGTGAAAATATGAGAAAGTTAAGAGAAAAAATAACAATGGAAAGAAATATGGAGGCACTTGGCGCTGACGAAGAAATGAAAAATGTGAAATTCGCACATGGTGGTGATGAAGGAATGCAGATTGTCGAGGAACACATTGATGAAAGAAATGAAGAGCATGGAGTTGACGAGGAAATGACAAATGTGGAGTAAACTATGGGTAGCGTTGATATTGATACCATGATTGGTGAGTAAATAAATTTTTATATATGTTTATAATTTACTTTGTAATATATATATATATATATATATATGGTCAAAGAATATTTTGAAGGTATTTCTATCATAGAACAAGCTCAATTGTTAAATATGTTGTTAAAGCGAAAATGTCTAAGAAATGCAATGACATTATTGGGCATTAAAAATGTCAAAGAGGCTAAATCAAATGAGATTGTATCACAAAATTTGACATCGGTCCTTGCATCACTTGCAAAAAAGGGATCTCATAATCACATGGTTGCTCGTAAATCTATTCTAACAGGGGTTGTGGCAAAAACCACTGTAAACAGTCGTTTGTTGTCTACTACTGCAAGAATGTTAAAAACATCAAGAACAAGTTTATGGAAGCATAAAAATGTTAGGGTTCAATTAGATGAGGATGATGAAGTTGCATGTTGGGGTGTTATCTGTAGGCAACCTTATCAAGACAGACTTCCAGATAATGTGAGAGACAGGGTGAAAGAGTTTTGGGATTTAAACTCTCGTGTCTTACGAAATGAAAAGGATGTTGTGCGACCTCATATATCGAAAGGAAACTATGAAACTCATGCCAAACTGTGGAGAACCTCTTGCAATAAACAATCAAAATGCACTATATAACAGAAATATTGGAGGCTAAAAGATATTTTATTGATCGCAGGCCACTTCGAGGGGGAAACCTCCTTTGAGCAAGCTCAATACAAAATAACTCTTCGATCCTTCCATTAGCCTCAACACATACTTATATACTGAGTCTAATCTAAACAAGTATTACCCTCCATGAATGTGGGATAATGCAACATAATAACTAGACAACTTAACAACTATTACTTACTCCCCATGAATGTGGGAAAATACAACATACTGATGGAACGACTTACAAAGCATATGCATCCGATAAAATATACTAACAAAATAAAGAGGAGGGTTGACACGGGTTCTTAACATCCCCTCCCTCTTAAAAAAAATCTTTGGCCTCAAAGCTTTAGATGTGGAAACTGTTGCTAAATATGAAGGAGCAGTTCCCATGTAGCATCCTCTGGTTGCATGTTGTGCCACTGAATTAAGACCTCTGTGATGGATCGAGAGCGAAGTTGCCAAGTGTGCTTATTGAGGATAGCCTCTAGATCTGAAATGATGGATCCTTCATTATCCCGTTCTGGTAAAACAATTTGTTCTCTGATGTTGGTGCCAATCACTTGCTGAATGTGAGAAGAAGGAGGAAGTGCCAATTTATAAGAAACAAACCCAATCTTCTGAAGAACTATATGTGGACTAGAGATATTTGGAGCGAGCATTTGATTTCCTTTGAGTTTCAAGGAGGATTGCTTGTAAGGTTGCAGACGAAGAAAAACCATGTCAACGACTTGAAAAGTGCACTCAGAATGGTGCTGATCGACTTGGTGTTTCATGCGTGTTCTGGCCATGTGATGATTGTCCTGTAGAATGTGAAGAATCTGATGTCGGTTTCGAAGAACCATGTCAATTGCATGAACTGGTGAACTGCTGGAGGTGTATGGAAGGAGTACTGGAGGTGTGTGACCATAAACTTCTTCATATGGAGTCATTTGAGATGTAGTATGGTAGGAAGTATTGTACCACCATTTAGCGAGAGGGAGCCACTTTTCTCATAGATGTTGTTCTTCAGAGCTGAAACAACGAAGATAAGTTTCCCAATAATTGTTGATGACTTCATTCATATCATCTATTGGTGGGTGATAAACTGAACTCATATTCAGTTTGGTGTCAGTAAGGAGAAAATGACTTGTGAAAGTTACGCTGCGGTCTGAGAAAATGGAAGAAGGGATTCCATGAAGAAGGACTATCTTGTCCATGAAAATTTATGCGATTGAGGAGGTGGTATATGGAGGGCTGAGAGCACAAAAATGATGATATTTGGAGAGCCGATCAACCACAACCAAGATTATAGTCTTCCTTCCATATTTAGGGAGCCCTTGAATCAAATCCATCGAAATATATGACCAAATCCTTGTAGGGATGGGCAAAGGTTCGAGCAATCCAGAAAGGAGTGTAGTTTCACCTTGGTGGCGCTGACAAGGAGCACATTTGGAAGCCATCTATTGAATTTCTTGTTGCATTCCCTTCCAAAAGAAGTGACATCATTCCCTCTCATATGTTTTCATGAACCTAGAGTGCCCTGTCGATGGAGAAGCATGGAGTTCATAAAATATTGCATGTTTAATATTTGTGCTTTGGTGAAGCACCAGACGACCCTTGTATCTCAGAGAAGAGCCATCCCAAGAGAAATGTGGTACCACAGAAGGGTTACTGGCCATGGTTGGATGATTTCAGATAATGATGAGTCATTGACATAGCCTTGCTGAACAGAGTGTAACCAAGATGGAATAGGCATAGTAATAGTTGAAAGAGAGACAGGGGAATCAAATGCGTGGGAAAGAGTATCCACCACAAGATTGTCCTTAGCCTTCTTGTAAATGATATCATAGTAATAACCCCCGAGTTTGCTAACCCATTTCTGTTGCGTTGGGGATGAGACCCATTGTTCCAGGAAATATTTCAGACTCTGGTGATTAGTCTTGATGCAGCAAGGATTCTCTAAGAGGTATGGCCACCACTTCTGTACTGCGTGCAAAATAGTCATCATTTCCTTCTCATATGTGGAGGTGGATAAATTATTTCCAAGAAGGGATTTATCGATGAATTCCATGGTATGTTCATCTGGAAAGAGGACAACACCAAGTCCATTGTTGCAAGCATCACTCTCAAGAGTGAAGGGCTTGGAAAAATCAAGCATCTGAAGGGTGCATCGGAATGAAAGATCCAAGGGAGTATTTGAGACTTCCGAAGGTTGCATATGAATGAAATGGAGTTGAGTGATGACACCAGGTGAATTCTTTTTAAGAATCGTTTCCATGCAATGTGAACTAATGATGCTGAGAGATCCTAGTTGTAAGCCATTGAATGTGTGTTTTTTCCCACTGACTAAAAAATGCATCCACAGTTCAACAAACCCCATAAGATGGGTCCAAGTGTGCATAACCATTGAGTGCCCAAAATCACAGAACAACCTCCTAAGGGTATGACAAACATGTTAGAGTGTAAGTTATAATCTCCAATAGAGATACACACACTGTGACATTGTACTTTGCAAGGTAAGGTGCTCCCATTGGCAACCATGACTTTAAAGTTGGAGAAAGGATGGACAAAACAATCAACTTGTTTAGCAATCTGAGGGTCAATAGGCGGCTGGGAAATGTCGACTTGATTTTCTACTAGATCCTGAGTAGTGTCATAAATTTCAAGTGTAGGTGGAGAAGCCACATCCAAGAAATAGGGCTTATGTTCAGTACATTGATGTCCCCAGGTGAATTTATCATCACAATTATAACAAAGTCCTTTTTCCCTATGTGCCCGCATCTTGGCTTCAGACAAATGCTTGATAGGAGTGGTTCTAGGAGTCAAAGGGATTGGATGTCTTTGGGGAATCATATTTTTGAATGGAACAAAAGTGGATGTGGGGTGTTGCTGAGCCCTAATCTTGTCCTCCGCCAACTTAGCCAACCCTAGGATTTCCATCATTGTGTTGGGGCAGAATATTGTAACGTCAGATCAGATTGTATCCTTAAGACCACTGATAAAACAACTCCTATAGAATGCATCAGAAAATCCTTCTGTGTGCTTGACTAAGTTCTCAAATTCTGTCTGATATTCTCTCACAGTGCCAGTTTGGCGAAGTTTGGTGAGTGCTCCTGTGAATTCATCAAAACCACTAGGGCCAAATCGGTGCAAAAGGAGTTGGCAAAAATATGTCCATTGGGGCTCTTCATGATCCTTGATGTACCAACAGAACCATTGAAGGGCTTCACGTTCCAAATGAAATAGTGCAAGTGGGACTTTAGTGACATCAAAAGTGTTATGCATATTAAAGTATTCAATCTGCCTTGTGTATCCATCCACTTGGATCATCGCCATTGAAGCAAGGGAATTTAATCTTCGGCCCACAAAAGTTGCTGGAAGCAGAGAACACAGTGTCTGCAGAAGACTCAGGCTGTTATCGGTTTCTCATGGCTGAATACTGAAGATGGAGGTCAAGAAATCTTTGATCCAGATCTTCGAGTTTGGTATTGAGGGTGACGATTTCTTCTTCCATTTGTCTATTTGCTCCTACACAGGTGACAACCATAAGAAAGATTTTTTTTTAAAAAATTGGAAAGGGGTGGAAAAACAAAAACATATAGGGTTTTAGAAAAAAAAAATTGAGTTGGGAAAAACGTGAATGGGTAACTAGGTTGTGGGCACTTTCTGAGGGATAAGGAAACAAAAAATGTGAATTTCAGAAGTGGGGTGAAAGAAGGAGATGGAATTTTGGGCTTCAGGAAGTGGACTTGGGATAGGGTCCTGAATGAATGAAATATGTAGAATGGAATGACAGGGGTTACAATGAATTTTCAAGGGAAACAGAGATAAATCAAGGAATATATGGCTGAAAAACATATTTTTTTTTCTTGAAGAAATGATCTGTGGCGGTGCTAGAAAGTTGTGCTGTATCAAATTGAATTGGAGTAAATGATTTGTGACAATTTTGTAATTATGTGTGTTATTAATTGTACATAGATATGGACCCTAGATATATTCGGCTTCCTAATGGTTCAAAGGTAGTCACTCGGCCACCAAGGCTGTCTCATGCTTGAGTATTGGGGCAGTACCCCTCACTTCACAGCGCAGGTAAAACTGCTAACTGCTTGGAAAAAAAAGATAGCTCTTCAGTTTTCCTCACAGATGGGAATCTAGTCAATCTAGTGGGGGTCATTACCCTTTTCGCTTGGCAGGTCCTCTCAATGGCTAGCTACTTCAGGGTTTTTGTGGTACTCCTCATAATGAGTTTTAGGGCTATGCCCAAGTACTTCCCATAGTTAAGCGGATAGGGTTTATTCCCTGATCCAAATGAAAAATACCGCTGCAAGAAGAAGAACTACTGCAATAATCACAGTGCCAGAAAAAAATGTGGTAGAAATTCCACCTAATGCTTAAAAACCCGTAATTAGAGCTAGGGTTTTGAGACGAAAACATTTAAAATGAGCATAACCCGATCTATATTGCTCAGAATTGTTATTATAGCCTATTTTTGGAACTAGAACAACCACTTTGCTTCTACCCACTAAAATCAGAATAGAAATCTAGGCTCCCGGTCAAAAACATTTCGCTCTGCAATTTCCACGGCTGTCACCGAAATTCTAAAAAATTGGATTTTAAATCCGCGATATCTCCACTTTTAGAACTCCAAATGAGATGATTTTTTTTTTAAACTGTGTATTTTTGAAAGAGGAATTCAGATATGCAACTTTGTTTTCTTGAATTTGCATAGAAAGTTTCAAAAATGGATGTGAAATTCACCACCCAATTTTGCCCCTTTTTTTTCAAAAAAAAAATTTCCCACTTGTGCCAAGGAATGTGCTATGATACCAGATGTGGAGAAACTCCTATAATAAACAATCAAAATGCATGATATAACATAAATATTGGAGCATAAAATATATTTTATTGATTACAGGCCACTTCGAGGGGGCAACCTCCTTTAAGCAAGCTCAATACAAAATAACTCTTCGATCCTTTCATTAGCCTCAACACATACTTATATACTAAGTCTAATCTAAACAACTATTACCCCCCATGAATGTGGGATAATGCAACATAATAACTAGACAACTTAACAACTATTACTTAACCCCCATGAATGTGGGATAATGCAACATAATAACTAGACAACTTAACAACTATTACTTACTCCCCATGAATGTGGGACAATACAACATACTGATGGGACGACTTACAAAGCATATGTGTTCGATAAAATATACTAACAAAATAAAGAGGAGGGTTGACACGGGTTCTTAACACAAACACATAACAAAGACCACTCAAGTGGAAATGTTCAAAACTTTTATGGAGAGTAATGTTGATGCGAAGATTTCCCTTAGCACATGTGTGAAGCTTAAAACATGGTTTGTCAGGCCCATTGTTGTTCGTGACCCATGTTGTTGTTGATAACATGTAGAATTCGAATTATATTATGACACATTTCTGGATTTTGGCATGCAGTGTTGGCCAACTAACTCCCCTCCTGTGAGTGTTTGTGAATTTGTATCTAAAATACTATGTGCGTGAGAGAATTATCAAGTATTCTATAAGAAACAATGCATCGGGGGTAAAAAATGTGAGGTATGTTATGATTTGGCCCTTTTTAAAGCTAACTACCACATTGATGCAAACGATCCTCAAATATCAAATCGCATTGTGAATTGGAAGAGATATGAATATGTTGATTATACTCCTGTTATAGATTCAACATCAACATCAAGAAAGATTAATTTAGTTGAAAGTGATATCTCTCTGACATATTTTATGAATTTGTTTAGGGATCAAATATATAAATATATCAAGCACTCTCACTCAACACGATGGCAGGACTTACAGTTCAAGCAATCACGAGATGTGTTTGGAAAAGGAAAAATATTATCCATTGTCGATTTTACTGAAAGTTACACTTTCTCTCCGCAAAAGGAGATACAGAGTGAGTATTATCATTTAGATCAGGTATCTATACTTGTTCATATTATGTATAGACATGCAAAGCTTGATGTTGATGGTTTTGATAGCAATGAAAATAATCGTGAAGTGATTAAGGAGTATCATGATCAAGGAGGATATTGGTGGCCACCCACCTATTCCACTTGGACCCCCACCATTGTTTCTTTCATTTTTCCAGTTTCCTTAATTGTAGCACAATTTACTATTTTTGGTAGTTTTCGGGTCTTAAACTTTCGGAGCCATTTTGAGGCCCTAAACGATGTTTTTTCGGCATTGAATGGTCGGGAAAATATGAGTCCGTTTCAAACTAGATGTTTGATATTTACAAATGTATTTCTTGAATATATATTTCTAACAATGTATCATGTGCGCCAAACGGAGGTAGTATGCCAAAGTTATGACCCTAGGAAATTGATGTACTAAGTTACCCAATGGGGCCCACATTCTGGTGTTTCACTTCCTAGGGTTAGGTTTTTGGATGTGTAGGGTTTCCATTGTTTCTCAATAATATACAGGCCTTCGAGCCTCATTGTAACACAGAGTTCAGAGGCATGTAGCCACCACATCTCTTCTCAGAGATAAGCTACCAACACTCTATCTAGTTTATTTCCATTATGTATGTAAACAAGTTTCAGTTCTTTGATTAATGAAATGAAGTGTTATTTCCGTTGCATATTTGTTTCTATGGTTATTTGTGTATTCTATTGCGTTCCTGCATAAATCCGGATCATATCATTTCTACACTGAGTGGTGATCGTACACATGATAGATGTTTTGTCCAGCACTGTTTTGGTATTCTTTATAAAGAATTATCAAGACAAAAGGTCAATCTTAAAGAACATTGAGTGTGGTTAGATGGTTGTGCTGGTCAATTTAAATCAACACACTCATTCTTATAGTTTTCTTGCCTTCATAGAAACATAGATGTTTGCCACACATGGAGAGTTTTTGAAACGAGACATGGAAAAAAAGAACACGATGGTGCTGGGGCCTACGTGAAACATGCGCTCAGGATATATCAAATGAATCACTCTGCTTCTCCCATTACAAATTCAATGAAAGGATGGGTAGTGTGAGAAGGTTTTTCTAGAATATTGCAATGGGTGATGTTGACAGATCAATGCCACATAATTGTACTGCAATCCCGAAAACAAGGGGCTTACACTCCATTAGGAGTAAGAAAATGACAAATATACACATAATAGAGAAAAAAAAGTACTCTTGCTTTTTATTGATGATGTAGATTCCTTGGATGAGTGTCAAAACCAGACTAACAAATTTGTGAAACCATGGAGACACCAATAATTGACACCATTGCCCCCATTTAGAAATATCAGCAATGTACAACACGACAATGAAGTGCTTGTGATTGACAAATATTATGATCGTGTTTCTGATTTGGTTAGAGAAGGTGATGTATTTGCTGTCATTGCACTGGTAGATAATCCAGAAAAAGTGCATTATTATTTATTGAGATGCACTAGGTCAAAAAGCACGTTGATGCAAGAATTTAAAGACCCATAAAATTATACGTATGGTGTGGGTTCAATGGTTATAATGGGACATTTATTTGTAGAAGTAAGGAAATGTAAAGACCATATTATTTTTTAAGACTATGAGGTAGATGTTATATGTGCTCAATACAGTAATTTGGTCATAGCAGCCCGGTTGCAGTTGAAGGCAGTGAAGAGTACGAAAAATTACAAGCATCGACAATGAAAATTTTCGACAGAAGATCATTATTCCATTCTTGATAATATTCCACTGGCGCATTTCATATGAATCAAAAACACATCAAGGTTGACGAATTTGTGTTCTTTGATTCTAGGGTGGGTGGGTGGGAGGGTCCAAATGAGCTTCCACCTTCACGTGGTTTGCCTCGTCAGTAAGAATATATATATAATTCTCGAAACTAAGAGAATATCTTTCTAACAATATTAATTTAAATATATATTATCGGTTTTGATAAAGCTATATTCATATTTATGTTCTTGATGTTGTTGATGTTTTAATGGATTTAAATATAAATATTGAGTTTGAACATTACGGAACAACATTTCTATTTCTAACTTGTTACATATTTTTAAAACATAAGAAGGCACAATCTCATGATTTTGTATTACTAATTTAAAGATAACTAATGAAGATATAGTTCAACCTCAAGTTATCTCAAAGTTGAATTGAAATTCAACTACCACTAAACTGAAATGTGAATGTCTATATAGTTGCTTTCAATTAAAAAAATCATTTAGGCATAAAACATTTAATTCTTTATTAAATATTTATTTTAAGTTAAGAAATCAATTATATTATATCTAACATTTTCCTATGTTTTTATTTATAATTAATTTATTAAATTTTGGGTTGCTACACTCAGAAACATTTTTCTCATTCTTATTGAACATATAGAGGGAAACACTTAAAGCAAAGGAGTATAATATATTGAAACATTCTTTTCAACTTTATGTGAAGACAACCTTTTGTAATGTAGAAACGGAGGGAATTTACATGTAATGAAAATAAGTTGGATTGAGAACAAAATGAAAGAACATTAAGGATTACACCTCCATTGCATTTGGTGTCATTTTCATTAATACTTTTTTTCTACAAATAGAATTGTTACATACAATGATATCAATTTTAGCAACCTCCCTCTTAGACCTTCCTAAAAATTACTTAAGTTTTGTGTGCTCAAAGTGCTGATATATTCAATAGAAAAATCCATTAGCATAACCTTATTTTACGAGCATTAAAACCAACAGTCTATTTATATTTTCAATAGTTCTTGATTATAAGTTTTGTGTGCTCAAAGTGCTGATATATTCAATAGAAAAATCCATTACCGTAACCTTATTTTACGAGCATTAAAACCAATAGTCTATTTTTCTTTTCAATAGTTCTTTATTATAGATGATCAACTCATAGTATTGATGGGCCTATTCTTCCACCATGCTAGATATAAATTATAATGAACTACATTTCCTTATTTGAAAATATCATTTCCCTTTCTTTGTATTTATCATGTCTAAAGGGTTTCCATGACATTTAAATTATTAGTTCCTTTTGAAAAGTGTGTTCTATTGTAGGAATGGAACTAACTATTGGATCTAAAAATAAACCATAGTTTAGCTAGTAAAACAATAATAACCTATCGACAATGGCATTTTCAATATTTAAACGGGGATAAGGTCTCACCCAAAAATGATAAGAATTACAAAAAATGTTTACTTATATAGCTCATGAAAATAGATAATAATCATAAACCATGCACACCGTTAAGATTAAATCACAAACAAGATTCATCCATGTAATATTCACAAAAAAATTACAATATAAAACTTGTCATAGTCATAAGATAGGTTCATGCAATCTCCTTATATTATGTGCACTAAAGAAGATATTCAAACCCTAAGTCTAATCTGTTTCATCATGCTCATACATGCCAACCATAAACTCATCTTACATTCCTATATATGAGTTTCAAAAATACAATAAAGTAGTTTTGAATAATTACAACTATTTATAATATGGACACATGACTTAGCATGATACATTTTGATGCATTGATTATCTTGGTATGTTGGTATTTTTGGTGCACTGAAAAAATAACTCATGCACATACTCAAAAATTTGAAAATAGGGTGATGAAAAACAAGAACATTATGTTTCATGAATAGTGATAGCAATAAAATACAACAATTTTAGCTTCACAAATGTGTCAAGGACGATCTTATCCCCATTATTTATGTCATGAAGATTCTAAAACAATTTCACTGACTTGGCATTAGTTTCATACTCATCTCTTCATATATGAAAGTGCACCACACAACCTTTTCATTCAATGAAACATGAGCATGAAGATGGAAAAACACCTTTCACCTTATCCCTCATAGTATATGAAGGTCTATCTTCATATGGAAGCTTAAAAAATTAACCCAACAACAAAGTTCATCATCTGCGTCTAATTGAATCATAAATATTTTATGCTTACACAATAAGAAAACACTCATTGACATTGAATGCTTGTAACATTTACCTTGTTTTATTTTTTGTATCCCTTGAAAAAGAGTTTTGATCATAGCATTTACACTTCTGTATTATCTTAAATTTTATTTGCAATCATGTTCTCAAATAAAACAAGGTGCGGTTAAAAATTCTACATGAATTATGTGTGAAAACCATACCAAAAAAATACATCTAAAACCATCATGATACAAATAAAAACATTTTAATTACCATCATTTATCATTTTTATATTAAAAAAGGGTCAAATTTACAAATACAGATTACCATTCAAATGTAACTGTTTAGATTCAACAAATGAATAATTACATATATGATCCAGTGTAGCCATCATTCTTGATACCGCAGTGTAGCCCTCATTCTGGATAACAACTGCAGTAAATATGATCATAAGCTGTTGTACATGGTGCCAAAAAACCTGGATAATACGCTGCATAAAGATGATCATTAGTAGTACATGGCATTGATAAGTTGCTAAACACTAAGACGGTAAAAGAATGTCAACAAAATAAACACTACATACATAACAAGAGGACCCTAAACCCAAAATTCGGCAAACCTAAATTATTGCAACGTCTGAAAGGAATAAAAACAACTTCAAAAGAGAAAATAAATAGAAAAAAAACTAAAAAAAAGTTCAGTTTGATAATCTCAATCACTGGTTTTTGCTGAAATAATCAACAATCAGCAATAAATCAAAAATAAAAAAAACACACAGGTAGAATGTAAACAGTAGCAAAGGATGACAGTCAGCTTTGGAAGCTCAACTTTGTAGGTATGAATGTAAGCCTATGGGCATGAAAAATGGGGGACCAGGAAAAACAAAGAATATGATGCCATAGGAGAAGTTAGTCAAGGTTATTTTGTTGTATTTACAGTTTTGTTATTGACTGAGAAAGGGAAGGTTCATCAATTGTTGTGTGCTTTTATCTTATACAGTCTTTGTGTAATGTATTTGATGTTTTTGGAATTGTCCCACTTGAGCTTCAATATACCTATAGTCTTTGTGATCCTAGCCATATACCTTTGTTTGAAGAGCAGACAGGTCTGAAAAAGGAACTGGTTGAATATATCTTCAGAAGGTTGTGATGGCATTTAGAGGACATTTGAGTGGCAGTAACATATCCTACCATCATATACCATTACCCAGGGATATATAATAGTATAAATTAGAAGAGGTTGTTCTTAAATATTATAAACCGACAGTAGTCAGGGCACAAACTTTGAAGAACAGTAATAAAGTCTCACACCAACAGATCTGTAGGTAATAATACTTGAAGCAATTTGAACAATGATAGCCACCACAAGAGAAGGTGAACAGGACATTCTTAATGGAAATTCAAATACTAATTGACAAAAGATAAAAATGTTAAACTTGAAAGTCTAATTAAACAACATAATTATCCATGCAACTTGCAACTTATTTAAGAAACAGAAGGGCCTGCTATAATTCCTACAAGGTTCAAACTTTTTCCTGAAAGCAAGAATATCACTCTCTTTGAAGGAATGGGTAATAGCTTTGGAGACATCAACTCAAAGGAAATGTGTTATCATAAAGTGATTAGCCTGTGTAGAGACTTAAATTATAGCAGAAGGGAATGCTGTAATTCCTACAATGTTCTAACATTTTCCTGAAAGCAAGAATATCACTCTCCTTGAAGGTATGGATGACAACTCTGGAAACTTTGACTCATAAGAAATGTGTTATCATAGAGTGGTTATCTTGTTCTTAGAGCTTAAGGGGTGATTTTCAACTCTCACAACAGTCAAGATCATTTGGGAGTCTGCTAAAGTCAAGCTGAGGAAAACCAACAAGGAATATATGCATAGCATTGTCACACAGATTTTCAAATATTGACTAAGCAGGGTAATAACAGTGTATTGAAAATTACCAAGTACACAAGTGTGTTGCAGTAATATAAGACATAATGACATTGAGTAACTTAAGTTTCAAGGGCTATAACAGTACTGAGTAAAATAGATTAATGAACAAGCATACATGAAAAATGGAAAATGCTTGTAGTGGTATGAGAAAATGTCAAATGCTGGTCACAATGCTAAGATTCTCACAACACTGCTCATAGGACTAAGATGCCTCAAGGTAAATAGAAACTTGCCAATGACCACCGAACTGAGGTCTGAAATTTGAGTACCAAGATGCCTCTCTCCAATAAATTCACAATGATCTCTAAATTCTCACAAACTCTCCAATATTAATTGCAAATACCAAAGTGCGGTGTATTCTACACGAGGGGGTGTAGAAATTAGTGTTTGATAGGCGTTTCTGGGTTTGGGAGCCACCCTAATTAGTTGGGGGCTAAAACAACACAGAAAATAATGAGGTTTTCCACTTCTTTTGGGGAACACGAGTCTGGGGATCTTTTGTGGAAATTTCATGCACTCAAACAATTAATGAAAAACTAAAATTTCACCTTCTTCTAAGAAGGTTTCTCGAATATTATCCCTAGAATTTTCAGCCTTTACGACTACTGTAAATTAGTGCATAAAACAACAGATGAAAGATCACAATAATTCACTCCTAACAGACGCAAACTTCACAACAATTCAAGGAAAAAGATACCCAACCAAGACAAAAGTTTTCAACTGTTCTAGGGAAAATTTATAAAATTGGAGGCACAACAATCTATGAATAAAGACAAAACTCACAATAGATCTCACAAAACAATTTTACTCAGAAAATTATATGAAACAGTGCAATAAGGAGTTGCAGCTGTATAATTTCTTTCATTAATCAAAAGTTATCTAGATAATTGTTACAATGCAATACAATGGCATTGATAGCCTGAAAATTTGAATCCATGAGAGGTAATTCGGGTTGATGTTTCCATAGCTGTTACCCATTCCTTCAAAGAGAGTGATATTCTTGCTTTCAAGAAAAAGTTTGCATAATTAATAAAACACAGTTGTGTAGAATCTTCTTGGAATATTATAGTTCACATAGCTGGGTAGAATCTCTATAAGGGGTTCCAATTCATATGAAGTTGGATAGAACCTATATAGGTTCCAATTTCTGCAGAAGTCTGTCGAAGTCTTAACAGAATCTTATAAAGGACCTATCAAATGTGTGACTGTGTGATAAAGGCCGAGTGCTCCTGTACAAATCTATGTCGCAGAATGGAAGAATGAGATAGGGAAGGTGAAGTTCCTATGAACTTCATGAGACAAGATAAATTTATGCGTTATTGTAGTAGATCCGTGAATCTAGAGACATCAGAGACTGAATGTGTAAATCTGGCAGAGATGAAGCAAATGGATTGTACACAGTCAATTACAGGGTCTGTGTCTTTGAAGTTTAGATGAATGATAGTTGTGCGTTATCCATGGTGATCGAAAACAATATTTGAATTAGATACTAGTTTGAAAACAATATTTGAATTAGAATCCATTAGTGGAAAAACTATCCTAGAAATTAAGAAGGATATATCAGATGAGAAGCTGATGCACTCCCTGAGAGGGCCAATTCTACCATAGTTGAAAAATATGTTTCTCTCACTTATCCTAGAGAGCAATTATCCATTCACAAGAGGACAACAATAGATGACTCATTTATTGTTTCTAAACAACATATTGATATGGAATTCTTGTACAGATTCAAAAAGGGGTGATGAAAAGCAGAAGATTGTTGAGAATAGTGATAGACTACATAGACAACAATGTTATGTCCAATGCCTAGTGGGTGATTCGTTCATGGTCTCAACTAGATCTACAGTGCATGATCATGTCAATTGAGAACTTCACTGAGGGAACTACTCAGATTTGCAATCCCACATGGGTTGAAATTATTGGGTTGCCCCTGGAATTATGGTCCTTTATGGATCATTTTTCCAAGCCCACTTATATTTTATCTTCCACAAGCCTGAGTGTTTCTTTAATCCCCATCCTTATAAGAGAATATGTTTGAAAATTTCCAAGGACCAAGTAACAGGTTTACATGTGTGGATAGCAAGACTTCCAGACAGGTAGTGTGTCTGCATAATACTGATTCATATGTGCGACTCCAAAAGACAAATTCGAGACTCTCCCTTGATGTTTGGCTTTAAATCTCCCCAACGTCAACACCCCCAAGCCCCACAAGCTCACTCATTTCTTCTGCTTCCCAGGCTAACCTTGAAGTTAAAGTCTCAAACTCAAAATACTTGGGCAATCAAGCCCCCTGCTCCTTCTCAACAACCCAATGGTATGCCACAGGTGTATCGATAGAAATCTAAGGAAAATGGATAGTCCTCTTTAGGAGTCCCATCTCAAGGATACAATAGAAGGGCATAGTACACTGCACATTTTTGGAATTCTAAGGGGCTCTCCATCTCCAAGGAAAGGAAATATTAATATTGTTGAAGGGAATAGTGTTGATCAACTACAATTATTATGGTAAGAAATTCTACCTTCAAATGTACTTTATATTCAAGGTTTGAACGAGACTGTTCATTCAGTTAGTAAGAATGTTAATTGTTTTTCTTCAATATTAGAGGAAAAATATGTTTGCACAACCTACGTAAGCTGGTAAGAAACACAATAATTTCATTAATGTAGAACATCCAATAGAAAAGGTGTTTCATAGCTTGTGCATAGTGAATAATACAACACCATAAAGACACCCTCTTTGCTTGATGACAAGTATTTGTTCCCCTTTTTGTTAATGAAAAATGGGTGTTTACATTTTAAAGAGGAAATATGATAACCACAATCATGCAAAGCAGTACACCTAAAGAATCATGGTGTGGGAAAACCCAAGGTGAATCATCTAAAACTTTTAGGTTTCGTTGCATATACTTTGATTCTAAAAGACCAATGGAGTAAACTGGATGTAAAATTTTAGCCCAGTATGAAAAACAGTACACTTCAAGAAGCTTGATGTGGGAAATCTGATCACCACAATCATGCAAACAGTGCACTTGAAGAAGCTTGGTGTGGGAAAACCCAAGGTGAATAGTCTCAGACTTTTTGCTTTTTTTGCATATATTTTGACTCTAAAAGAATAGTGGAGTAAATTGGATGCAAAATTTTATCCCAGAATTCAAAACAGTACACTTGAAGAAGCTTGGTGTGTGAAAATCCAAGGTGAAACATCTTAGAATTTTTGGTTTTGTTGCATATACTTTGATTCTAAAAGAACAGTGGAGTAAACTCGATGCAAAATTTTATCCCTATAGGGTAGCTCGAGTGGTTGAGCACTTTGAGCTTCGGAAGGGATCAGGGTTAATCCCATAGGATAGCTTCCTTTATTGCATTCCTTGCTAAATGTTGCTACCAAGTTAGGTGCCATAATCTGCACCAACACGTTTACCGGGTACCATCTATGAAATGCAGGGAAACCCACATGGTTTTACTTAGAAAAAAAATTGGGCATTTGACTAGTTCCCCTGTGTGCTTTTTGATTTTGCTATGGTGGTAGAGATTATTCAAAACATCATTACTTGCAAAGGTCTAAGAGAATTTTCCATCCAGTCCCATGACCAAAACAACAAGAAATTGAACACAATAAAAATTAGTATTACCCAAAATTTCAAGCAAACTGCCATGAATGAACTAGATAAAACTTGAATCCATGCCCTTTTAGGTTTCAGGGATTGGCCAAAATAGACAAGAAAGAAATTATGATTGAAGTCTCAACCTTGTAAAATGCTGCATAACATAACCATGGAATTAAAACCAACGGTTAAAGGTTTTAATATGGATTTAACTTTACATGAGCAATAACACAGGAATAAAGCAAAGACATGATAAAAAATCTCTATACTCAAATAAAACAATTTTGAATAGAATAAAGCCCTTTAACAAAAATAGCAAATATATGAGAACAAATATAGAATCTGTAGCTCAAAATTTATGTTTTCCTCCAATTTCAAAACAATTTCCACTACGTGAAATTATAGACAGAACTCTTACCTCACAAATTTTGCAATTGTCTATGAAAAATATTTCAGAAATATATCTTTGTTGTGGCTTGGGACAGTGCAAGTCTTGGATTATTAGTGATTAGTTTACCAACCAAAATAATAATTTCCAATTTTTGTATAGAAAACAACAAAATATTTAACAAGATAAATCATTAAACAAAGTCCTAGATTAACATAGATTTGTTCACTAACCCCCCAAAAAAATTACAAATTTTCATCTCTTTCAACTTAACGCTCTGCTAGTCACTGCGTTAATTTTAACGCTCTGCTGGTCACTATGTTAAGGTTGGTCATTGAGATTTAATACCATATTTCATGTACAAGAATGAATAAATAAAGTGTAGGAGATACAACATTAAGGAATCACAACCATTATTTGAATCCACCTTATACTCAGATAATTCTGAGTTTGATCTTGTCACCGAAGGGACAAGTCAAATAGGATAAACCATATAAGTACCTTGAGAGAGGGTTAAGGCAGAGCAAAATTGACCTTATAATCTTAGTCAACAGAAATAGAGGTTTCAATCAAAAGCACAGGCTTTAGTAATTCAATCATGTCCAAAATAGTCGTGCTAAGGACACACAGTCACTTAGCATAAGAGACATCAGTGATACTAATACCCTTTGATAGTCATGTTGAGTAACTCATAGTCCACACTTGAAGAGTAACCTCATGATCACTCCAGGGATAGAACCCAGCACATAGGAAAAACCCATAAGAACTAACGCTGATAAAATCATGAGGTAAGCGACTTAGAAAAATGCAGAGACTGACATTGAGAAAAATCATGAGGTAAGTGGCTGAGAAAGACGTAGAGACTCACTTTACAAGATGAGACGTAAATAAAGAAAATGCAGAGATCAAGCTCAACCCATGAAGAAAGAATAAATCATAGAGGTAAAACTTAGAGCATGAATGAACAAATCGCAGATCGTTAATGAACAATTCACAGAGGTAAAACTTAGCCGATGAAATGAACAAGATGCAGAGGTAAAATCGTGGAGTGAAATCATAGAGGAAAACCAAAGAGACAAACCCGCAGGCAAGAGGAGAAAATCAGATCGCAGAGGAGATAACCCCTGTTGGAGAAACTAACGATAGAAGAGATCCCAGTGAGATTGTAGGCTGTGAAAATGGTGAGATAACCCTAGGACCAAGTAAGAATAGGACCATGAGTCAACAACCACAAGAGAAAAGTGAACCGTAAAGGTGGACAAACATTCAATTAGGACCAACAAGACCAAATAATTTTCTCTCTCTCAAGGTACATAGTTTAATATATACTTTTGTCATCACTATATAAGGGGAACATCCAAATGGATGGTACGATCCTTTTTTCCTCAACCAACTCTTATAAGATAGATCATCCATAGATGTCTACGGAGGAAACATAAAGAGACCAGTTCAATATATCCAAGGAAGTGCTCAAGGAAGTGTCCTAATATCAATATTCTAAGAGGAAAAAGAGTTTCGTCCTCAATCCATCCAATAGGATGCTAAAAGACTCAATCATCCATACTTGAAAATAAAGAAACCAAAAGGTGTAAGAGTAGGAGGTACAAGCTCTGCTCTAGAATAGCTGTAGCTTGTCTTCCCCAATAGCTATTTCCTCATAATTTTTAGTGAAGGAAATTAGTCCCACAGCCATGGGGAACACTTCCTTGGATATACTGTCTTCCCTCTTATTGTGTTCTCTAAAGACATGATGAAATTCTAAAGTGTGAAAGAAGGCCTTCAACTCCATAATGTTGTCACACCAACCATCCAAATGGAGGGAAGAGAGAGTTGCCTTATCATCTAAGCCCAAAAACTATGCTAACAACCAACTGCCATAAAATAGTGCCTACCAACTCAAAGTGTCCACGCGTGTGGGATCAAAACATTATCCAATGCTAGCACCTGAGTGAAGAAGACTACGAGTAAAACCCCCATAAGCAAGCAACACTGGGAATAGGTCAAATCACCAACTAACTACATGAATATGTGTTCCCAAGCTACCAAGTGTGAAGGAAAAGAAAACATTGAATTGCTAGTTGCTCAATACAATGAAAAGTACATACAATGAATGTGGAGCACTACTGATTTGCAACTAGAGCAGATCAATCTAAACCTTCAGACTAGAACACTAATGGATCCTGGTTTTATGTGGGCTGAAAAGTCAAAATGAAATTCAATATATGTATATGTATATATCACCAACTAACTGCATGAATATGTGTTCCCAATCTACCAAGTGTGAAGGAAAATAAAACATTGAATTTCTAGCTGCTCAATACATTGAAAAGTACATACAATGAATGTGGAGCACTACTGATTTGCAACTAGAGCAGATCAATCTAAACCTTCAGACTAGAACACCAATGGATCCTGGTTTTATGTGGGCAGAAAAGTCAATATACGTATATGTATATATATATATATATATATATATATATATATATATATATATATAGTTTGGGGACAAAATATACCAAAAGTAATTAAATATTAACAAAAAATAATATCCATACCTGCGTCATCGGTGGAAATTGTGAAACTAGAATTTCCTCAACATTTATATTTGTGCCAATAGCCTCTGTTTCTTCTGGGTTGAACAAATTTGTATCATCAAAGTCATCATAATTCATGAATTTGGTATATTGCATAAATTTCATATATTAAAAACATTAGATTTCATATAATAATTTCATATATTATAGCATACTTACGTACCATGCCCCTGTTTTCATTTTTTCGAGCAATGACTCACCTATAATTGTCTCTATAGTATGCTGCATACTACTCAAGCTCTAATTGACTCATGATTTTCAAGCGATCATCATAATAACCATCAAATGGGCATGCATCCATACTGGATGCAGATGAAATACTATGTAGGCCGATTTCCACCCCTGCCAATGCATCCCCAACACGGTTTCGTATCTCTTCCCTCACCCCTCTTGCTATTTGGGATATTGTTTCCAACTCCTATGGTAAAGCTACAACTCTAGGATGTGGTTATACTAACCGAGGCATCGAACACCTATAATGAACATCTCATCATGCATAAGGTCAATCATATGTACGACCTTTTCCATCACCATAGAAACTGGATCCCGTATTTGTATAGTTGGGGTCCATGTTAAACCGAAACTCTGCAATCAACATATTAACAAAATACCAAGGAACCTCGTCATTATTTGGGAACTTCCCATATGCACACAGGAACCTCGAATAAATATGTGGTGCAATCAGTGGATCATTGAATCTTCCGATCTTTAGACATTTTCTGTCTTTAGGCTGCAAGTTAAAACATGAAAATACCATTTCTTTTGTGACAAATTTCTTTACTTCTTCAAACTTGTGGCGTCCCATCACTGAAAATCACCTCCTACGCATCATATCATGAAAAATATGGGTTGATGGTCCAACCCCAAGATATGTCTCAATCAAACTATTTATATTGTGCAAAACAATCTGGATATATTGTTGAGTACCAAAAGAGAGATTTGAAGAATCAAGTTCTGCCTTCAATCTCGAGGAACGCTCCTTCATCTCTTCCACATTTAGCATAGTGATGTTGTCTTCCTAAGGAGTCTCCTCAGGAACATCTCTTGGATGACTATAGAGAGGATCATATCTTTCATTTTGAGCATATTGATGCACCTGATGATGTCTCCTTTTCTCAGGAGGTGGATTAGGATCAGGAGCAACAAACGATGTAAGAAGTAAAATGCGCGTGCAAGTATTAAAATCTATATATATAATTTTTCAATCAAATTATACACATTTGAATAAAATGTGTTCATTAGAAATACCTGATGCATCATCTTGTGCCCCATTGTTATTGTTAGAATTTCTAGAATCCCCTGTACAAAACAAAAAATTGGTAATCACATGTAAGTTAACAAGAAAAATCATCAAACAATATTTCTAGTCAGAATGTACATGTAAACAACCTCTATGTGGCGATGGCGTATTTGAGGAATAAGACACTAAGTGTGTCCTATGTCTTTGTCCATCGACCCCTGTAGAACCCTTAGACATACATCTGTCATGCTCAGAGCCACCACCTATGCATGTAACAAGATCTTAGAAAGACCAGGTAAAATAATATTTATGTTTATATAGAATTCAGCATGAAATGAATAACATTTGAATTTACCTGACAATGACCTCAGGTACTGTGGTTGCATAGTAGCCAAAATTGCTTCACGCTGAAGCTGGAAAGCTATGCATGATAACAATTTTCCACATATTAAAAAACATGCCAAACAAGAATTCCAGTCAGAATGTATGAAAACAATATCTACTTGGCAATGGCATCCTATGTGTTTGTCTCCCAGCCCCTGTAGACCCCTCATACAGATGTCTGTCATGCTGAGAGCCACCACCTAGGCACAACAAGATCTTAGATTTAGATGTGTAAAAGAAGATTTATTTTTATATATACTTGACTATGAATTGAATAACAATGAAATTTACCTAACAATGACCTCTGGGTTTGTCCCTGCATAGTAGCCAATCTTCCTTCACCCTAAAGCTGTGAAGCTGTGCATGATAAGAATTTTCCATAGATTAAAAAACATGCCAGACACAAGTTCTAGTGAAAATGTACATGTAAACAATTTCTCTACCTGGCAATGGAATATCTGAAGAATAAGACAATAAATGTGCCCTCTGTTTTTTTCCACCAGCCCCTGTAGACCCCTCAAAAAAACGTTTGTCATGCTGAGAGCCACCACCTAGGCCCAACAACATATTAGATTTAGATGTGTAAAAGAAGATTTATTTTTATATATACTTTACTATGAGTTGAATAACAATGAAATTTACCTGACGATGACCTCTGGGTCTGTCATTGCATAGTAGCCAAGATTGCTTCACCCTGAAGTTGTGAAACTATGCATGATAAGAATTTTCCATAGATTAAAAAAACATGTCAAATTTAAATTTACCAAATTTAACTTTGTGCACTTGTGCATGATGATAAATTCTCACATTAAAAGCATGTCAAAGAAGATAAATATATTTCAGATTAACAATCGAAAAGGTAAAATATGATCCCTTAAAGGTTGTGGCTCAAGTATTCCAAAATTCGGAACACCCCTAGTTAGAAAGAATGACATTCTCTCAACCTTCACCTCCTTATCTCTTATCTCTCATCAATTTGGTCAAAAAATTCAAGGTGTGCCTCCTCCATCTCAAGCCTCATCTAGAAACTAATAAGTACTAGACAATTTTCCCCTTGGTTTAGAATATGGGACCTTATTTCTTACAACCAGTACAGGGAAAAGTAAACAACCGCACAACAAATATAGGAAATCTAGAAGATATTTTGGTGTACATGGTTCATGAGGAGGAAGAAGAACCACTATAAGAAGAACAAATAATTGATTGAATAGGAATTTTTGAATATAATGATTCCTCGAGTGACATATTTAATGGGGCTGCAAGATACACATATAATGGTAGACCTCGCCAAATGAACACCATGAAACAAAATTTAGTCCCCAAGGAGGGTTATGCATCCCAAACTAGATTGAAACACATCACGTGGTCTTCATTTGGAAACCTTATAAAATTATGTTGTTGATTAAGAAACACATCTTACTTGGGATAAGAGAGGCTTACTTGGACATCTCTTTTCCTTCTTTGCAAAAATGAGCACAAAACCAGACTGTGAAATCATTGGACATTTTGTTAGATACATGCTCCTATTCTTCAAAATTATAGGACAAAAGTGGTGTCCAAAAAAAGTTGTTACCCTCCCCACCGGAGTTCAAATCCCACTTTTTGACATGTTTCCTCTTAGTGAGTTGAATGTTGATTAGCTATACATAATCTATTCATGTGTTTTTAACATGGCCTTATGCCCTGAACAATCTAGGGTTTACTCTAGATACCATCCTTGGAATGAGAGGAACCGCCCAGGAGTTTCCCTCCCAAATATGTTACCTGGAAAAGAAAAATTACAAACATTTAAGGGACAAATTACCTAATATCACAAAAAATACCTAAATTCCTTTAAATATTAAATTAGATAAATTGGTCAGGTACCAAAAACATGAGCTTTGAGATTATTTATTTCTACTCATCTTGCCACTGTGGCCTACACCCAAGATTACTATTTTCTGCTTGAGTTTCAAGAGTATTTTTTTCTACTAGCGTTGCCACTATCTTTGAAATGTTCCTAAAAGTGACATGCATGCAAACCTTAAAAATGGCATACATGCAAACCCTAAAAGTGACATGCATGCAAACCATAAAGTGACATGCATACCCTAAAAGTTACATGCATGCAAACCCTAAAAGTGGCATGCCTGCAAACCCTAAAACTGACATGCAAACCCTAAAAGCTATATAAGAAGGTTAGTTGAACCAAAAGGGTATCATTGTTATTATTCATCTTTTGGAAACACGTTTTGGGATCTCGGTGAGCTACTTATGGTTTAGGGAAGATTGCCTTGACCTAATTGGATTCAGTGGAAAAATCTATACAACCTAACCAATTGCTAGGGTGAATCATCCAGATTCACCTTTGTGTACTTCATTGATTGAATAGGAATTTTTGAATACAAATGATTCCTTGAGTGACATGTTTAATGGGGCAGAAAGATACACATCTAATGGTAGACCTTGCTAAATGAACGTCATGACACAAAATTCAGTCCCCAAGGATGATTATGCATCCCAAACTAGAGTGAAGCACATCACGTGGTCTTCATTTGGCAGCCCTATAAAATTATGTTGATGATTAAGAAACACATCTTACTTGGGATAAGAGAGCCTTTTTTGGACATCTCTTTTCCTTGTTTGCAAAAATTTGCACAAAACCAGACTATGAAATCATTGGAATTTTTGTTAGATACATGCCCATATTCTTCAAAATTATAGGACAAAAGTGGTGTCCAAAAAAGTTGTTACCCTCCCCACCGGAGTTCAAATCCCACTTTCTTACATGTTTCCTCTTAGTGAGCTGAATGTTGATTAGCTATACATAATCTATTCATGAGTTGTTAACATGGCCTTGTGCCTTGAATAATATAGGGTTTACCCTAGGTACCATCCTTGGAATGAGAGGAACCGCCCAGGAGGTTCCCTCCCAAATATGTTACCTGGAAAGAAAAATGACAAACATTTAGGGGACAAATTGCCTAATATCACAAAAAATACCTAAATTCGTTTAAATATTAAATTAGATAAATTGGTCAGCTACCAAAAACATGAGTTCAAGAGTATTTATTTCTACTCATCTTGCCAATGTGGCTTACACCCAAGATTACTATTTTCTACTTGAGTTTCAAGGGTATTTTTTTCTACTTGTCTTTCCACTATCTTTGAAATGTTCCTAAAAGTGACATGCATGCAAACCCTAAAAATGACATGCATGCAAACCCTAAAAGTGACATGGATGCAAACCCTAAAGTGACATGCATACCCTGAAAGTGACATGCATTCAAACCCTAAAAGTGGCATGCCTGCAAACCCTAAAACTGACATGCAAACCCTAAAATCTATATAATAAGATTAGTTGAACCAAAAGGGTATCATTGTTATTATTCATCTTTTGGAAATATGTTTTGGGAGCTCGGTGAGCTACTTAGGGTTTAGGGAAGATTGCCTTGACCTAATTGGATTCGGTGGTGAAATCTATACAACCTAACCAATTGCTAGGGTGAATCATCTAGATTCACCATTGTGTACTTCATTGATTGAATAGGAATTTTTGAATACAATGATTCCTAGAGTGACATATTTAATGGGGCAGCAAGATACACATCTAATGATAGACCTTGCCAAATGAACATCATGACACATAATTCACTCCCCAAGTATGGTTATGCATCCCAAGATAGAGTGAAACACATCACGTTGTCTTCATTTGGAGGCCTTATAAAATTATGTTGTTGATTGAGAAATACATCTTACTTGGGATAAGAGAGGCTTTCTTGGACATCTCTTTTACTTCTTTGAAAAATGAGCACAAAAACAGACTATGAAATCATTGGACATTTTGTTAGATACATTCCCTTATTCTTCAAAATTATAGGACAAAAGTGGTGTCCGAAAAAGTTGTTACCCTCCCCACCGGAGTTCAAATCCCACTTTCTAACATGTTTCCTCTTAGTGAGCTGAATGTTGATTAGCTTTACATAATATATGCATGAGTTATTAACATGGACTTGTGCCCTGAACAATCTAGGGTTTACCTTGGGTACCATCCTTGGAATGAGAGCAACCGCCCAGGAGGTTCCCTCCCAAATATGCTACATGGAAAAGAAAAATAACAAACATTTAGGGGACAAATTACCCAATATCACAAAAAATACCTAAATTCCTTTAAATATTAAATTATATAAATTGATCAGCTACCAAAAACATGAGCTTCAAGAGTATTTATTTCTACTAATCTTGCCACTGTGGCCTACACCCAAGATTACTATTTTCTACTTGAGTTTCAAGAGTAGTTTTTTCTACTAGTCTTGCCACTATCTTTGAAATGTTCCTAAAAGTGACATGCATGCAAACCTTAAAAATGATATGCATGCAAACCCTAAAAGTGACATGCATGCAAACCCTAAATTGACATGCATACCCTAAAAGTTACATGCATGCAAACTGTAAAAGTGGCATACCTGCAAACCCTAAAACTAACATGCAAACCCTAACAGCTATATAAGAAGGTTAGTTGAACCAAAGGGGTATCATTGTTATTATTCATCTTTTGGAAACACATTTGGGAGATCGGTGAGCTACTTAGGGTTTAGGGTGGATTTCCTTGACCTAATTGGATTCGGTGGTGAAATCTATACAACCTAACTAATTGCTAGGGTGAATCATCCAGATTCACCATTGTGTACTTCATTGCATCATCGATTCATTGTGTTTAGGGAATTGTTGGAGCTTCCTTAAAGTTTATAGTTAGGCATATTCATTTATTAATCATGCCAGCGATCCTATCATTGTTGAGAAAGGGGGGTCTCCACCAAGTTTTGGGCAACAATCTTCCTCTATATTTCTACTATTGAATTGTAAACTGAAATCATGGTTATCTAAATCCATTCCTCCTCAAAGAACAGGGAAACCTTTTACTATGGGAAAGGGTTTATTCTATTGGCAACAAGTTACCAGTAAGCAGATGATTATCATGAGGGAACTCGGCCTATTTAATAAGTGTGATCTCTACAGGAAGGCAATAACGCAATAAAGGATCACTTGAATTTCCTTAGATAAGAGGGATGGAGTACTAAAGAGACCGTGTTCACATATTTAAGGGTTGCACACACTCAAGAGAGGCATCATTAGTCTATTTGGATGCCCTTCCTTGAATCTGGGCATAGCTCTCAAGTAAACCCACTTCCATTGGGGCCTATTCGTCATCTGCGTTTCTACATCAAACTACTACAACCATCAGAGATTGAATTTCCATTATCATTTGAGATTTGCATGCACATAAGAAGGAAGGGATCAACACATGGAAGGTGGTCCTAGCTAAGTGTTGTACTCAAAGATTCCATTTCGTTGAAGCACATTCATAAATCTGCATGTTTATATCAGGTTACTACGGGCATCAAGCAATCCACCCTTATCACTATTTGAGATGGTGCGAACCATCAATATGGGAAATTAATTATTTGCATAGTTGGGACATTCTTAGGCATTCGTTATATTCAGACTTTGGGAATCACCTTGATCACTAAAATCATTTTTACAGTCATCTACAATTCAACTCTGTTAAGGATTAAAAGACTGCCATCTCAATTATTGTTGTCCAAGGTACTTCTCATATCAGATCTGATAATTTCTTGAATTTACATTATTTCTATGCTATTGTTATTTATAGATATATATTGCAATTTTTATGAATAATTGGGTTAATTCTGATATTGGATACAAATAAAGATCATTACTGAGTATAGATATCAACAAGTCTAGTATGATAAGGAACCCTAATTTGTGTTGTGAAAGTTCCTAATAATAAACCCTATTCAAACATTACACCCTCATTTACAAACAAAACAAAGGTTAAGGAATATATTGATCAGAGAAGTGTCAAGAATCATCAACCAAAACACAAGAACAATCACAATAATCTATACCAAATTCAGTTTGGGATATTACAGTCTTCCACATAGGATTGCTATTTTAAGTCTTATTGAGTAGTTCTAGTAAGCATCTAATATTGGATATGGTCCAGACCAACCTCAAAAATATGGTGGACACGAAGGGACATACCTAGTTCAGATCAGCCTCTAAAATATGGTGGACATGAAGGGACATACCTAGTCCGCATCATCCTCAAAAACTATACTTTGTATTTTTTATAAGAACTTACATAGAATACTGATATAACTAGGGTTATTCTAGTAAATATGTTTATATAACTATACAATATGCTCATATATTATGGAAATTACATAGCTAATACATTTACTGTAAGTATTATTATTAAGCTTTGTACTCATTACTTAACTTGACGCTTCTTCTTTGGGAGGTCTAGAGAGCTCCCCGGACACAGCAGGATACTAGCAAGCAGTTGCGGCGCTCCCCTCGTCTATAGCGCCCCGTTGGGGTCTATCTCCTCCTAGTCGGGTCTGACTCCCTTTAATGTCTGAGTTTTTTCAGGGTTTAGTTTATGCTATAAGTTGCTTAGGTAGTCGATGTAGTAGTAGCTGTGGTAAATATGTAGTTAATGGGGATTATCGAGGTTATAGGCATTATAGAAAGTCTATTTTGATAAGGGAAGGACAACTCTGTATTTTCGTTAAGAATTTTGATAGGACTGCTTGTAAAAGGGGGGACTGGAAGACATGAAAAAATTATGTATATTTTTGGCAAAACAGACCAAGTTTGAATCCGGATAGGGTCCAGCCGGATTGGGTCAAGGCCACCCTAGTTTTGGGGCTGCTTTAGATGCATATCTACTTTGTAATTTTGATTCTGTAAAGTAATTCAAGTTTTATTTACAAAAAAAAAAAACTTGATGCTTCTTCTTATTACAATTAATTTATGGTGTTCATGTTCTCCTTATTGAAATAACGTCTTTACGGTAGTTCTTACTTGTGCTTATGTATGATGTTGTAGATAGAGATAGTTAACCTCAAATACAAATTCCTAAAATAGGAGTCACCATATTTAGATATGACCTCCCAACATAGTTTTATTGATTACATAGTTCAATGATCTATGAAGAATTTAAAATACCCACCTAACAAATAATACTCAAACATGTGGATCATGTATACCACGGCTAGGCCTTCCACTTTAGTACTGGCATAGTTTCACTTGGATCAAGTCAACGCAATTCTATTAAAGTAAAATTTATGAAATAAGATTGATTCTCTAGGTTGTGCATGGATACCTCTCCAAATGATAATTGAAACATTGGAATGTACATGGAATTCAACCATCCACTTAGGGAAAACTAAAATTTCCATCATTACCAGTTTATTTTTTAGGATGTTAAGGATGCTTCACACTCCTTGTAAAAATAAATTCTTTGTTTTTATCTGTTTCATTCTTCAATTACTCCATAGTATTCTTAATAGTAGCATTTCCATTGATGAATTGTCAAGAATACCCAATTTATCCAAGATTTAGTTGCAATATATGGACATTAGTGGGTGGATTAAGTTACTAGTGACAATGATCTTAGCGGGATCATCCAATACACTTTCATGCAGACAACACATCCTATCATAATTCCAACATGGGTTTACAAGATGCACATTTTCAGGTCTAAGAAAATTCATAGCTACTGACACCTCTAAAAAGTCAAGTGAAGAATCAAAATATGATCTTTCAATAGGTTGTGCATCATCCAACATTTAAGTATACCTTAAAAAACTTATATATATTCAAAAAATGTTGCAAGGGAAATCTAAGAGAACATTGCAAGGGCACTGGAATGTAATGACATTGTACACATCAAATCCCCATTTAGTTTTGAAGGCCATATTGTTAATCTTCTTTGGTAATATGATACTTATTTGTACCACAAGAATCCAACTATACAGAGTAAGTGTTATTTCTGTCCTCCAACATGATCTAGCACCTTGTCACTAAAGGGTGTTGGAAACTAATCATGGACATAAGTGGGGTGGGAACTAATCATGGTTATAATTGGGGTTGAGGTCTACAAATAAACAGATACTGGAATTTCTAGGGATCATGTCTTCTTGTCTTGAATCATAATTGGACTATTCAAATATGATTCAAGAAGAGGAGAGTAATAACCAATATTAATCTATTTCTTCTTTTACCCTCTATTTGATTCTAGGATTCAACATGTAGGTCTCCTGCCATTTGTTTCGCCACCACCAGAGGTTCTAGCATTCATGGGTTGGGTTGGGGAAACAACTCTCGATTTCGACCAGCTGATTCGGTTTGGACAATCCCTTGCTTGGTTTCTCTCCTACCCAGCAAGTGGATAGGTTCCTGCTGCCCCTAAACGTAAAATATGCCATACCTAATAACATAATGGAACTTTCTGAAATGAATAATGCAATTATTATTAAATAATAAATGATTTTTAGTACCCCAAGTGGACCATTGATATTCCTTAAATAAACAACCCTTGAATCCATGTTTGTTTGGTTGTTTGTTTGTTGGGATAGCCGAGTGTTAAAGGCCATTCACATTGGTTATAAATCATTTCCAATAAGTAAGTAAGTCAGTGAGTGCCCAGGAGGTTTCATTGCTAGCCAGTTAGGGAAGGATGTTTCATTGAAAGAGTTATGTCCTGTCAATTTTAAAAACCTCCCCCAACCGTTCAATTTTTTATGTCGAATGCAACATAATGGAAAACCCGTATTTGTAGAGGAAAATATATATGCAAATCCAAAAACGTCATTGCATAATATTTCATTCTTCTTTAGTATGTGTGTTTGAAATTATTATTAAAAATAATAAATGATTTTCATTACCCCAAATGGCGCAACAATGGTGATTCTAGGATTCAATATGTAGGGTCTTCCCTTAATAGGATTGGAATCTAGATTTAGTTTGATTTTCATTTATCCTAACTCTCCTTTTATTCAGTACATCTCAATTAAAACATTAGCAAAGAGGTCAATTATTATCCAAGGAAACCTCTTATAATTCTTATGCATCCCAATAATTATTGAATGAGGTATTCCTACATAATACATTTACTGTAAGTATTAGTAGTAAGTTATGTATCTATGCCTTTTCCTAAATCAATTATTTTCAATTACCCACCACCCAATAGGTAGTAGGACTAGAAAAATAAGCTAGGGTTGCAGGCACTGAGCCATAAGCATATCCAGTAGCATAGCTGGAATTTTCTCTGGTTAATTAAGTTGTATATTCCCAGTTCAAGATCCAGCAACAATTGTTTAACTGACTGATCCAGATAATTCAGTTACAGTGTCAAAGGCTACTAGCACTGAAAGCTCTAGGTCAATCATGTCTATAATTCGTCCGGTCACAGCAAGGGGGGGAGGATAAAATACACATTAGACAGGCATAAGGAGACACAACAATAGGGAGGAGGAAACACACACTGGAAGGGAAAATACACATGGCTTTGTGGCTGCATTAGATCCACCTGTACTACGATAATTAGATCCTTCAAATAACCTTGAGCTACTATATACATGCGTAGATAAGGAAAAAAAAGGAGACTTACTTACCTATGCTAAACATTGTTGCCTGGTGCTTAGGATTTAACCTGTGCGCTTTTCCTAGGTATTAAATTTGTTTGTTGTGTATGGTAATCGTATAATGAAGGGGCCTAAATAATGATATCGTTACATGATCTGGGTAAGTGTAAGCGATTGATGGGAGCAGTAATCGTAGAAAGAAGGGTATGTTAAGTTGGGAGTAGCATATTGAACTGAACGCGTAGTGAAAGCATCATGGGTCTATTAACTGAGGTGTGTTTGTTGGACTTTACTAATTTCCTGGGTGGTTTCCTTAGGCATACTAGAATGCCTTTGTGTAGGTGAACTTGCTCGTTGGACTTGGACGTGGGTTTGGTTGACATGTACTGTGTGGATTCCTTACGCATACTGGGTTTATTGGGTGTACTTGGTTGGTGGAGTGAGAGTGTACCTTCCTTACTTTGGGAAAGTAGATAAAATCAAGACATCCACTTCCACTTCAATCTCCTTGCCAATTGCATAGTCAACTGACTAGAGCAACCCGTCTAGCACCATGGTCTACTAGCCTTCCTAGTTAATTCTTAGCCATAGTTAAACTCTATCCTCTTTCCAAATGATATATCCACTAAAGGTTATAGCATTAACAAGTTGGACCAACTTTGTCGGGTGATTTCATACCAGCCCACTTCTTATAGAAGCCTGGGTTCAACTAGATAAAGAAGGCGCTCAACAAAAAAGAAATCGATTCAATTCTACTTCTCATAGATGAACGTAGTTAAATGTCATTTTTATCAAATATGAAAGTGCTTTCTGTACCCTAATGAGCCACCTTAACCCCCCCCCAAAAAAAAAACATCAGTTTAGCAAGCAAGCAAGAGAAGCCTGCCAGTAGCTTCCCGCCCGCAATCAATCTAGAAAGCAAGCAAGAAGCATGTAAGTGATATTATCCCACCATTTCTTTCATTTCCCAGCTCGATTTTATTCTCCTATACTAGCTAAGTTACGGAGCAAGCCATGAAGGAAAGGACAAGTGCTTTCTTTCATGAACTTACACTTCAGGACATGGCATTGAGTGTTTCCCAACAACCACTTACTTAAAGTCAGGAATCCAAATCGGAGGTACCACAATATAATAGGATATATTTACCCCCCTAGTCACATTCTATGGAAGAGCTTCATAGTCACTAGACTTTAAATTATTGGGGGTGGGCCAACGGTATTTAACAACCTATACCCAGGCTTTATATCTTCAACCTAGGACGATGGGATGGATGGAGTGGTGCTATTACCTTCACCCAGGAACACCTATGTACGTGGGGGAGGGAACTATTAACAAACCACTATACCAGTAACCTTTATACAGGAATCCTATGAGCATGGAGGAAGTGAACAAGTTGTTAAAATATATGGTGAATGACCTGACCAAGATAAAAAAAGGGCTGGTTGCTCACTCCTTTGTAGGAAAGGAAAAAAATAAAACTCTTAGGAACCAACCTCAGTTCAAAATACCTCCTCATAAGGAATTATTCATCCTAAATAAAGTATTCTTCGATGAAATAAAGTCAATTCCTCTCCTTCTTAGTTGAGCCTACGTGCACAAACTCAGTCTAAAGTGACTAGTTTTGAGGGGTAGAATTTATGGTGAAAGGGGTTAAGGTACCTCTGCTACTAGCTCTGTTTCTTACCAGCTATGCCCAAGACACCAAGCCCAGAACTTTCCCTCTCGACTAAATGATTGCTTGGTCATGGTTTATTCATTTAAGTTAATTACAGGTTTGTTATCAAATGCCCAATCAATTCCTAGCAGGGCCCAAAAGAAGGTAAATTCAATACATAAATGGTGGCATAACCAGAAGATAAAGACTCTAAACATGGCCTTATGAGAACTGGTAATTTCAGGAAAGAAATGTAGCATGTATCTTCGGATGCAAAGAATGAAAAAATGCATGTACCAGGATAAAAAATTATGACCTAATTGAGCATAAACCCCTTTGTATTGGCGTGAACCAGAACGATGATGATGGTCGACTGAAACGACACATAAAATGGGTGCCCAAACTCTGTTTGCAATCCCGAAAAGGCCTTACCAAGTGTGAAAAACTGTTACCCTGCTTGACCGAGAAACCTGAAATGGTGCGATGGTGGACTAAGCGGAAGCCCGAAACCTCTTACCCTGACCAAAAAACTAGTCAAATGATGATGGTGGACTAAGAGGAAGCCCAAAAAGCCAATGATCAACTGTGAAAAACAACAGCTTGGTTTTCGGGGTGAAAGCCTCACAACGAAAAACGAGGAAAATTATGATGATGGTTGGCTAGGCGGGGAGGGGGTTTGGATTTATATAGTTAAACATTTCTTGGCCGAGAGTTAAAAAGGAATCTAATCTCTCAGCTGAGAAACATTTCTAAGAGTTTAATGTAAAAATTATGGCAATACTCTCGGATGAGAAAGTTTAAAACTCTCAGCAGAAAACGCATCTAACTATGGAATAACTCTTGGACGAGAGAATTTTAACCATGGTTAATTCCTCATTCGAGATATATTATAACTTTCTGCCGAAAAAATATGTTGACTTTTTTCTCGGGCGAGAAACTGGAAATTATACAAAAAAAATGATTTGTCATGGAATTGTTTCCCAACTTTGTGTTTTCACCCAAATGAGGGATACAAATATATAAGGTCTATCATATCACATGCTATGGAAGTGTTGTCCTCTTTCAATACACATTATTGCAATAAAATGGATAGAAACTTAATTCTAAATTTTCTTTATAAAATAATATTGTAAGACATGATAGGAATAACATGAAGTTGTATGATTCCACATGCAACAAAAACTATTTATGATATTAAGGTATTGTATATAAATAATATATCCCATAAATCTGAATTGATTTGTTTTTATTTTCCTATTTTAAATTATGAGTATACAAAATTTAGAAAGATGATACACTGAGATTATGATACACTTTTGTTTATTCCTACGGGCATACAAAATTTAGAAAGATAAATAAATAAATAGGAGAAGAACATACACTCTTGAAGACCGTGGGGCATTTACACATTGAAATATGTTTAAGTTGTCCATATGATTTAACATGACCATATTGAGTTCAGTTGTGCATATACCAAAAAGAGTATGGATTAAGGTAGTGTGACAATTCGTAATTGCAACCAAATGATATTTATTACATAACTAAGTGATATCATCGAAGTGCATTTAAAATAATAAATTCTTTTGTCAACAGGGTTTACATTATAATACAAATGTTCTAACATAAGTGGGTGACATTTATGTCAGCACATGTTAACTTTAGAAGAATATAATTACTGGAAAGATATATATATATATATATA
>LPNX010628325.1:151494-162650 GCA_001517045.1 Pseudotsuga menziesii
AATTATATTTTTCCATATTCATATGTACATAAGTCTTAAGTTTTATTATGTTGAATGAGATTACAATCAATTTAGATCCATTTTAAATGAGTTAAATTTTTTTACAATTCTAAGTATTTATCGATTTTTGTACTTGTAAAATTCTTGGTTGACATGGATTTATGTTGATTTATAACACAATTCCAAAACATAATTCTAACCCATGGTAATGTTAATGTTTATGATATTTATTCAATGCTGATGCGTTTTCCTAAAACTACACCATTAATGGAACAATGAAAACTACATAGCTATATGCGGCCTATTTTTAGTACTTCTTCTCCCATCAATCATGAATCTAGTGAGTTTATAACTTATTCTAAAATCACTCTTCCTTTTTTAAAATGATTATTTGAAATCATTGTATCTCATGAATAACTCACATCGTAATTTACAAGTTTATGATTGGGTATCTTGTCATGTATTACTCAATTATTTCTATTGGAATAATAGTTCATATGATTATGGATGCTTTCACAGTGGTTAGATTTTGTATCAAGGATTTTGGATATTCAACACATATCTAGAAAAATAGTGAATATCCCAAAGAAAAATTTTAAACTTCAACACAATGAATATCCAAAAGTCTTGATACAATAATAGTGCATTCCATTCAATGTTGCATATTGTCTAAATCAAATGTTAATATATGGGTAGTTGGTGTATAGTTTATTGTAAGTTAGAAAGTGCTTATCCCTTGTGTTGGTGCCCTCCAACTAAGCCATTTTTTCCAAATTTATGTTGTATATTAAAGGGTAGGGCCTCAGAACCTCAACAACAATTAGCTTAGACAACACCAAGTGGGTCATCCTGGCTTCATGGTGCACATGCACACTCAATAGCTTGCATGCACACACCCACACTTGCACATTTACAATTAGGAATAACAATTGTTTCTATGATTGCTAAGGTGGTCTAACTATAACATGTTGGACATCAAGAAGATAGAAGATAGACACTCACCCTATTAATAGTTACAAAAGCAAACCACCTTAAGCAACTAAATATATATTCTTATGATTGAAAAATGCTTATATATATTAATATATATGATACAAAGATTTAGGTCGAGCATAAATCATAATATAGTTAGTCATTTTCTATCTCTCCCACATAGCATTGTACATAATATTTTAGGTATTGGGGTTTATGCACAATCATGGACTCCTTTAAAGACACTTTAGATACCACATAATACTGGAATAAATGGGAAACTCTGACTTTAGGTGACAATTAGGGGTACTTACCTAACTTATTTGAAGATGAAGTAAAAAGAGAAAATATAGGTAATTGAATTAGCTTTCATAATATATAGCATTTAAGCAGAGAAAATGTGTGTAAATCATTATAAAATTAGTTTATGTGAAAGTGGGTTTTCAAAATTTCAGCACATCTTAACATATATGTTTGTGCGCGTGCAACAATATATGAGGTAAATGATGTCCATTTCGGATAAAATCTTGCAGACATATAAAGGACATACGGGCTTAGTGCAACACTATTTATTTGGAATTTTTCATGAATTATTTATTATTATTATTAATTATTGAAGTCAGAAAAGATTGAAATTAAAACCTTATGTGCGGGTGCAACACTTTAGGGGCAAAAATTAATGAAATCCTTGATTTCTAAATATAAGATCATAGATATTGATCTCGTTTAGTGCACCATATAGTTTTTTTGGGAAATGGTGGTGGAAATCAAAAGTTATATAACAAACAATCAATGTATGTATTTTTTAAAATTGACGTGTGTCATTTAGAAAAATAATTATAAATAAATAAAACATAGTTTAGAAGGAAAGAATTACATATTCATAATCTTTATTTCGTACTCTACAATATCCTACATTTTCATAAAAAAATATTGTGTATGTCATATAAAAAAACGCCATCTAAACTGAGCATATTGATAGAGTTCTAAAAGACAAGCAATAGCCTTGTTTGATTTGTCCTAGCCAATAGGTTCAGTATTTCGAAGTTGCTTCCAAACCTAATGCCAAACCTTAATTCCACCAATTATTTAAATTTTAAAATAATGCATATGCGATATAACACATATGCGATATAGATTATTCATATTGCATATGCGTTATGAATAAGATATAATGTAGATGCGATATAATGCATATGCGTTATAGCTTATTCATATCGCATATGCAATATAATGCATATGCGATATGATAAAGCTATAACGCATATGCGTTTTGTTTTAACTAATTTGTGTTTTTCCTAACGCATCATTGTTCATCACCCTCATCCTCATCATCATCACCACCCTCATCACCACCCTCATTCTCATCATCATAATCACCCTCATCCTCATCCTCATCATCATCATCATAGTCCTCCTCCTCCTCCTCCTCCTCATCATCATCATTTTTCACCATCATCGTCATCACCATCACCCTCATCAGCTTCTTCATCATCATCATCACCCTCATCCTCATCAACTTCATCGTCACCCTCATCCTCATCATCATCATCACCCTCATCCTCATCATCCTCATCATCATCACCCTTATCCTCATTAGCATCATCACGGTCATCATCCTCCTCCTCCTCCTCCTCCTCCTCCTTATCATCCTCCTCCTCCTCCTCCTCATCATCATCACCGTCATCCTCATCAGCATCATCATGGTCATCATGGTCATCATCATCATCATCATCACGCTCATCCTCATCCTCATCATCATCATCATCATCATCACGCTCATCCTCATCCTCATCATCATCCTCATCATCCTCATCCTCATCATCATCACCATCATCACCCTCATCCTCATCAACATCATCATGGTCATCATCGTCATCATCATCATCATAATCACCCTCATCCTCATCCTCATCATCCTCATCCTCATCCTCCTCCTCCTCATCATCACCCTCATCCTCATTAGCTTCATCATGGTCATCATCATCATCATCATCATCATCACCGTTATCATCCTCATCCTCATCCTCATCATCATCATCGTCAACCTCATCATCATCATCACCCTCATCCTCATCCTCATCATCATCACCCTCATCCTCATCCTCATCATCATCATCATCATCATCATCATCATCATCATCATCACCCTCATCCTCATCACCGTCATCATCATCCTCATTTTCATCATCATCATCATCATCATCATCCTCATCCTCATCAGCTTCATGATGATCATCCTCATCATCATCATCATCATCACCGTCATCATCCTCATCCTCATCATCGTCAACCTCATCATCATCATCACCCTCATCCTCATCATCATCATCATGGTCATCATCATCATCATCATCGCCCTCATCTTCCTCCTCCTCCTCATCATCCTCATCCTCATCAACATCATCATCATCATCACCCTCATCATCATTAGCTTCATCATGGTTATCATCATCATTGACAACCTCATCATCATCATCCCCCTCATCCTCCTCCTCCTCCTCATCACCCTCCTCCTCCTCCTCCTCCTCCTCCTCCTCATCACCCTCATCCTCACCACCATCATCCTCATCCTCATCCTCACCCTCATCCTCATCATCATCACCCTCATCCGCATCAACTTCATCATGGTCATCATCCTCATCCTCATCATCATCATCATCATCACCCTCCTCCTCCTCCTCATCATCATCATCATGGTCATCATCATCATCACCCTCATCCTCATGGTCATCATCATCATCATCATGGTCATCATCACCATCCTCCTCCTCCTCCTCATCACCCTCATCCTCATCCTCATCATCATCATCATTATCATCACCCTCATCATCATCATCATCATCATATTCATCATCCTCCTCCTCATCACCATCATTTTTCATCATCATCTTCATCGTCACCCTCATCCTCCTCCTCATCATCACCCTCATCCTCATCATCATCAACCTCAATCCTCATCATCATCGTTCATCACCCTCATCCTCACCATCATCATCATCTTCATCGTCACCCTCATCCTCATCATCATCATCACCCTCATCCTCATCATCATCAACCTCAATCCTCATTAGCATCGTTCATCACCCTCATCCTCACCATCATCATCATCTTCATCAACACCCTCATCCTCATCCTCATCATCATATTCATCATCCTCCCCATCATCACCATATTCATCATCCTCCTCATCATCACCATCATCCTCATCATCATCTTCATCGTCATCCTCATCCTCATCATCGTCATCACCCTCATCAGCATCATTCATCACCCTCATCCTCACCATCATCATCATCTTCATCGACACCCTCATCCTCATCATCATCATCATATTCATCATCCTCTTCATCATCACCATCATCCTCATCATCATCTTCATCGTCACCCTCATCCTCATCATCATCATCATCAACCTCGATCCTCATCATCATCGTTCATCACCCTCATCCTCATCATCATCATCATGGTCATCATAAACATCATCATCATCATCATCATTGTCATCATCGTCATCACCCTCATCCTTATCATCATCATCATAGTCATCATCCTCCTCATCATCACCCTCATCCTCCTCCTCCTCCTCCTCCTCCTCTTCATCATCATCGTCTTCATAGACACCCTCATCCTCAATATCATCAGCATCCTCCTCCTCCTCCTCCTCCTCATCATAATCCTCATCCTCAAAATCATCACCCTCATCCTCATCATCATCATCATGGTCATCATCATCATCATCATCATCATCACCCTCATCCTCCTCCTCATCATCATAGTCATCCTCCTCCTCATCATCACCATCATTGTTCACCATCATCTTCATCGTCACCATCATCTTCATCATCATCACCATCCTCGTCATCATCATCATCATCATCACCATCCTCGTCATCATCATCATCATTGTCATCATCATCATCACCCTCATCCTCATCATCATCCTCATCATCATCATCACCCTCCTCCTCCTCCTCCTCCTCCTCCTCATCATCCTCATCCTCACCGTCTTCATCGACACCCTCATCCTCAACATCATCAACATCCTCATCATCATCATCATCATCATCATAATCCTAATCCTCATCATCATCATCATCATCATGGTCATCATCATCATCATCATCACCCTCATCCTCATCATCATCATCATAGTCATCATCCTCCTCATCATCATCATCATAGTCATCATCCTCCTCATCATCACCATCATTGTTCACCATCATCTTCATCATCACCACCATCCTCATCATCATCACCATCCTCATCATCATCATCATCATCATCACCATCCTCGTCATCATCATCATCATCATCATCATCCCTCATCCTCATCATCACCATCACCCTCATCCTCATCATCATCATCATGGTCATCATCATCGTTGTCATCATCATCATCATCCTTATCCTTATCATCATCCTCATCTTCATCATCATCCTCATCCTCATCATCATTATTCATCAGCCTCATCCTCACCATCATCAACACCCTCATCCTCATCATCATCGACACCCTCACCCTCATCCTCATCCACACCCTCACCCTCATACTCATCATCATCATGCTCATGGACACCCTCAATGTTCATCACCCTCATCCTCATCATATCTATATAAATGTAAATTGCACATTTTCATTGAGCACTAAATCGCATATGCGATAGATCTCATATGCACTAAATCGCATATGCGTTATGGAAAACATGTAAAAACTTGTCCGTTCATTAAAAATATGGAATTCAATATTGCATATGCGATATATCGGAGGTGCATTATATCGCATATGCGATATGTGTTTTATAGAAAATGTAGGGTGGCGTCGTGTCAGCCAACTTTAACATATCAAAAGACATAATTCGTCTGAACCCGTGCACAGAGAACTGTTCGACATGCAATTTTTTATCATTACTTACATAATTCCATAGTTTTGTACAGGTTTGGGTGGATTTCAATGGGGAATGTACGTAATAGAGGACAAAAGTCAGCAAGGAAGGTGCTTACACTGGAAGAAGCAGAAAATAAAAAACAAAAAAAAGGGAAGATTCAAGAAATCGTCGGCATTCATTACATGAGCAAATAGTTCCCATTCCCCCTCAACAGATACTTGACGTAGAGGCTGAGGAAGACAATGCAACATTAAAAGAAGTTGGTTATATGGAAGTTGATATTATTCATCCATTAGTAGATGGGCAATCTTGTGAAGAGTTCAATAATTATGTTACTCCCAATGTAAATGTGACTCAGCAACAACCATGTTCGGTGGTTCAATCTCCTAATCGAAGTTGTGAGCCCGTAGTGGATGTAAACGTCACTCCAGCATTTCAAACGGTAAGAAATTTTGCATCAAAATGAAAGAGAACTCCTAAACAAATACAAGTGGACGAGAGCAGATTGACTTCCATGGAAGGTAAGGTGGCTAAATGCACTATCCTTCGTCATTCTTCTCAAATAATGAAACAATATTTTGATAACAAATCCAAAGCTGGTAAATGCCAACTGTTTTTAGCTTTGCTTAAATCTAGAAATATGGCAACTGTTAGAAGAAATTTAGGCATAACAACAATGAAGAATATTGAATCAAGTAATCAAATTGTTAAATCTCTTGCTATTGCATTCATATCGATTGGTAAAAAAAACTCATTCAAAAGACTGTAATGTGGCTCATCGTGTATTGGATGAATCAATTGTATGTAGATCCACAAGACAACGTCGTTTACTTAAATGCACATCAAAAATTGTTCCTTTACATCCAAAGACACTTCAAAAATATTCAGTAAGAAGAGACAACCTTGATGTAGAGGGACAAATGGAAACATTATGGGCATTTAGCGGTAGGTTGCCCCGCAAAGACATGAAGTTAGTCGAAGTAGTGAAGGGCCTAGTGCAAACGTTTTGGCATGATAACACTAGGCCTTCTTCTAACACGAAGGATGTGTTAAAACATTGTAGGGGTTCTCATCACATTGAACCTCATGTTAAGCATTATCTTGACATGACACAAATTCCACTGTTCGAGATGTTTAAAGTTGCCCACGTAGAGCTAAGGCTTGGGCAAAGATCTTTTGAAAAATGCAAGCCTTGGTATGTTAGAATCAATACCATCCGGAACACTTGTTGTTGTAGATACCACATAGCGTTTGACCTATATTACCATACATTTGCACATATACATCGTTTTTTGCATCCTAACCATGTGCAGGAATGCTCAAGTACAGTAACACCAATGTCATCCAGAGATTTCATCCATAGCATCATGTGTCCAAGGCAAGATGGGCAAACAAATTACTTAAAACAATGTGTAGACGGTTCTTGCAACAATTGTGGTGGGCTATCCTTATGGTTGATTGCATCCATGAAAGTGAAGATCAAGCATTCGGGAATGCAATTGTTAAGAAGCAGAACTATCAGTATGAGACATATCAACTAAATGATGGGAAAGAAAGCAAGAAGATTAAATTGGTGAATTCACAGGTAACTTCTTGAATATTGACAAATTAATATTCATGTACACATTTTTTTATGTGGTTTATTGACATATTAATATTCATGTACCAAGTGCGAGTATGTGATTTTATTCCAGAGTTTCGTGGAAAGATCCATGAGTACATTCAACATGTCAATATGGCATGGTGGCAAGATGAGCAATTAAGAATATGACGGGACACCTTCCCTCTCGGAACAATGCTATCAGTGGTTGACTTTGTGGAAAATTACACCCTACAACCACAAAATGAAATTCAAAGTCAATACTATCACTTAGAGCAGGTGAGCATAATGGTGCATATCACGTATTGACATGGGCAAGATAGCAATGAAGAGAAATGCGTGATACTAAAAGAAAGTCACTTCTACATAAGTGACGACCGGACCCATGACATCCATTATGTGCAACATTGCTTTAAATTATTCTATGATCACATGATAGATATGGATATACCATTTTATCGTCATTTCATTTGGTTAGATGGTTGTGCTGGATAGTCCAAGAATGCACGTGTATTTGAATGGTTGTGTTTGTTACACATAAAATACAAGGTTCCACATGTATGGAACTACTTTGAAACTGGTCATGGAAAAGGAGAGCATGATGGTGCTAGTGCATGCATTAAAACTGCCCTTCGAAGATAAGAGATGAAGTTTACAGGTGCTCGCCTTCGCGACGCTGCATCTATAGTCCATTGGTGTGCATTTGTCATGGGAGAACAAACAACAAGGAAACATTTAGTGCGAAGAATATTTTGGGAGGTTACAGATGTGGACCGATCACAAACACCTCAGGTGAAGACAATGCATGGAACTCGACAGTTTCATTCAATTAGAAGCTCGGACAACTTGACCCTACAAATTTGGACAAGATTGAAGGCTTGCTTTTGTAGTTCCTATAGCATCGGTGAATAGGGTGATTGTGAGAATATGAATACCATTGATACATGGGATCGAGTGACACTTGGCACCAATTTCAATGGGGGTGATGAAATAGACCATTTGGAAGATGATTAGACACATATTTCTACAGACTATGATCACATATCGAATCTCATACAAGCAGATACATGAGTAGTACCTAAATAAGAAAATGCATTTATGTATTGTTTACTCGACCTTTGTAGAATTTAATTTAATTAGAAATTAGAAATGCAAGACATTATTTACAAAATGTATTGTTAACTCGACCTATTTCCTTTCACGGGTCAGATATATGCAGTGGTTGCCCCAAAAAATAATGAATGGGGTTCTGACTATTGGTTGGCACGTTGCTTAGAGGGGAAACAAACCCTTCTAGAACCTATTACAGATGATGAAAATCTTGAATTCCCAATTGGCTCGATGGTTATAAAAGGGGAGTACTTGACACTTGTAGCACAACAGAAAAGGAAGGGTGGGTATGTATATCAATATTATAGACTAGGAGCTATTGTATACCACTTCACGAACCTAGTAGTTGGTATAAACATCAAGCTCCGCACACTTTCTCACAAAATAGGTCACATGTACGATACTTGTTACCTCATATAGAGCATGAAAGATTGATGGACACCATCGGCACAAGAGATGATCCGGATGGCCTACTTGTATGAGTGCATTGTCAGGTGCGTTATTTAACCTTTTTAAAAGTGATCTCTGAAGCACAATTTCCATTATTTAGCCTTACTGTATTACCAATGTAATAAACCTGTGATTGACAGATGCCATTCACAGACATAATATTATTCAGAGGATACTGGACACTATAAACAAGATCGTACAACCTCGGGTGAGTTATCTATAGACCATGTTTGCACATTTTCATTGGGTTCTCTTTTCTTTCTTATTATGTTACTAATGTCTAGCCTTTTGTGTGCCTAGGATGCAAACACCATCTACGACACATTGGAGGCACCAAGAATGGTGTCTTTAGACACCACCTAATATAGTTCGGAAAATAACAAGCTCTCAAGTTGTTGAAATTTACATTTCTTGATGTTTTTAGTTTAACATACATTTAATTACATTGCCATGTACAAATCAGAATCCAACTAGAGGCTTTCATACTTGCATGCACCAATTAGGGTCAAGACAAGGTATGAGATGGAATTAGAAACACACGAGATCACCAATACTAGGCTTTCATGAGTCACCAAGTTGCATGCTCCAACTAGGTTCAAGACAAGGTATGATATGTCCAACTAGGGTTTGGTGAGCAATCATGCAAGTTACGAGAGGGAACTAGAAACACATGATCACCAATACTTGCATGCACCAACTAGGCATTCATGAGTCACCAAGTTGCATGCTCCAATTAGGTTCAAGACAAGGTATGAGATGTCCAACTAGGGTTTGGTGAGCAATCATGCAAGTTAGGAGAGTCAACTAGAAACACATGATCACCAATACTTGCATGCACCAACTAGGCTTTCATGTGTCACCAAGTTGCATGCTCCAACTAGGCTCAAGACAAGGTATGAGATGGAACTAGGGTTTGGTGAGCAATCATGCAAGTTAGGAGAGGGAACTAGAAACACATGATTACCAATTCTTGCATGCACACCAACTAGGATTTCATGAGTCACCAAGTTGCATGCTCCAATTAGGGTCAAGACAAGGTATGAGATGTCCAACTAGGGTTTGGTGAGAAATCATGCAATTTAGGAGAGGGATCTAGAAACACATGATCACCAATACTTGCATGCACACCAACTAGGCTTTCACGAGTCACCAAGTTGCATGCTCCAACTAGGGTCAAGACAAGGTATGAGATGTCCAACTAGGGTTTGGTGAGCAATCATGCAATTTAGGAGAGTGAACTAGAAACACATGATCACCACTACTTGCATGCACACCAACTAGGATTTCATGAGTCACCAAGTAGCATGCTCCAATTAGGGTTAAGACAAGGTATGAGATGTCCAACTAGGGTTTGGTGAGAAATCATGCAAGTTAGGAGAGTGAACTAGAAACACATGATCACCAATACTTGCATGCACCAACTAGGCTTTCATGAGTCACCAAGTTGCATGCTCCAACTAGGCTCATGACAAGGTATGAGATGGAACTAGGGTTTGGTGAGCAATCATGCAAGTTAGGAGAGTGAACTACAAACACATGATCACCAATACTTGCATGCACCAACTAGGCTTTCATGAGTCACCAAGTTGCATGCTCCAACTAGGCTCAAGACAAGGCATGAGATGGAACTAGGGTTTGGTGATCAATCATGCAAGTTAGGAGAGGGAACTAGAAACACATGATCACCAATACTTTCATGCACACCAACTAGGATTTCATGAGTCACCAAGTTGCATGCTCCAATTAGGGTCAAGAAAAGGTATGAGATGTCCAACTAGGGTTTGGTGAGCAATCATGCAATTTAGGAGAGAGAACTAGAAACACATGATCACCAATACTTGCGTGTACACCAACTAGGATTTCATGAGTCACCAAGTTGCATGCTCCAACTAGGGTTTGGTGAGAAATCATGCAAGTTAGGAGAGTGAACTAGAAACACATGATCACCAATACTTGCATGCACACCAACTAGGATTTCATGAGTCACCAAGTTGCATGCTCCAATTAGGGTCAAGACAAGGTATGAGATGTCCAAGTAGGGTTTGGTGAGAAATCATGCAAGTTAGGAGAGTGAACTAGAAACACATGATCACCAATACTTGCATGCACCAACTAGGCTTTCATGAGTCACCAAG
>LPNX010628325.1:162862-183670 GCA_001517045.1 Pseudotsuga menziesii
CATGAACCAACTAGGATTTCATGAGTCACCAAGTTGCATGCTCCAACTAGGCTCAAGACAAGGTATGAGATGGAACTAGGGTTTGGTGAGCAATCATGCAAGTTAGGAGAGTGAACTACAGACACATGATCACCAATACTTGCATGCACCAACTAGGATTTCATGAGTCACCAATTTGCACATGCTCGAACTAGGGTCAAGACAAGGCATGCGATGTCCAACTAGGGTTTGGTGAGAAATCATGCAAGTTAGGAGAGTGAACTAGAAACACATGATCACCAATACTTGCATGCACCAACTAGGCTTTCATGAGTCACTAAGTTGCATGCTCCAATTAGGGTCAAGACAAGGTATGAGATGTCCAACTAGGGTTTGGTGAGAAATCATGCAAGTAATGAGATGTGCTTTATGAGACGGAACAAGGTATGAGATGTGATTTTATTATGATTGTTAGTGGCATTGGTATGGAAAAAGAGAGCTCAAAATGTTTAAAGTAATTATTTGTACATGGTCATATGGGGGATTTGGCTAGGGATGAACTTAGTTCTTAATTCTATTTGAGGAAAAAATCATTCTTTTGTTCAAGAATTAATCTCTTATTCAAGAATTGTCTCAAAAAGTACACTAAACACATGTATATAATTCTTTTCCCATGGTAGCTTACATATCAAAGTCATGGGTTTCCTTGATGGTGCATATCATAGTGATTGGAATTTTAGTATCACAGGGCATCTTATTTTTCTTTGATATGCATGTAAGTAAGTATAAAGTTGGAATTGGCATTGGAACAAACAACTTTGCATAATTAATGGCCTCAATGCTCTTGATGAAATGTGCTTTCAATGGTGGTGTAAAAACTCTCTAGGTTTTTGTTGACTAGGATCTCACTATAAATTGGATGTTAAACAAGACCTAATTGTCAAATACTACTACTCTTTAGTACATTTATTTTCAGCATGTTTTTGGGAACTAAACATTATTGTTAATTCTCTTCCTAAAGCAAGTCAAATCCTTGAAGATACGGAGTTAGAAGAGATAATTGAAGGGGCCTATTTGGTTTCTTCCTTGTGATTCAAATAAAGGTGACATGTAATATCTATGTATATATTTCACTATTTTGGCTGAGTTAGATAATCTTTTGGTTCATACAGTTTTTTGGATGTATAAGACTATGTGTGTTTTTGGATATTTTCTATAATGATATTATTATTATTTTTGGAAAATTTTTGAAATTGGGATTTTTATCCCATATAGGACCAACATGGGAGAAATTTTTGGACAATTTTTGAAATTGGCACATTTGCAAAGATCATGTAGTATTTTGTCTGCTGTTATCTATTGGGGTATTTTGATGAGATGGAATTAAAGGCCTGTGGTGGAAATAGGGTTACCAAGGTATGATATGGAACTAAGGGTTGGTGAGAAATTTGCAAGTTAAGAGAGGGAACTAGAAACACATGATCACAAATACTTGCATGCACCAACTAGGCTTTCATGAACAACAATTTGCATGCTCCAACTAGGGTTACCAAGGTATGAGATGGAACTAGGGTTTAGTGAGCAATCATGCAAGTTAGGAGAGGGAACTAGAAACACATGATCACCAATACTTGCATGCACCAACTAGGCTTTCATGAACACAAATTTGCAAGCACCAACTAGGGTTTACTTCAACCAATTTAGGGTTTGTAGGGTACGTGATGTATGTTAGTATGGTATGATGAACTAGTATCATAGGGTATTGTAGGGTATGATATGGTATATATTACACATGCATGCATGAATTAGTGTTAAATGGTACATATTGTTAGTATGTTATGTTATGGTACATGCTATTGTATCATAGTATGGTATGATGTTAGTGTCGTAGGGTAATGTAGAGTATGTTATTGTGTGCATGTTAGAATTGTAGAGTATGTTAGTGTGTGTTACTGTGTGTAAATTAGGGTATGTTATTGTAGGTTAGAATTGTATGATGTTAAAAAGTTGATGAGTCGTTTAAATTATTCCTTTAAGTATTGGAAATTCATTTAAGTTAGCACACATGAACGAACAACACATATCATTATATCACATAGGTGAACCACACATATCATGTTCTAAGACCAAGTCAACCATGATATCATGTTCCAAGATCGAGTCAACCATATATATGTATAAATTTGAACCTTGCTTTATATTATATATGTATAGCAATAATGTTGTACAAAAATTGCCATGCCACATGGCCATAATACAAAATAGTGGATCAAAAAGTACATCTGTGTGTACATATGAACAAAAAGTTACATATATGTATGCCCCATATACATTTTTTCTAGTTATCCCCTATTTTGCTGCCACTGCCAGAGTCTTTAGAGAAGTGTATCTTTCTTTTGGGACTGCTCACTGGTGATCCCCATCACTGAACAAGAGGGATAGGTCTCATTAATGGAGACTGCAGAAAAACCAAATTTTGTAAGTTAATTTACCAACCTTTAAAAATTCTATGTACATTTGTTCAAATTCCAAAACCAAAATTACATTTCTACTTACTGTACGTGAGTAAGTAATCACGGGTCCTGGTGCCTCACTAACAATGACCCTGATTGGGTGCTCTTCTTGCACCACTTGCTCACTACCAGGATGCATAATATATCTATATATATATATATAACAATGTGAACAAATATACATGTACCTTGGGGGGGAGAGGGTCACCAATTTGGGTCTCTTCAAGCACCAAATCAGAGAAAGATATGTACACAAATGTACAAAGAAAGCGATCTACATAAACATACCTACTGGCTTGTCAAAGGTGGGCCACTGGTTTGGTGCTCTTCATGCACCGGTGCCTCACAAGGGGCCTGCATATAAAGTAACATATATATTTCAATTTCATATAAAATAGTGAATCAGAGACATATATACTACCTGGAAGGAAAATGATGAACTACCAAAGAAAGAGAAACATACATACCTGGCTGGGGGGAAGAGGTGGGTTGAAAACAACCTCACTTTGGTGCTCTTCAAGAACCACTGTCACAATAGGTTCCTACATAAAGTAACATATGTCAAAGCGATACAAGTTACAAAATTATTTTTCCAAAGAAATCGAAACATAATTAAAAGCATATTTCAAATAATACCTGTGTCTGCGAATCTACCTCTGCATGAGAGGGAATAGGCTGTGATACAATATACTCATCTTGGTCAACTTGCATAAAACATGTTGTATCAAAATTAGGATACATATTGAATGTTACAATCTATACTATAAATATGTAAATAAAGTTGACAAATTAACAAGTATAGTTCTTACCCCTATTGGTGAAGAACCAAACCCATAAGCAATATTGACAGCCGCATCAATGTTCTCAACGTTGATTGGCGGACTATGCGAATGTGGTGTGCCTTGGGACACCAGCTGTATATTTGTTCACATAATTTGTTAGATAATTAAATAGAAATAAATTGTGAAACAATTGAACATTTTGACATGAAACAAAATATAATATGAAAATAATGAGTTTTATTTACAAAGTGAAGTAATCCATTGTCTCGAAAGTCGGAAGCAGGGCCATAGCATATGCCTCCACAAGATGTGCAAGGGTGTGGAGTAACATGACGCTTTGAAGACTCTGCATCTCCTCTGTGATCTATAGATGGGCCCACCTTAGAAGTGCCAGCCCCTTGGTCTACATTGCCTTGGAAATCAGTCCCATGCTGAATCAATGTATCTGCCATGTCAAATAATGCCTCCTGTGTATACTCAATCATAGGACCTACAGGAGGATATACCCGAGGGGGTTTTGCTGTGTGTGGTGGGCGTGGCACATAGTTAGGATCTGTCCTGGCACCTTCCCTATCTTGGGGCATCCCATGACCAACACCTTGGTTGCCTAAGAGATCGAAGTAGTTAACATGTTTCCCTAGGATTAATTCTACATACAACTTCCTAAGGAAATAAAATGGGATGTCCCTATTCCCATGGGGGTCTTCATCGAAGACCATATACCAACGATCCATCCAATTGGCCTTTATATTTGGTTCAATGCACTAGTGTATGGAAATGTGTGCTCAATTGGTGGGTGGAACCAATATGTTGCTAGGGTCCCAGAATAATGAAAATAACTGGTCTTTTGTAATTTTAAGGGCTTTGATGTCTTTAGGAGTCAATCCATCGGAGTAGTATTGCCTCCTGGATTCTCTGTATGAGGTAATGTTCTACAGAGAACCTTGGGATTCGGCAATTGTGTCTGTTATTGTGTCCAAGGGCATTGGCTAAAGACTCTCTCAAATGATCCCCCCCTCTAATAGATGAGCTAAGGCGCCTCAATGACGCCCAGTGCGCAATAATCTGTGCGTTTCTATCTTGTTCCCCCTCCGGGTTTGGGTTTGGGTTTGGGTTAGGTTGTTGTGGGTTATTAGAGGGTGGGTTTTCCACATTGTGTTGTTCATTTGTGTTGTTTGTTAAGATTTAAACAAAAAACTACAAGTTATTTTACTTTTAATCATTATTTGATTGAACATTCAATTTTTTTTTAAATTTGTTTAAAATAATTATAAAAACAATGAAATTATGGAAAAAATTAAAGAATGGAAGACTAAGTGAAAAGGATAATCTAGCATTTACCTGCCATTGGAGCAATCCACCTCAAACTCGACCTCGAAAAGCTAAAATGCAAATCGCACTTGCGCTCTTTCGCCCTTGCGGTTTTTTGCTGTCCTGATCCTGTGCAAATGAAATTTGAGGGGCCTGTGGCCTCTGTTTTATTTATTTTTTTGCTTTTCAATATCACATATGTGATATTGAAAAGTAAGAAACACTATATTGCATGTTTTTTTATCAAGGGTAATATGTGGTATCATTTGTGTATATTTTCTAGGCAGGTTGTGGAGATCCATTATTAGCCATATGTACTATGCAATGTTAACATACTACTTTGAGGAGATAATATCACTATTTTGTTATTATTTAATAGCATTGATCATTATTTCCCTTTGCACATACTACTTTCAACTTACAAGCACTAAATATCTTATGGTATGTAAGAAACATTTATGAGTCCTCTTACATTCCTTGTTTTATCCAAATATAATTTAATTGGAAGAATTCATGATACAATACCAAATGGATTATTCTGTATTAATAGCTCATATGTCAATGAAGAAAAATTTAGGCTTGCCTATCTACTAGTTGATGGAAGGTTGGAAAGAGTAGGAAAGATGAAAAGAGTGTCATTCAAAGCTCATTATACTATGGAGGCTATGAGAAATTATATGATTGATCTTGTTCCTTTTGAGATTACAATATTGGCACAAACATTCTATTCAAACAAACTCGAATAGAACAATATATATAATTCACATTTTTCATTTATGCCATATTGTTTTGTATGAACAATAAATTGTAGGAAAATCTATAGATATGTTTTGGACCTTGCTATTGTAGTCCATCCAATGCAAATATCAAAATGAAATTGATTGATTGGGTGTTGTTGGAAGTAGGAAACCTTCATTGGCAAGGCAGTGGAAGAAGAGAGTGAGATGGAAGGGTTGTTGAATGGTTACTCTAAAATCATGGCTTTCGATCTCTACATTTCGAATATCTTTAGATCGTATATCCTCCACAATGGTTTCTTCATAAAACCTAAAAAATCCACCCTACTCATATCTATAGATATGTTTTGGACCTTGCTATTGTAGTCCATCCAATGCAAATATCAAAATGAAATTGATTGATTGGGTGTTGTTGGAAGTAGGAAACCATGGGTGTTGTTGGGTGTTGTTGGGTGTTGTTGGGTGTTGTTGGATATACCCGAGGGGGTTTTGTTGGGTGTTGTTGGATATACCCGAGGGGGTTTTGTTGGGTTTTATTGGGTGTTGTTGGGTGTTGTTGGATATACCCGAGGGGGTTTTGGTGTGCGTGGTGGGTGTGGCACGCGGTTAGGATCTGTCCTGGCACCTTCCCTATCTTGGTGCATCCCATGATCAACACCCTGGTTGCCTAAGAGATCGAAGTAGTTAACATGTTTCCCTAGGATGAATTCTTCATAAAACTTCCTAAGGAAATAAAATGGGATGTCCCTATTCCCATGGGGGTCTTCATCGAAGACCATATACCAATGATCCATCCAATTGGCCTTTATATTTGGTTCAATGCACCAGTCTATGGAAATGTGTGCTCGACTGGTGGGTGGAACCAATCCATTGCTAGGGTCCCGGAATAATGAAAATAACAGGTCTTTTGTAATTTTAAGGGCTTTGATGTCTTTATGAGTCAATCCATCAGAGTAGTATTTCCTCTTGGATTCTCTGTACGAGGTAATGTTGTACATAGCTCCTTGGGCTTCGAAAATTGTGTCTATTATTGTGTCCAAGGCATCGGCTAAAGACTCTCTCAAACAATCCCCCCCTCTAATAGATGAGCTAAGGCGCCTCAATGACGCCAAGCGTGCAATAATCTATGTGTTTCTATCTTGTTCCCCCTCTGGGTTTGGGTTAAGTTCTTGCGGGTTAGGTTGTCGTGGGTTATTAGAGGGTGGGTTTTCCACATTGTGTTGTTCATTTGTGTTGTCTGTTAAGATTTAAACAAAAAACTACAAGTTATTTTACTTTTAATCATTATTTGATTGAACATTCAATTTTTTTTTAAAATTTGTTTAAAATAATTATAAAAACAATGAAATTATGGAAAAAATTAAAGAATTGAAGACTAAATGAAAAGAATAATCTAGCATTTACCTGCCATTGGAGTAATCCACCTCGAACTCGACCTCAAAAAGCTAAAACACAAATCGCACTTGCGCTATTTCGCCCTTGCGGTTTTTTACCGTCCCGATCTTGTGCAAATGAAATTTGAGGGGCCTGCGGCCTAAGTTTTATTTTATTTTTTTCTTTTCAATATCGCATATGCGATATTGAAAAGTAAGAAACATTATATTGCATGTTTTTTTATCAAGGGTGATATGTGGTATCATTTGTGTATATTTTCTAGGCAGGTTGTGGAGATCCATTATTAGCCATATGAACTATGCAATGTTAACATACTACTTTGAGGAGATAATATCACTATTTTGTTATTATTTAATAGCATTGATCATTATTTCCCTTTACACATACTGCTTTCAACTTACAAGCACTAAATATCTTATGGTATGTAAACAACATTTCTGAGTCCTCTTACATTCCTTGTTCTATCCAGATACAATTTAATTGGAAGAATTCATGATACAATACCAAATGGATTATTGTGTATTAATAGCTCATATGTTAATGAAGAAAAAATTAGGCTTGCCTATCTACTAGTTGATGGAAGGTTGGAAAGAGTAGGAAGGATGAAAAGAGTGTCATTCAAATCTCATTATACTATGGAGGCTATGAGAAATTATATGATTGATCTTGTTCCTTCTGAGATTACAATATTGGCACAAACATTCTATTCAAACAAACTCAAATAGAACAATATATATAATTCACATTTTTCATTTATGCCATATTGTTTTGTATGAACAATAAATTCTAGGAAAATCTATAGATATGTTTTGGACCTTGCTATTGCAGTCTATCCAATGCAAATATCAAAATGAAATTGATTGATTGGGTGTTGTTGGAAGTAGGAAACCTTCATTGGGAAGGCAGTGAAAGAAGAGAGTGAGATGGAAGGGTTGTTGAATGGTTACTCTAAAATCACGGCTTTCGATCTCTACATTTAGAATATCTTTAGATTGTATATCCTCCACAATGGTTTCTTCATAAAACCTAAAAAATCCACCCTACTCATATCTATAGATATGTTTTGGACCTTGCTATTGTAGTCCATCCAATGCAAATATCAAAATGAAATTGATTGATTGGGTGTTGTTTGAAGTAGGAAACCTTCATTGGGAAGGTAGTGGAAGAAGAGAGTGAGATGGAAGGGTTGTTGAATGGTTACTCTAAAATCGTGGCTTTTGATCTCTACATTTCGAATATCTTTAGATCGTATATCCTCCACAATGGTTTCTTCATAAAACCTAAAAAATCCACCCTACTCATATCATCCCATGAACCATCACCTTTAATGAAGGAAGATTGAAGCATGAAGCAAGGAACCAACATGATCTATGGATGCAAGGAACCAACATGATGCATGGATGGGTATCATTAGTATGGATAGGTATCAACCGTGTCTTCCACATCCATTATGATCATTTAACAATCCTTCCAACGATAATGTTAAATATCGCATATACAATATATCGCATATGCAATATTCAACATTTACACAACGCATATGCGATTGTAATGTTAAATATTGCATATGTGATATGCAACATTTACGCATATGCGATAATGTTAAAAATTAGACACTAACTTAAATATCAACCATATCAAAATGTGATATATATATATATAAATAAATACAATAAATTAGATAATAAATAATTTTAATTAATAAAATAATATTATATAATAAAATACAAAAAAACATTAAAGTTTACTCATACATGACAAATAACTACCAACACATTCACTATCTTAAAGTGTTGTACATATACAACATTAAAATTTAGCATTATATACCAGCTAACTACCCCGATCCATCACAAATGATTTAATAAGAGGGCATGAATTGATTCATTCTATCCTCAGAAACGTACAAACCTCAAAATATTTAGAGGGAGAGAGCGAAAGGTTTGTCTATCTTAAAAGGTTTGTCTATCCTAAATTGCGTAAATGTACGAATATCATTCATTCCATCCATATCCTAACTTTGAAAACTTTGTCAAGATTATAGAGCTTTTTCGCATGAGAATTTATTTAGTTTGTGTGGTGTAAGACTATATAATGAATAAAATAATTGTGTATTATAATTTATATATTTTAATATTAAAATTTTATAAAGTTAAAGGTGATTTCTATTGATTATGATGTTTGACTTGAACTTGATTTATATCGATTATGATGTTTGATTTAGTGAAGCAAATAAGAGACGTAATTAATTGGGATATATTCAAGACTGGAGTTTAGTATTCAATTATGAAAACTTTGTCAAGGGAACATATCCTAACTTTGAAAACTTTGTCAAGATTATAGAGATTTTTCGCATGAGAATTTATTTAGTTTGTGTGATGTAAGAGTATATAACGAAGAAAATAATTGTATATTATAATTTATATATTTTAATATTAAAATTTTATAGAGTTAAAGGTGATTTCTATTGATTATGATGTTTGATTTAGTGAAGCAAATAAGAGACGTAAGAGAACATGATTTATATTGATTATGATGTTTGAGTTGAACTTGATTTATATCGATTATGATGTTTGATTTATATCGATTATGATGTTTGAGTTGATTTTTAAATATATATATTTTTATTTTATTTTATAATATAATATAAAATATAATAATAAAAAATAAATACAATATCAAATATAATTATTATATATATATAAACATCTCAACAATAATATTTTTTTATATTACTATTTCTACGTCTTCAACTTCTCGCATTATAATATGTGCTTGCTCTTTATTGTGGGTGTTTGAGGTCTTTAGTTCTTTATTTTTAGTGTTTTATATTTTTTAATTTTAAAGTAATATATATGCTCTATAATATTGTGAGTGTTTTATATTTTTTATTTTGAGTGTTTTATGTTTTTTGATTTTTCAAAATTTAAAATAATAATATTTTAAATTATAATTATTTTTAAATTATTATACAAGATTATATCATGTTATATTTAAAATATGTATAAATAAGCATATTATAAGTTATGTGTTTGTGAATATCATATTATTTGTATCTATTATATTCTTATTATTACATATTATTTGGAAAGTTTTAAGTAATCAAAATTCAATAGTGTTGAGTATAGGAATACAATTTTAAAACAAACTAATTAATGTGTTTCTTTAAATTTTAGAAATCAAAGTTTAGTTTTAGTGGATGCTAACCATCATCCTCCTCATCATCATCAATATAAATCACATTTGTATATAAGAAAAATAATAGACAAATGTTGTTTTAATCATATATAATTTTCACTATTACTTATAGTATATATTTAACCTCTTTTTTAACTTTGTTTTGTGCGTTTGTCTTTTAATTCACTTTAACATTCTTTTTCTTTTATATTTAATATATATCAAAGAAAAAAACAACCTTTTTTTAACTTTGTTTTGTGTGTTTTAATTCACTTGGCATTCTCTTTCTTTTTTCTTTTATATTTAGTATATATCTAAGAAAAAAACAAAACTTTTTTTTTTAAATTTTGTTTTGTGTTGTAATTCACTTGGCATTCCCTTTCTTTTGAGGGTATGATAATTAATTAAACATTAATACTAATCTTAAATCGATTTAGTATATGGAAATAATAAATAAAAAATAAAACTTTTTTTGTTTTGTTTTTCTTCTAAATTCATTTCAACATTCCTTTTCTTTTGTTGAGGGGTATGATAATTAAGTAAACATCAATATTAATGTTAAATCTATTTAGTATATTTTTATAAAAAAAACCACAACTTCCTTAAATCTATTTAGTATATTAGTAGAGTTGTTTTTGTGTGTTTGTATTTTAATTCACTTTTCTATTTCTTTTGTTGAGGTGTATGCTAATTAATTAAACATTTATATTAATCTCAAATCTATTTAGTATATAAAAATTAAAAAAATCACAACTTTCTTTTTTTTTCCTTCTTTTGTGTTTATTTTTTAATTCACTTTGGCATTTCATCTCTCTTATTGAAGTTAATTAAATATATGAGCGTATTGTAATTTATTGTTTTTAATTTAGTTGGTTATGTATAATAGTTGGGGTGTTTATCCAATTTTAAACAAAATATTTGAAGATGTTAAATCTTACCAAGACATTCATACAAGATTTACACCTAGAAAGATTTGACTATATTTGCATAGCTTCCTCCCAACCACTAAACCACCATAAAAAAATTAATAACTATCATTTTTACTTAATTATAGCTACCATTTACAATTAGGTGAGTTACTTTTTCCATTTAGCATGTGATATCTTTGTTATGTATAATTTGGTTACCAAACCACTTACAATGGGGGTGTTCTTGAGTCCGCCTCCTCCAAATACTTACGCCTTAATTTATTTGACTATTAGGGTGGCAATCCATGTACACTACCCCATATTACCAGATTCCCTACCCACTCCCCGAAAAATAGATCCGACCCTATGAACTAATCATGTGATTACAAGTGCAAATATTACCACAAAAAATTTATATATGTCTTCTTCCATGACCCCATACCTTATCGCGGTTATATAAATCCCACCATTATTTCCTTCGTTGCAATAAATGCCTCTTCATAATTCAGAGGATAAAGTAATTGTGTGCTTCCCACTGTCCTAAACATTTTGTCATGCCCTCTTTTCTCACTACCATTATAGCTTGCCTTTATCCCTCCTGGTGAGCTCATTGTTGGTTTGCTGAGGTCATGTTCCTATTATAGTTTGTGGGCATATTGATGGACAAGAGTCTCCTCATCTAGATAATTTTGGATGCCCTTGGCCCACTATTGTCTAACAACCAAGAATTGAACATGATTATTGAGAATATATTTATAAATAGTACATGCAAGTCACTTGAGTATATGATTGCGTGTGTTCAAACACAAAAAATCCTTATATGCGGAACATTTCATGGAGCTAAGGGACAACCTCATTGTTACAAAATCCTACACACTTCACCACTAGATGCACACCTTTAGGAATCCTCTGCGCGAGTTTCTGGTTGGTTCACATTGGATTTAGGAGGAATCCAATCACCATATCCTACGTGCAACTAGGGATTTCTTACTCCGTCGTTCATAGAAGATTGAGACGGAGGAACATTTTATTTTTCGATGACCCATTTATTACGAGATCTGAGTTTGTTATCATTTCCTTTTTATAGAGTCTTATAAATCCCTCTCGATCTTAAGTTATATGGACTAACAATGTGTTGACATGGGAAAATGTTCCTAGTAAACTTAATGGGATTTCCTGACAAAAGGGACCAACTACACCTTTCTCCATTGAAATGACAAGATATTGTTTATGGTCTGCTTATCATAATATGGGTATAAATTGAATGAACTACTCAAATGTTAGTAAGCATAGGATAAGTGAGAATAAACACCACATCAATAAAATATTCCACAAAATATAATCACACCAAGAAGCACAAATATTCACAAGAGTATATAATACATGCTAACTATAGTATCTTATTATCGTACAAAGATAGCTCACAATGCTAAGAATATAACCTTTTTGCAGGAATACAATGGTTCTATTTATAAATAATTTGTTATTAAGAATTTTTTTCGCTTATACCTTGTGTGACTCACTATCTACCCTAGGTGACTAATATTATCAATTAATTAAGTTAGTCATGCTAGAATTTTGAACTATTCTTGGGTTGTTGAGCCTTACACAATTTTGTTTCCATCCTCTTGTTGAATATTAAACTCAATTGCGAGGATAATTCTTTAATATTGCCTCACTATTAAAAATTTACAACTTCACGTGAATCTTTCAACCAAAAAATTGTTATTTTATGAGTGCATGTTTATGAAAGTCCCAAAACCTTGGGTGGTAGGTTTACTAGTTTTCATTGTACATCTCAGCCACTTTCACAATGTTCAGTTTCATGGTTTGCAAAATTGTGTTCCTCTCCTTCATCAATTAACATATATGTAATCAGATGGTGGGTCAACATGAGTTATAGTTTTGGGAGCCCCACCTCTTGGCTATTAAAAAGAAATAATATGATGATACTATTATGCATATCAGAATAAGCCTCATTGACCAAAGGGAAAGGAAAATGAAGAGTTTCTGTCCTTTGATGGAGAAAATAAGTAAAGAAGGAAGGCCGAGATCAACCGCTTTCTCCCGGCATTGAAATGAAGGCATTATTTTAACCAATACTATATTTTTTTCTCCAACGAATGGATTTATATATGCACCCATCAAATATGATGTCTTCTTTGATATTTATATAAATCTCATTGGTGGTGGAAAACCAAAAAAAGAATCAAGAAAATTTACCTGGGTTTACGAGGATTTAGAATCAACAATTTATTCACAATTCATTGTAAATTCGATTCTTTATTTTCATTATTTATTTTCCTTATTTATCCTCATCCATTTATTCTTTTTCTCCCTATTATGTCGGCCAAAATTGATGAAGCTATAACTTTTGAATGTGAAATGGGTAATTATCATTCTTTTTGTCTTATTAGTTGTGTATCTTGGTTGTCTCAAAAGATTGAAGACAATTTATTTTTGGTAGTGGGCACAAAAACATGTGGTTGTTTTTTGCAAAATGCATTTGGAGTTATGATTTTTGCAAAACCCCATTATGGAATGGAAGAATTAGAAGAGGGTGTTTTTATTATGGATTAGTTAGCTATTGTTAATAGATTATGTTATTAATTTAATTATGTGTCATGCAAATATTAATAGTTACTATTGTCTCATATATATATGTGTGTGTGTGTGGAAAAACATAGTTTTATTAACAATAACAAAATTACATTCTACATAATACATGCCAGCCATGTATTTCATGTCTTTCGACCCTAAGGTGTTTACCGAAAACATAGATTTTAAGCAATATGTTAAAAAACGGTCTTTTTCCACCTGTTCAAAAATTTGAAGCATAGTATGTTTCATAAGGATTTTAACATATAATATATAGTCCATTGTATACCAAAATTAAGTCAATATAGTCCCTTGAAGACAAAAAAATATTCCTATAACCACATATAATATGTTATAAAGATGGCGGGTATGGTATCACTCCCTCGATGAAAGGTCGATGATAGAATTAAAGAAATGTCCCATTCTGTGCTTCTGAAATCTTCCATTGACCATATGATAGTTGTAAGCCTTCTTTATAAAGCTTGTATACAGTTGAATTTCTCTCTATGTAGACATGACGATATAAACATAAATCAAATCTAGCCACAAGACGATGCACCTCATCAACCAAAGTAAAAAGAAACATGTTATGAAAATTCCGAGCTTTGTTTATCCAATTTAAGACATTCTTTAAATCTGCAAATAATTGAAGAGAGGTACAACCCTTTTCTTTGGAAAGATAGATGAGAAGTTTTTAGGCCAAATTTTTTTCATAGTTATTTGTTCCATTCCCTGATCCCATTTGTATTTTAAAATAAGAGGTTTCTAATAAATATATGATAGCCCCTCCCCCACACTTTTGGTTTTGTGATGCACCATTGAAAAAATCCCATGGAATGGATTTATTCACCTTCTCCTATTGTATTACTCGAATGGCTAGAGCATCCTTTTTCCAAGGAAAATGAGATAAAATATCTAACCATTGCACTGCTATTAGGTCTGGGACAGAGGGATTGTCTTGGAAAATGGATTAGTTTCTGGAAATCTAAAAACCCCCAATTAAAAACTGGGGGAAACGGTCTAATGTTTGAAAGGTTTGAATTTAATACCCAGGATTTCCATGTTGCTTCCACATTTGTACCTATCCACTCAAAATTGATTTCCAATTTCTGACTACACTCTTTCCAAATATGGACAGTGAAGTGTAGCTAGGGTTTTCACCCTAGCTTGTGCTGATGAGCACCTACTAAGGAATATGGAATCCTTAGTAGCAGTTCAATAATGTAAATAAAAAGAGACTGAAATGAAAACTAAGCTAAAGCAGTAAAAAGTAAATGACGTGAAGTAAAGACAGCTAAGAAATGTATAATGGTAATTTTTATTAATATTACCTCCGATGAGGAGGTTGGTGGAGTCCGTTGCGCTGGTCCGATGTCGGTGGCTTCGAGCTCCAAGCCGCTCCTTCTCCTTCTCCGATGGTGGAAAATAGGCCAAAAGGGTTCTCAATGGTGAAAATAGCTTGATGGTAAGCTAGGGTTTCACGAGATGTTTTGGCAGAGTAAGGGTGCTATGACTGTGGATGTGAAATGAGGAGTCTCCACCACTTATTTATAGTTCTTTAGTGGTGGAATGCTAGCCCATGGTTTTTGGAAACCATGTGGTTTAGGGAAGCTTGTTTAGGGTTTTTGCTGTTTTAGGGTTTTCCTCCTTTTTCCTCATTATTTTTATTCCTTTTCTTCCCTTTTGGGGATTTTTGCTATTTTTAAAGGAATTTTGGTTATTTTTGGAGGAAAAAGGGGTTTTTTGGCCTTTTGGAGGCATTTTAGGCCTTTTGGAGCCTTTTTAGATGGTTTTATGGCCTTTTGGAGGCATTTTAGGCCTTTTGGAGGCTTTTTAGTGGGATTTTCAGGGAAATATGGTAGGCAAATGGACGAATGAGCCATGAAATGGGGTAGATGAGGTAGTTAACCATTTTTGGGTGTTAACAGATTGCCCCCTGATGTGCGAGGGCAGGAGCTCATCGTATGGCCGATGGACATCATGAGACAGATTTGGTTTGTCTTGTGGGGATGGAGAAGAGAAGGAAGCAGCTGAAGTCCGGGACACCGATCTCGAACCACCTGCAAGGACTGAAAAGTACATAACCTCAATAATGGATGAGGGGTCATCTGATAATATGGACGAGGCGGGCATTCCCATGCTCGTATCAGAATATAACATAGCAATATAAATGGTCCTCAAATACTGGATGAGGAAAGATCTCAATAGATAGACGAGGCGGGCATACCCATGCTCGTATCAAGATACATGAAAATAAATGTGAGCCCCGAAAAGAGGGACCTGTAGGATACATAGGAACTGCTGTATAGATCATAAGTGTCCAGAGGGGACACAAATCCGGAACATACTGCTGAGCTGACTATGTCTGAGCGGAACAACTGAAACACTGGAATGATAGCAGTGCTACTGAATGTGGTACCAAAGGCACTGGTGAGCTGCTGGATCAGAGTGACCAGGGTCATGCTCACAATGGTACACTGAACTGGAACTGAACTGGGTACTCAAGGAAGCATAGAATGGGATGGCTTCCGAATACAATTGCCAACACAGCCCGGACATCCGCGGGAACATATAACGGGGTGTTCCGAAGTGACTCACCAATGTGCTAGAGTCGGGGGAAATCCGGGGTCTTCGACAAACAACGGAAGTGGTATATATCCTGCGCGATTCCCAACGATGCGAATAAGGTACTGAAGTCGAGCATGTGAGAAACAACCATTCGGAGAGGCAATGATGACTCCGCTCAAAATGGTCCATAGGCACTCACCACAGATGGTGATGGGTCCAAGGCGCAGGGGCCTCTGGGTCTATCCTCTGGAATAGAGGGGCTGTCGTCGACAGAGGGAGACCTGCAACTATCAAGGCAATGATGTTTCCTTGACAGGAACGCGAGGTGCAAAGCCGAAAGGTGATAGGACTGATGTCAGGAGTGAGAAACTGGGGGGAATAACTGGGCAAGTAGAGTAGGTGGACTCAAAATTCCTTTGTTCAGAGTATGATGGCGGGGATGATCGGGCAGCATATGAAACTGACTGGGGGTAAGGAATCATATCGGTATAGCATCTGAGGGTGAATGGGCTGAGGGAGACTCAAGCTGTAGTCAGAATGGTAGGAGACTGCAGAATACTCTGAACAAAGGCGACCTGATTGGAGGTGCTGTCGAGAGGATTGATCATAGCGCCAAGAGGCGGGGGGTGACTTCTTCATGGGTTAGGGAACGAGAAGAAGTGTGGATATATAAGGTGCTACTGTCCGGTGGATTTTCCGAGCCCAGGACAGTTCATGCTCGTGGTTGCTTTCAATTTTACGGAGTCTGAAAGCAAATAAGAAGACTCTGTAGTGATGGAATGGCACTGTCATGTGGATTTTGCGAGCCCATGACAGTTAATGCTCGTGGTTGCTTTCAATTTTAAGGAGTCTGAAAGCAAATAAGAAGACTCTGTATTTGGTGGAATGGTACTGTCATGTGGATTTTGCAAGCCCTATGACAGTTAATGCTCATGGTTTCTTTCATATTTAAGGAGTCTGAAAGCAAATAAGAAGACTCTGAAAGAATGAAATTACACTGTCATGTGGATTTTGCGAGCCCATGACAGTTAATGCTCGTGGTTGCTTTCATATTTAAGGAGTCTGAAAACAAATAAGAAGACTCTGAAAGAATGAAATGGCACTGTCATGTGGATTTTTCGAGCCCATGACAGTTAATGCTCGTGGTTGCTTTCATATTTAAGGAGTCTGAAAGCAAATAAGAAGACTCTGTATTGTTGGAAGGGTCAGGCAAGGAGGAAGTGTTCAATTAGGGGACATTTATGATGATCAGAGCTGAGGGAGGGGGGTGAACACTGGTGGATCTCCTTGTAGGGTGGATGGATGGTGGCAAAATAACGAGACCTTTGCAGTATGACAGGAGTGAATGGCTCATGTAAAAAGTGTGGAACGATCAGACTGCGGCCGATGTGGCGCGCATAGTCGAGGCGACTATGAGGGTCTAAAAAATGGGTAAAAAATGATGTAGTCAAAAAGATGTAATGAGGTGACCATTGGGAAGGTCTCGTCGTGTTGGTTCCAATGGTGGAAACGGTTCGGAAAACGGACTCCGTATGGGTTCCAAATAGCCAAACAAGGAAAGGGTCAACGGGCTATAAATAGTAAGTGGGCCCAATATGACACGTCATTTGTACTATTCCATTTCGTAGACGATCGGAGTGTAGCAGAGCTTATGTGGGATTTCTGGACGATCTGACCGGCGGTTTTGAGATTCGGGAGAGCCAGGTATTCCTTTGAACTTATACCTGTTTTCTTTTTGGGCTGGGGGGAGGGTTGTGGGTCCCGGGGGGGTCTTTGTACGGTCCACAAGGGTGGACCGCGGGTGTCGACCGGGATAGCCGCGGTGTAGACCGCGACTGTCGGGCTGCATAGCCGCGGTTTGGACCGCGACTGTAGGCTGCACAGCCGCGGTTTGGACCGCGACTGTAGGCTGCACAGTCGCGGTGCGGACCGCGACTGTAGGCTACACAGCCGCGGTGCGGACCGCGATTGTAGGCTGCACAGCCGCGGTTTGGACCGCGACTGTTGGCTGCACAGCCGTGGTTCGGACCGCGACTGTAGGCTGCACAGTCGCGGTTTGGACCGCGACTGTAGGCTGCACAGCCGCGGTTTGGACCACGAATGTTGGTTGCACAGCCGCGGTTTGGACCGCGACTGTCGGCTGCACAGTTGCGGTTTGGACCGCGACTGTAGGCAGCACAGCCGTGGTTTGGACCGCGACTGTCGGCTTGACAGCCGCGTTTGGACCGCGATTGTTGGCTGCACAGCCGCGGTTTGGACCGCGACTGTCGGCTGCACAGTTGCGGTTTGGACCGCGACTGTAGGCAGCACAGCCGCGGTTTGGACCGCGACTGTCGGCTTGACAGCCGCGGTCTGGGTCGCGACTGTCGGCTTGACAGCCGTGGTAGGGACCGCGACCATTTTGTGTGTCTAGAGTAGTTTGGGAATGGTGAAAATGTCGATTTATTGAACAAGAATCTAATGAGGCTTTGTTTGTGTGACTGACAGGATGCCACGGACTGTATGGAGAGAGCGAGAGATGCCAGAGGGGCTGGTGGACATTATCCGAGAGGACCGCCGCGTGCGCTCGATGCTTGGGATATTCGGCCTACTGAAGTTTGCTGAGATTCCGATGATTCGGTCAGCGGGACTGCTGCTGAACCGCTTAGTGAGCTTCTGGGAGCCAGATTCATTGGCGTTCTGAGTACAGGGGGAGAGGGTAGACCTCACCCTTACGGATGTCTATTTTCTGACAGGTTTTCCCTGCCTAGGGAGGGTGGCAGATACCCAGCCGCGGGGGTCTGCGGATCTTGATATTGTGGATATGGCAGTGCGGTTCTGCGGAGCTGAGGCGCGGGTGCATCGAAATGCACTCCTAGTTGGCGACTTATGGGAGCCAGTGGTTCGAGCGACGGCCGCATGTATAGTGCGGATTCTGGGCTCTCAGGCACCTGAGAAGGTGTCTGGGGGGCAAATGCAGCTTGTGGAGTGTACACTGGAGGGGACATATTTTGCATGGGGCCAGATGTTCCTGACCTGCGTTCAGCGACAGCTGACCGCAGCGAAGGAAGCTGGCAAGGGGTTCTGCTTTGGGTCGTTCTTATGCACCTTCTTTATGGAGAGGGTCCCCACACTGCGGCCGCGGGTGCCGGTTAGGGCAGGAGGCGTGAGAGAGCCGCGTATGATTCGGTGGGGGGAGATGATGCGCCGCCGTGGTGGTGGTGATGTGGGCCTGATTTTTTACGGATGAGTTGTACATGCAGTGGCTCCAGTTGCCACTGACGCTGGAGGACTTTCCTTACAGGGGCATGGATTACACGGGGGATCCAGATGCGCCCCGTCCACCTGGCCAGGCATGGGGCCCAGATGGTATGTATCATTTGGATTGTTCTGTCCAGTTTTATGTTATGTATGATGTATGTTTGATATATAGTTACTGACAATTGGTTGATTTGCAGATGTGGGACCGCAGCCGCCGCCAGGGCATGTGGCGCGGCGAGGGATAGTGGCAGTTCCGGCTTTGCCCGGGTGGGGTCCGGTGCATCGACGGGATGCGGATGGGGCGCTCGAGTCGGTACGGATGCTGTTGGAGCGGCTACTGATGGGATTTAGCGATGTGGGGTGGGAGGACCTTCCGCGAGATGTACGGCGGGATTGTAGGTAGGCGCCTCGGGATTTCAGAGGGATAGCGTTTCGGGTGGCGCTCTTGGCGGAGAGGGGACGGGCACGGGGACCGAGGCCCAGGCGGGCGGAGGACTCATCTGAGGAGGAGCGGGAGGAGGAGTCAGGGGCGGCTGACACGGAGAGTGATCCGGGATACGATTCCCACTAGGGAGAGCAGGGGGCTCTCCTTGGTTTTTTGTAGCTGCGGCTTGTATTGTATGAGTTTTGAGGGATGTACATACATATTTTTGGTATAGCTGAGTACTGGGGTACTCAGAGCATGTACAGTTCTGATCATGTATTTTGTGACTTGTATATATATATATGCACGTGGATGCACATTTTGGATGACGGTGTTTCATTTGTACGCACGTGGATGCGCTTTATGGTTTGTTTGATGTTGATACTGCACATGGATGCAAGTAGTTTTAGGCTGTTAGGCACGTGGATGCCCCTTTTTGATATGATATGATGGATGTATGACTAGGCACGTGGATGCCTCTATGGATGCAAATGTCATTTTGATGGTTTATGTTTTATGTATGCAAATGTTGATGCAATGCAGTCGCTTTTGGTTTTTTGTATATTTGGATGATATGCTATGGGGTAATGATGCATGATGGAGGTGTTACATAGTGTGATTGATATGCCAGTCTAGGACATTGTTTGCCATTTGATCTGCGACACTATTGTAAGCTCTTGGGACATGTGTGAATGTGATGGATTCAAACTGTCGGCTAAGTTGTTTTGTACGCAGGAATTTTCTAAATAGGCAGGGATCGCGCACCTGGTAGCATTTGTTGAGCTGGGAGACAAGAAGCTGGGAGTCCAAGAACACATGAAGATGACGTATGCCCATCTGGAGGGCAGCAGTGAGGAGACCGGTCACAGCATCATACTCCGCCTGGTTATTGGTGGCAGGGCCGATGCATATTCCGTCGAGGTGGATGCGTTCATTGGAAGGGGAGTATAAGACCCATGCTGCGGAAGCTAAGTTGGGAGACCAGCGGCTGGCACCATCAGCGAAGCCAATGTAACAAGGTGGAAGAGGATCCATCTGTGGGCATGCAAAAAATGCAATAAATGTGAGATTGTGGTCAAAAAACGGTGAAAAACAAAAAGAAAGCAAACTGTGCAAATACGGACCAATGAGGTCGCGGTTTCGGTTATGGGTAAAAACGTTTTAGATACAACCCAT
>LPNX010628330.1:1831-29924 GCA_001517045.1 Pseudotsuga menziesii
ATAGTTTTCTACGGCATACTGCACCAGGTTCAAAATATTGCAGTAAAATGATTCTTATATAGACCGTCATATATATTTTTTTATCGTGAAACTGAAAATGCATTGTCAGTTTCAGCTTGCATTGTCATATGATTTTTCAATGTGTGTAGAATTCAATCCCACTATTGGTGGCACGATGTCTAAGAAAAGTAAAATGCCTAAAAGAGCTTACAAAAAAAAGTGTAAAATGCCTAAAAGAGCTTACAGTTTTTCGTGGATATGTAACTGGGCCTTCCAAAAGCATAATTGATGGTGACAATGGAGTCCACACACCAATTGACTAGTGAAGGTAACAAAGAGGCAGTTCTACTGGCGATGGGGCAAATGTTCCAATCTAGAAGACTTGGCAACACCTCCCAACGGCAATAGCTGACTTCAGGAATCAATTGCACCCACAAGTGCTCCTTGGTGATTTCCTAAGTTTGGCCACTAAGATACCTTGCGTCAAGTGTGGATCAGTGGTTCGGCCTGTACGGTATAGTGTCGTCTCCCTACAACGAGTTGGGTGACTCGTAGGGGAGAGCAGGGCAACTATACCTCGGCTTTAACCTCCTTGGGCACGGCACACTTCTGATCCGGGTTTTCTTTTAACACTTGCTTATAGCAGGATTTATAAAGCACCCTATAAGTCAACAATGCTATGTTTCAAAATATACCTAATGAAAGTAGATTGGAGGGCATTAATGGATGTCTATCCCAATCAATCCTACCTAACTAATTTGTGTTTTGTGACCTCATGTGGAGGATTTTATACCAAATTAAGTTTCTTGGTTTACTTAAAGACCTGCGAACAAAGAAATAAATAAATTGAACCCATATAAATGATAGACTATAAATCATCGTATTTTTATGTCATTAACCAAGCAGTTCTTTTATCATTACATTTTGTTAACTCATTAAACAACATACAACTTGGTGGAAAAAAACACCGTTTCGATAGAATAACTTAACTTTAACATTCAATAATTCACAAATTGAATAATTGGGAAGCCTATTCATTTAACATTTGAAAAAAAAATTTAAAAAGAAATTGCTTTCAAGAGAATAACCTATAATAACTTAACTTTCAAGAGAATAACCTATAATTGCAGTAGATAAGTTTTAAAATAATAACTTAACTAAAATTTGAAGACCGAAAGGCCCAAAGCATTAAACTAAGCTAAAGTCTATGACATATAAAGTAGTGAAACATGAGAAACAAATAATCTAATTTCTATCTATTTTCCCTTCCTCTTTGCATGACCACATTTCCGTGTGAGCCTCCACGTATTATCAAGCTCGAGTAAAAAATGGAGGTAACTGTCAAGATGGAAGTGGAAGTGGAACTGAACATGAAGCTCAGGCTACTAAAAGTGCTAGACAGGGTAACCAATGCTCCATCCTCCAAATTATCTTCCTATGGATTGTTGTCCCAAGTCTTATATGCTTCATTGATAAATCAATGATGCCACTAAATCCCAGTTCCACAATCACAAAACCAATGATGCCACCAACCAAATAACCTCAAATGAGCTATGGAAAATCTGCAGTAAAAAGACGATCTAAAACACTGGTTCTGAACTCACAAAATTGGTGGCACCACAAACAAAATAGCATTGGATCGACAATTGAAATCTGCAGTAAAAGGATGATTTGAAATTCTGATTCCGTAGTCACAAAAACAATGATTCCACCAGCCAAATAGCCTCAGATCAACTACAGAATTAGCCTCATATCAACTACAGAATTAGGTAAGGGAGGTTCACACTTTCTCTAATCCCATGTTGAGATTCAGTGAAGAGAGAAAGGATCAAATGGGACCAATCAGCAAACCCTAATTCTGCATTAAAGCAAAGATAAGCCAACACAAGTGTGCTGGAGAAACATAAACCAAGAGCAAGAGCACTAGGAAGAAAAATTACCCATGAGCAATAGAGTGCAACACTTTATGGTGATAGTAGGTTAAGTCACTTGTATAAAATATGTAAACCAATGATCACAAGATATGTGAAATTACAAATGAGAGTTGTGTATATATATATTGTATACACATATGCAGACAATGAGTTAATACTGCATGCTTCTTGATATTTAACTAGGAATTAGCATTAATGCTTAAGAGATACATAGATTTTTTGGAGAACAGATGAGCAATACACTTTTTAATGATAAATGAAGTTAGGTTTTATTCCATTTTTTTTCAAAATTTTGAAATAGACCATTGAGGCGAAGTTATATAGTGAAAATTCCATTAATCAGGTAATATTATAACTTTGCACATTTTTCTTATGTAAAAAGAGACTCTCAGAAATAAATGGAGTTATCCACTTTTGATTAAGAAATAATGCAGAAATACAATTGACAAATTGGGTGTGTACATGAGGAATGCACTGAAGGAGAGAAAATTTCGACGGCCACATAAAAGAAGAAAATATAAAATCTTGCAATTTTTTTTTCATCTAAATAAAATCTCACTGCTCTCTTCATCTTTTATTTTAACAATGATTCATCCATCTTGCACCTGACAGAAAACTCCACTCAGAAAAGTGCACTTATTCACCGCCTGTCAACGACGTTTTATGTAGAAAAGCTGGCTTAGGTCTCCCGGTGCAAGGCATCTGAGTATATTTGTTTTTTTATAGGTTCATTAATAAGAATATGATTGTTGTTATAAATATATATTGACTAGATCAGAGTTAATTAATCCTAGAAAATGTTAACTAGGTCCACCCTTAGCCAATCCTGGAAATGCATACAAAAATGATTACAGGATGATGTTGGTCGTGGCTTACATAGAAGCTTACACCATTCTCAGCAGTTAACCTGCACTCAAAGGGGAATATTGTCCACTCTCTCATGTGATGCACCATTTCTATCTATTTCCCAGCCCTGAAATAAATTGGCAAATTTATGCAAAAAGCACCGAGGATAAGATCTCAAAAAAACACTGCAGAAAAGATGATTATATCAAAAAAACCATGTCTGTCACAAAGTGAAGAAGAGAACGAGTTCCATGGATTCCAAAGAAAAATATCTTGTTGGGGTTCCAGGGCAGTGAAGCACTACAATTTAAACTGATGTTTTTGTTTATATATGAAAAAAGTGAAATTAGATTCAAACGCCAATTTCTCTGCAAACAATATGGATTTAACAGAAAGACCAGGAAACGCAGTGTCATCAAATAACAGCAAAGAACCAAATCATAAATGATACGAACAAAGCCAACGCGGAAGTGGATGTTAAGCCGGGCATCCTGGGCTTTCTTGCCTACATTGGGATAGTTGCGAAGATTAGGCAATGTCCAGCTTATCCAGCATGTATTTTGAGATCTGACCTGTAATCTGAACCAGCAATCTCCTCTGCGTCCTCTTCTCCGCGATCAACGATAATCCCTTTAGATGCGTATAGGTCGGCGCCTGTGAGAATGCCGAGTCCACAGCAACACAGGAAGAGCTTTGTGGTGATGTGATTCTCTCTGTTGGGCAGCTTTCTGTACGATAAATACAGAGGCAGGAGTAGCAGAGGCCAGCCCGCAGTCTCAAGCCAAGCAGAGAGCCATCGTTTGGATCCGCCGTGCAGAAAATCTTCAACGCAATATCTTCGTATCGTAGAATTTGATGAGAAATGACCAAGAAATAGGAATAGAGGACGGGTTTGGTAGATGATTAATGGAGGATGCGGCGGGGTGGCAGCAGGACGACAGCGGGGTCGCAGCAGGACGACGGTGGCGGTGGCGTGGCGGTGGCGAGACGGAGCGGACGAGGCTGCCGGATTGTTGAAAAATTCTGTCAATGCAGGAACTTGACCAGCCGTGGGGCCCAGGGAAGCTGGCTTATCCAGCATGAACGTACATGCTGGTTAAGCTCAGCCGTCAAGAAAGAGTGGGACCGTACCAATTATAGGAATGACACCATTCCAAAATTTGTAGGACCCTATGGAATGATGGTGTGGATGCTCACAACCAAATGAAAAGGAGTTGGAATTTTTCTCTGTTTTTACTTTTCCATTTTAGTTGGGGGAACAAGTTTGGATTCTGATAGGGCTATAAAAGAAATGGAATGACGAATGGATCCAATTGGTTACACTATTATTATAGGGCAGTAATGGCGATAGCGGGTCCAGTAGCAGACAAGAACAGCCCCCCGATGAAATGCTTTTCCCAACGAGCCCAGTCTCCTTCCGTAACCTCTCCCCTTCTTGTTTCCAGCTGCAAATTTGTGCCTATAACTGCAATTGGCATCAGCCAGAAAGAAACAGAAAATAAGAAGAACAGCAAAGATGACGGAGGCAAAGGTGGAGACAACTGCAAGGCTTGCACAATGGAAGATTGAAAGCTTGGGATCCTGTTCTTACCGGAGGTCCGATCCATTCAGAGTCGAAATTTGGAACTGGTAAACCTATTTGCTATTTTGTCCCTTCAGTGCATTTCTGTATCTGGATACAATGCATCTGCAAACACATCATAAGTCCATTTCTCACTGGTATATCGTATACACACATACACATATCGCAGATGGTATTGGGAGAGCGGAAAAATGAAATTGGAAAATTTCCAAAAAGAACTAAGTGATTAATAAAAATGATATATGCGTTTCACCGTAAAGAAACAAATTTTCAGAGATGATTAAAATCCATGCAGCGACCGTAAGCCCTCGGAAGACGTCGAGCGAAGCGAGGCGCCGCTTTCCTTGTCCATTTTTTGTCTGATTTTCAGCGCTACGTTGTTTCCCATTAAAATGGCATTTCACAAGCTCCACCTCATTGTCCCTGGTAATATTTCCGTATCCTTCTTCGATCGAAATGCTCTTCATCCGACAATCTGGAATTGCGTTCTCTTCGTCCCTTAATAGTTCATAACTTCCCCTGGATGCCCACGCCCCCTTCATTCTCCCACTTACATGAGAAACCATGGATTTCAATTACATTATTGTATTAGAGAATGAGGCTTCGCATTCCACTTCCAATTCAACAATGTAAACCCTCAAGAAGCTTCAGGCCCTGCCTCTGCCTCTGCCTCTGCCCCTGCCCCGGACAAAATGGATGAAATGAAATAGCTTCTCCGCCAATAGCAAGATGAGATCAGAACAGATCAGATCAAGGACCAGACAAAGGTCGATGATCCAACACCTGCTACTGCGGAGATTTGAATCCGGGCTGAACAAAGGATGATGGCTTGGGTTTTCTCACACTTCCATTCGGATCCAAACAATACAGGCAGGGTGGGAAGCTTTTAAAACGACCTCGGAACAGAAGATCATAAATAGATTTTCTATATTTATTATTTATTAATGAAGTTCTCGGGAACAGAATCTCATTCCTTCTGCTGACTGACCGTATTTCATTTTCCGGTCTTACGAATTCATTTTCCACTCTGAATAAATTTATATGTAATTTATATTCAAAATTACATAATTATGATGTCAGCTTTGACATTTGTCAATCCAAATCTAGATAGCAAATTTCGAGGCTGACATAATCTATGACCAACCAATCACAAAACAAATAAATAGTTTTTTAAGAAAATAATTTTATTTTTTTTTCAAATTCAAAAGTCTAACCTTGTAAACACAATTTCATTTTTTTGAACTAATAGAAAGTCAATGAAGTTTGACTTGCAACCAATTTCTATATACTCTGCGTGCGGCAGGTATAATAACTTAAAAAAATGCAGTGTCTCTCCCATAATAAAATCACTGATGTCTGTCTCTCCTGATATACACCTAAATAATAAAATTGTCAAAAGTAAAATGGGAGATCTATTCTTATAGGAATGAAGAGATTTAGTTTTGGGAAATATATACATGATCCGCATCTTGGAAAACTACTTTTCTTAGTTTTAGCTTTTCAAATAATTCGGTAGGCTACAATGTGATACAAAACTAATTAAAATATACTAAATGTACAACTACCTTATCACATCACAAAATAAGTCAACTATTTTTACAATGTAAAAAACAATATTCTTGTATCTATTTTCTGAAACAGAAACTAGACAAATATAAAAAGTAGGTTTATTGGAATTAATAAATATAATATTATACAATAAATTATTTATAACATAACATACATGAGATAGGGATTAAATTGGAAAAGAAAGGTTATTTTCAATTTAAAGGGTTAACATTTTAAGAATCTTTTATATTAACAATTTAAAATAAATTAGTAACAACTATATTAATAATATTAATATGTTTGGAATAGGTTCAAAGGCATAAATTATTAATATGCAGTTTAATAGAAGTTCTGGATTCAATGCTTATTGAATCTTGAGTAAATCAAGAACTTTTGAGAACCCTCACCCTCACACTTTCTTATTCATATTTATAGATTGCATTGAGCCTATCACCCTCTGAAGGCACTAACTTATCTAAGTGATTGTTCTCATGATGTTATGATGCCAAATGGAAAGCATATTGGGTGATGCATGGTGGAAAGCTTATTGGGTGATGCATGGTTTCAATACAATGAAGGCCACCATGTCCATGTAAATTTAATTTAATAGTTGTATCAGTATTTGAATTAATATAAAATTTATCTAATAATTATCCAATATAACTCCTATTAGAGTTGAAGTTAAGCTAATCGTTGTAAAATCATTTGAGTTAAGCTAATAATTAATTTAAAATTTAATATATGAGTCATTGCAATTCAAGTTAAAGGTGCATCGTCATTGGAGTTAAGATAATACTTGTATCATCATGACTAAAGTTTTAATTACCAGGATGAAGTTGAAATTTAATTTTTCCAACTATGGGTACTTATCACATGTTAACTAAGCTATTTTATTTTTATTTTTTTGAAGTTTTAATTATGAATTTTGAAGGAAGCTCATAGAATCAATGTGGACACTACACCTTTCTCATCCATACATAACAAAACATAGATTGTAGTCCACAATTCTAAGATATAAACGCCTTCACAGTAATAAGAATATTATTCTTAATTTTCTCTTGAATAGTATAAAATACCCCTTTAAATATGTTATTCAAAATATTGCGCCTTATAAAGTTGAAATCATGATTATAACATCTTAACTTCTTCCACCAAGTGAAAAAAAGCCTTAGCATCTTTATTCAAATCAAAGTGTCATAAATTACATTCTAATCTACCTCACATACATACTTTTACATACTCCAAATTAATTAACTAAATAAGTTGACCAAAATAAAATAAAATTTTACATTGTTCATCAATAAAATCTAATATAAGTAATGACAATATCATAAAACAAGTGAAATTAACAACAAAGTTGCTTATATCTGCCTTAAGAAATGGTTTAATCTAATAATTTATAAATGTTCTAATTTAATAGTTTTATATATTTAGGTTTAATTTAATAATTTGAAATGTTTTAATTTAGTAAGTATATATAGTCCAAAATTAAAGTTAAAGATTGACATGAAAATAATTGGATAATCAATAAGAAGTCATAAGAAAATGTTATTGTCATTTAGAAATATGAAAATCATGATAATGATGATTAATGTCTACTTAGACCAAACTATGTGACCTTTAGAAAGATAATACTTGGTTTACTTTAAAATCGTGTTTTTGCTCAAATAATTAATGTTGAAGATGTTGATTATGTGATAATTTATTTATAAAATTTGCAATTTTTACTCAAAATCTAAATTTTTCTATTGAGAATCAAAAGACTAAATAAATTATTAAACTTTGGCTCATTATTAATCTTATTTATTGTTTTACTAAATGATGGCTCATTATTAATCTTATAACATATTATATTAAAAAAATAAAAAAAATAAAAATTTCAAAAAATTACACTAATAATTTAAAATATCTAAAAATAATTCAATTTTGTTGATAAATATATAATTCAAGTTTGTTGATAAAGATAATAAACATGTTATTAAAAGCATGGATTTACAGAGACGTCATGATTTGCATTTATCGTGTTAAACAAAAGCTTGGCCTTGGTGGAGGGGTGCAAGCTAAACCATATTCAAGGGCAATAAAGCTTTGGAATGATTAAAGGCCCAACCATTTCCTCAAACCTACCATTTCCTCAAACCTCTATTAAGTGAATGTTGACTCACTAAAAACAATTTTGGACATACCTTTATTACTCTCTCGTTTTTATCCTTTATGCATAATAGTTATATTGGCATTTTATGGAAATTATTCAATAAACATATAACATTTTATTTTTTTTAATTAAAAAATTTAACATTCTTTTAATCAGTTTTATTAATGGTAGATTATTCTATAAATATATATTATTTTGAAAAAAATAGCATTTTATTTTTATTTTTATTACAATGATGTAGATAAATTCTTTTTTAAAAATATAGAAATAGAATATTTATTATAGCAAGTTTCATGTTTTTTATTAGAAAAAATTAAAAAAAAATATTTGTTTTAAATTTGACAAATAATTGTTTGCTTTATATTTTGTTTGTATAACAAATAATGTTTTACCCTTTTATGACGTGTTAGAGGATTCTTGAAGGGCAATTAAAACTGTTAGTTTTTCTTTTCATCTGATTAGTTTATCTAGGATCTTTATCTGAAAGAATAACATGTACATCAAGATGCATAAGATATAAAAGATACACAAGACACAAATATTTTCACCGGGGAAACCATAAAGGAGAAAACCTCGCAAACTTCTTCAGAATAGTAAGATGATAAAAAACATAAATAAGAAGTATTCAACAACTATTTATCTCTCCTCCCATTCTTTCTCTCTCTCTCTCATGCGAACTTGAGAGTGTGAGGTGTATATAAATAAGGGAGAGTGCCTCCCTATTTATACCCTTTCAAGTCACTAACCAAAAATAAGACTGGGGCCCACATGCCTTCTCTAACATGGTCGACTTCTCCCAGAGAGACTCCAAATACACATTACATGATGTTACACTAGGGACTATTGCCCCGACTTATAACGGAGGTTGTACCTCAAGGTATAGACACAATTAAGACACCCCGCAAGGGGGTAAACACATCCCCAATGCGGGTACAACAACATACAATGATAATATACATCAGAATATCTTCTAAATTTATAAATACATCAACACTCCCTCTTAACTATGAAGGTATTTTCTCTCTTCACAGTCATCAACACATTTGGTCAGGTATTCATCGTAGATTCATCATCACGGAGTCATAGAGTCATTATCATAGCTGTTGCCATCATCATCTTATTATTTGATCATCATACCATACTATCTATCATCAAAAGTTTCTACAGAGCCAACCCTTTTTCATGTTGGATGTAGGCCTAGCCCTCTGTCAGATCTTCATCACATCACGAGCAATCCATCACGTAGTAAATGTCTAGGACCTTCTTTACATTTCAATGACAATAACCTGTGTCTTCTACCTTTTTCTCGTTGTATCCAGATCATCTCTTTTGTCTTGCACAAGACAAAACAAACAAACAAAGCATCCACGGTCGACCTGCATTCTATCAAAGAACCACCTAGGTGCACCTCTTGTGCTTTGTGACCTTATCATCTCAACATGGGAACACACATATATGGATATATATGTAAGGACTGATTACGACCCAACAGCCTGCTGCATCAGGACCTTTTATGTTCTAGGTCAACCTCAAGGGATTACATCTCAACAACCTGCATCCGGGATATTTTTTGTTCAAATATCCTTCGGTGCGTACTACATCCAAGTAACTTGTGTACCACGATAGGTCTCATTTTTACACTCAGACAACCCACGGGGCGTATTACATCTGAATAACCTGCATACCACGTTAGGTCTCATTTTTACATTCGGATAACCCAGCACATGACTGACTATGTCCAAGGATAACATACGAGCTTCGCCAGGACTAATTACATACAAGGATAACCTATATGACTGAATACGTTCGAGCATCCAATTGCACAAGGATTTTCTCGCTTGAACAACCTGTCTCATTTCCCATGTGAGATATTATGCTTCTGTAACATATCAAGATAACCTGCGAGCTTCACCAGGAATGATTACATCCAATTACAACCTACAGTGATGATTACATTTGAGAAACCTACGAGCTTTAGCATGATTTTACGCTCAGTCGACAACCTGTCTCTCTAGCTATGCTAGAACACATAACTCCCCCTTTCAAGGGATCTTGATCTGAATCATAGCCAGTCTTTCTCTGAAGTACTCAAACTTCACTCTTGCAAGAGGATTGGTCAACACATCGGCTATATTCTCCTCCATTTCCACGTACTAGAGATTCATTGCTTCTCTCTACACCATAGCCTTGCTATAGTGGAACTTGATCTCGATGTGCTTCTACTTGTCATAGAAGATATGATTTTTTGAAAGCTTTATGCAACTTTAATTTTCATAGAAGAGACAAATCACATCCAACTGGAGATCAAACAAGTCAGACAGTAGCTTTCGAAGCCACAATGCCTTGCAACTAGCCAAGCAAGCGACAATACCCAGCATCAATGTGTGGCGCTCGGTAATACTCAGCGCCACACATGATTGCTTCTTGCTGAACTAGGAGATCATGCCAGATCCCAAACTGAAGCATCAACCTGAGGTGCTCTTCTTGTCAGTGGTGATTCCTTCCCAATCCAAATCAACATAACCATGTAGGTTAATCTTCTATTTCGCATAATATTTGAGCTGATAATCTACTGCACCTTTTATGTACCTCAGTATATGCTTTGCAGCTATCAGGTGAACATGTCTAAGATCCGTCAAGAACTGGATCAAGGTGTTCACCACAAATCATATTCCTAGTATCGTATTCATCATATACATCAATGAGCCAATTATATGATTATACATCATGGAATTGACCTTCTCGGATGAAGCATCACTCAAAATATTTAAGTTAGATTCCATCATGGTGTGGCCATTTCGTTGTAGTCCATGATTCTGAATCTCTTTAGAATCTCCATTGTATATTTTCCTTAACCAAGGAAGATCCCATCTACACTCTGTCGCACCTCCATGCCTAAGAAGTAGTGCATCATACCTAGGTCTTTCATCTCAAACTCTGTAGCAAGTCTCCTCTTTGCATCTGTAATGAGTTCCTCTTCGCCTATTAGAAACAAGTCATCGACATATAGCAGGAGTATCACTGGTATTTCGTCTTCCACCTTGAATTAGGGGTTGGAATCTGCGTTACTCTTGGTAAATCCCAAGCTCATTAGGAAGTTATCCATCCTTTCGTACCATGTCATTGGTGCTTGTTTCAATCCATACAAGGACTTCCTCAATTTGCACACATGGGTCTTCATATCATGTGTCTCAAATCCCAATGGTTGTTCCACGTACACATCCTCCTCAACTACACCATTCAATAAATATGTCTTGACATCCATCTGGAGTATTTTCCATTTCATAACCCTTTCCAAAGAAAGTATGGTCCTAATGGAAGTGTACCTTGCAAGGAGTGAAAATATATCTTCATATTCTATGCCTTCTTTATGTGAGACGCTTCGTGCTACGAATCTCTCCTTGTATTTCTCGATGCTTCCATATGCATCATGCTTGATCTTGTAGATCCACTTCGAAGTCACGAAAAACTTCTTCTCTGGTCTCGGAACTATCTCCTAGACAACATTCTTCATGATCGACTGATATTCCTCAATCACATCCTTCCATTCTTCTTTTCTGTAGCCTGTTCATAGGTGGAATTTTCCTTGTGCACATCCTTTGCAAATGCCTTCTTGCTTTTCTTGGCTCTTTGGCAGTTCTGAGACTGATTTTCTTTCCATCGGTAGTGTCCTGTAATGCACATGTGAAAGCTTCTATGCCATAGTTCACTTGGTTGAATAGAATCGTGAACCAATGCTTGTACATGTTGTCCCTTCACCTTGCACAAGCCTCCGTCTTCTTCTCCAATAACTATTGCATCCTCTATTGTCTTTCCTCTGGGCCTAAAATTTGGCCATAGAAAAAAGAAACCCTAATCCATTTTGCATATAGTGCAGAAATGGAGAGAAGATTCTTCTTTAATCCTGGAACATATAGCACATCCTTCATCTTCAAGGATTTCCCGTAGTTAAGCTTATATGAAGCTTCTCCACTCCCTTTTATGGGGTATTGATAGTCATCCCCAAGCTTTGCCTTATGAGGTAAGTCATGTTCAAACATATTAATGAATAATTCCTTGCATCCCGACATATGTTTAGAAGCTCCACTATCCACAAGCCAATCACTTCCATGTGAGATAGTTCCAGTAAGTGTCGAGACTAGCACATACTCTTCATTTGAATCATTCTTCTCCCATATGATTATTTTGTTTGTTGGTTCATCATCTTCGGTAACATGAGCATGGTGTCTCCTTTTCCCGATGGGACAATCTCTTGCAAAGTGTCCCTTTTCATCACAAGTATAACATCGAACATGTTGAGGCCTGGAAATTCGCAGGAAACAACAACAAGGGATTCTCCCCAGTCAATGTTCCCAACTAGCCCATGACTGGTTGGTGTAGGGAATCCGTCCGGTTTGCGGTCCGACTACTGTAGGTCAAGTAACAAAAACAAAGGGTTTTACCGGTTGCGGCCCGGTCCACTGTATATATTTTTTTATTTTTTACTTTAGTTATGATATGCAAGTGCCTATCTAAGATGCAGATTGATGAAGAATGTGAGGAGTGGCCACAATGTGATGCGCAGGTTCTTACCTCTCGTCTTAGACTCTCTCACATCTAAATCACACACAAGTGGAAAAACAAATGCTAACTAAGCTATCCCTAGGGAGCAATATTATTAATTCATGAGTAATGTGATATTGTCCACATGTTAAGATAAATCACAGATAGCGGTTCTTGAAATAAAAGCACATAAACATGCATAAATATATACACAACAAGATAGCTTGTCATCTGTTAAAACATCCATTACTCATAGTGGAAATTATCACATAATAAACTAGAGAACATTCAAATAAGAACATAGGTTCAGAAAGTTAGAACGCTCTCACAGTTAATGAAACACACCTGAAAATGAAATAGTTCCCCTTCAACATTGTTCATTTCATCACATTTGAACATTCCACACAACACTTTCTCCAACAGGAAAAATTTGTAATTTTATTATTGCAAAATGAAGTAGTTCCTATTACAACAAGTAGCTCACAAGTTTTTCTGGGAAAAATCCCCCCTCCTATCTAAATCTTCTATATTTATACAAAAAGAGAAAAACTGTTGGGCTGCCCACAAACGACTCTTAGGCTTCCCCAATGCTTTACCTCCCATACTATTCTTTAATATATTACAATAAACAAATAAAGTGCTTATGAGGAAGGTCCCGCTTGGCTATTCAAGAAATTTTTCCACGATGAAGCCTCTGAGGCAATGCTTTCGAACTCGGAAGGTTCTAAGAAACGAATATTAATTTCAAATTTAGCGGCCTGATTTCTTATTACTTCTATTCTGGCTGTGCTCAGGTGAAGTTGGTCCTCTAGAAACTGCACACTAACCGCAGAATGAGCTACTTCCTTCCTCATGGTTTGCTCATCTAGGGCCTTGATGTGTTGCACCCTTTTTTCATCTTCCTGATACCTCCTTTGCAACATCTCCAAAAACAGACTGTGGTCTGGAAAGGTATCCACTCTCTGTTTAGCCTCAACCTGGCAACGATTATAAGTAATCAAAAGTCTCCTGAATAACTCTGCACAAGCCCCCTTTGTCTTCTTGACAGCCTTATTGAATTCTTCGACTGTGTTTATGGAAAACTCCAGTAAATCATAGTCTTGCCTCAGGGCTTGTTGATCTTTTGATGGCAGATCTATAGGGGTTTCGTCATTTGCTTCTAATCTTGCCATTCTTCCTATCAGGACTTCTAAGATGTCCTACGATCTGTTTACAAAATATGAAGAGGTTTCCAAAATATCTTCCAGCCGATTGTCTACCTATAAGATCTTGCACCTTTCTTCCTCTATGGAAACTTGCAGCTGGTGCATCTTACTCCTCTGTGCTAGAACATGCTCCTTGAAAGGCTGAAGGTTGACTTGCTGCTCCTTGGCCTCTTCTAGAGCTGTTGTTAATGAGATAACTTGTTCTTTAAGCTCTACAGTCTGCCCCTGAGATTGCCTCTCAGATTCCTCCAATGTAGCTTTCTGTAGCTCCAACTCCCCTATCCTACCGAGAAGCTGCTCCTTTTCTGTGTGAAGACTTTCACATACCATCTTCAACTCATCCTTTTATGTTCTTAACCCTTGACATTCCTGCTGCAATTTCTCTAGACTTTCTTGGGCAGCCTCCAGAGATCTCTTCTCTACTTGGAGGGACTAGAGCTCAACTTTTGAAGACTTTATTTCATATTGTATGTCTTCAAAATTTCTTTTCAATCTACTACTTTCCTCTCTTTCTCTTCTCAGGGTATCCTTTAGTTGGGCAGCAGACTTCTTTGACTGTTCAAGATCAGTCATTATCCGATCTACATTGTCCTCAGAAGCATGGATCAATGCAGCCCCAGCTCTGATGGTGAATCTGGGGTCCTTGTCTGTCCCATATACTACGGTTGTATCATTTATCATTTTACCCGACTGCCCCCGAGTCTCGACCTTTCTTTCAGTCCTCTTCACTATTCTCTTCCTTTCCCTGTCATAAAAAATAGTGTTGAAATCTGGTACCTCCTCCCCTTTCTTCTGCTCGAAATGGATTAGCCTTAGGGTAGGGAACATAGCCTGTCCTATTGTGCTTCCAATAGCTACCTTAGGATCTTGAATATCAGGATTACCCAGGTCCTGAGCCTAACTGTCTACAGGATCGGAGGCTGATTGCTCTGTCACGGCCCCTGTCAGTTTTAGTCTTTCTGCTTCCTACTTCCTCAATTCCTCATCCATCTTCCTTTTCTTTTCCTCCTCTTCCCTTCAGGTAGCTTCTTCTGCCTTTATAGCTGCTTCTTGTTCAACTCTTCTCTTTTCTTCCTCCTCACCTTTGATCCAGCTTTCAGCTTCCTGTGCTAGTATCCTAACATCTTCATCTCTTTTTCTAGCCTCTTCCTCCTTTGCCTTTTTCTGCTCATCCTGTCCTTTCCCGCCTTTAGTGGTAATTTTCTTTTTAAATCTTCTTCTTAAGGCAGTTATGTTTTTTGCACTACGAAAAATGGATTCATCTTTATCCCAGTGGCTTGTGTACTCAAAATGTACATTTGCCTCCTTGCAGTGTTCTGCCACTTTATTTCGGGAATCGTTCCTGTGAAAATTTATTTCACCAAAATGGAATTTCCCCTATTCTTCTACAAATTCATCAGCTTTCTTGACTCGTGTGAACCTATATCTCCCCAACTTGAATGGTAAGGGAGGATAAGTGGCCTTCTTATGTTCGAATAGAAAACTCCTGATGCCATCTAAGAAGACTTGCCTAACTGCCTCTTTGTGTATCACATAGTCAGTGGCATATTTTGGCAGTAGTGAGGGTGCTCTGGAGCATCCATACATTCTAAAATACAATCCATCCTCCATTAAGTAGTAATCTACATATTCTTCAATAACCTGCAATGCTTCCTCCAACATGCAGTTGCACTCTTTTAAGAAGATCAGTGTATATAATGGCATGATGAAGTGCTCACGCACTTCTCTATAGTGACTGTGGTATTTGTGTGCCCACAAAGGCTTGTAAGCTGAGTAGACTGGTGTTCTCTCCCGGTCCCAGATACACCTCAGGTTTGGGAAAGGTTGGTTGCATAGTATGCAATCAATCAGTAAAGAGCTCATGTAGAACTCTGATTTCTTTTGGGACAACCCTCCTAATGCTGAAGTAATGCAGGCCGAGAGGCTGTTTGATACAATGTTCGCCTAGTTGAACACTGTCCCTTGGGTTACAACATAGAAGATGACAGGAACCCACTCCAACTTAAAGCTTTTACCGTGGGCCCTCTCGAAAATCCTGTTCAACATCAGGGCAATGAACCTGTAAGGGGTCCTCAAAGTGGCAGTATCATATTCCCCTGATGGCCTAGTCCTGAAACTTCTGCCAGGCACCAACATTCTTTTCAGTGTCTCGACTAGGTCCAGATTGATTGTCTTTAGCCAGTCTTCAGTCAAGTACACTTGTGCTTCGGGTAAGTGGTAGGCCAGTGATATGTACCTAGGGCTATAAGCAGCACAACCCTGTTCGTCAACATTTGCCAAAATCATGGTCATTACATCTGCCCTAGGCAGAATCCAATCGATCACCTCTGAGCATGGAAAAATCTCAGGTCTGGTAGCAACTCTCATCAACGCAGATATCTCTATATTTGCATATATGGTTTCCTCCTCAAAATTGGTGTTAGGTACCTCCCAATGTGTTACTATTCTGTAGAATTCCCCCCATTTATATTCGAGTTCCACACCCACTATGCATTTGGTATCTTCGTAAGTGTATTCAAATTTGGTGACAATTTCCACCTCGGGTTCCTCTTCTACTATGGGAGCCTTCTTCTTTTGCCGTTTAGACATCTCGAATTCTGAAGAATTTCCCTATCATACACAAAATCCTTTAGGTTTTGTTGGGCCATTCTAGATAACATTAAAAAATGGAGACAAACTATATGAGCATTTTACCTCGTCTATGTTAAACATGATTGCAGCTATGAAAACAAACAATACTCAAAAAATGTTCCCGCATAAGATCAATCTGCCAAAAGGCTAAAACCAGCTCATGACCAACATTTGCAGAATTAACTTAGAATATCATGGCTTTTCTCAATGAAGAAAAATTTTCCTCTTGGTGCTACGAACTAAATCGTTCAATGGAAAATAATATGCCTAATCCCAAGTGAAGGATACTTCATTGTGGTAGTGCGCTTAACTCGCTTTATGCTTGAGGTCGGTGGTAATGAGGGATAGCAAAGCGGATGAACAAAGAGAACATAAGGTGATGGGGCGATACCTCTAAACATCTTCTACATTCGGCTTGGACGTGGAAAATAAGAGGACGTTGCTTCTTGAAAAAATCACTCGCATCAAAACCCGTATGGATAATGCATTCTGAACCCTAAATTGGTCCGGAGTTCGTATTTGAGTTTAACAATCTCATCCTAAGCGGGGTGTCACTTCAACATCACGACCCTGGTTCACAAAAACGAGGGCGATCGTACTATGGAACCAAAACCTCAGCATATCTGAAATAAACGAGAAAACTCTCTCCCCGAACGGCCAAACACAGACTGGGGGAAACTGGTGTGGGCAGCGTAATGGTTGTCTGCATCGATTCCCCAAACAGTCGAGTGTAGGTTGCAAACTCATAACGGCCACGGACTTAATCCTCAAGCACACAAAACCCCCACTGGGCAGCAATACCGTCTATAGATTATATATACACGTCGAAATGGAAACCTAGGTATCCATTAACCGTCGAGACAGGAGCTAACCAAGGGAAAAAAACTCAGTTTGACCATTCGAACGAAAAGTTAAAATGAGCATAAGAGCCTGCCTGGCAATGTGCTGCGCGATTGGTCAAGAAAAAACCGCAAACCTCCACAGCGGAGCCACCTACGAGCAAGGTACCGACAGCTAGTACGTTGGTCTGCTCGAGCAATAACGACAGCATGAGCAAAAGAAAACAATAAAATAATAAACCCCAACCCCAAAATATATATGCCCCTGTCAACAAATAATTGGCAGGAAAAAATAAGATCATCGGGCAGAAAAACAACTACGGGGTCGGCGATCCTGTCAGTAGAATCTCCGCAATGATGGATGATGAAATGGCTAGGAGAGCCGTAATGGCATCGACAGAGAAACAAATCAAAACTCGCATCAGAGCTCGCAAGACTAAGGCCTCGGATCAATATATGGTTGAAGAGCCGCAAGGGTAGAAACCATAAAGGCACCAATTTCCACAAACCAATCAAAATCAGGGAAAAAATAAACATAACTTCGGTGAAAACCAAACATCGGTCAAGCAGAAAAAAAACAAACTACATCGGAGGGATAGTTCTTTCCAAAGCCACAACGACGGAAGCTGAAAGCCTAAGGATCTGTGAATTAAAATGGTGGGAATCAGAAGAAGAAAATGCAACCATCAGGAAGCTTGGCAATACCTTCTCCGCAACGGGGGGTTTGTAGTTAACTGCACTCCTGACTCAATAGTCTAAAACACTTCCAATGGCAGGGAAAAATCAATACAATTCGTGAAACATTGCTAGCATAAAAGCCAATCTTGAGCAAAAATCAAACAAAGTCAAGGAGCTGAGCAAAACGAAAGAAAAGGAGGGTTTTAATTTTTTTTTGAATTTTGGGAAGATGCTGCAGCTGCAACAGAACATTTAAAGTATCTCTTTTGGTCTTCTTCAGTTTCTTGTCCTTCTTCTTGTTGTGATTAAAGTTCTCCTTCTTCTCCTTCTTTTCCTTCTTCTTGAAGTTCTTCCTGGTGTGAACTGTGAGAGATTGATCGTCAGTTTCTCCCATCTTTTCTTCTCTTGTCACAAGTGTAGCCTCTTCTTGTGGGAATTATTCTCGAAGTCTGCTGAAAGAGATCAACTTCCTTCTTGCACAAATTCCTTGAATGAATGAGTCCCATGATCTAGAGAGACCATTCAAGCTAGTCATTACAATTTCTCCTTCTTCGACATTTTCTTCACCCGCTTCAAGTTGTTATTTGATTTGAGAAACCCTTGTGAAGTAAGATTGTATAGTCTCAGAGTTATATATCTTCACATTCTTCAATTAGTTCCTCAAATTCATCTTCTGGTTGATGTTCTTTCCTTCGAACATCTTTGTCAAAGCATCATACTTTTCTTTCGATGTCTTGAAAGAAGACACATGGGGTATAAGGTGATCCTTAAAAGAATCTGCAATTATTCTCTTAGCCTTAGCCGCGCTTCACTTATGAGCATCCTTAGCCTTATCTCCCTCTGCTTTTGGATATTCTCCATTGATGAACTGATCCAAATCATTCTTTGCAAGGATCGGGGAGATTCTATACTTCCATTCCCAGAAGTTATCAGCCTCTCCAAGCTTGTCCTCAAGCTGAATATGATGAGTCATATTTTCAAATGAGAACCTCAAATGGAAATATCAAAGATTTAGATCTTACTGATTTGAGGTATCCAACCTGGTTTTAGAGCTAGATGACCTAGGGTTTTTCAAAGAAACCCTAATTCTCCAAACTTGGAGTTTGAGAGTTATGTTTGGACAAAAATATGTGCCTCCTTGAGGCAAGTTGCTCAGCTAGGTCAATTTATGAAAACTGAGGTGGAAAGCCTCCAAAACTTTATTCCCTAGTTCCTTTTGACACTAGTGACAGGGTAAAAAATGAAACTTCTTCAATTTAGAAACTGTATCCACCAAAAGATGCACCCTACTAAGGAGAGTTAGCCTAACCCTCGTTTCTTAATGATATGTGGAGAGAAAACCTTGAACTAGGAAGCCCTAGTTTCTGCAGCTACATAGTGCCTTCTTTCATAGAAAATCTAATAGCATGTTAGTTTTTCTTTAGATATGATTAGTTTATATAGAATCTTTATCTGAAAGAATAACAAGTACAACAAGATGCATAAGATATAAAAGATACATGGGACACAAATGTTTTCACTAGGGAAACCATAAAGAAGAAAACCCTACAAACTTCTTCGGAATAGTAAGATAATCAAAAGCGGTAATAAGAAGTATTCAACAAATATTTGTCTCTCCTCCCTTTGCCTCTCTCTCTCTCATGCAAACTTGAGAGTGTGAGGTGTGTATAAATTAGGGAGAGTGCCTCCCTATTTATACCCTTTCAAGTCACTGACCAAACATAAGATTGGGGCCCACATGTCTTCCTAACAGGGCTGAATCCTCCCAGAGAGGCTCCAAATACACGTGAAATACACATTATATGATGTTACACTGGGGACTATTTCCCTGACTTACAATGGAGGTTGTACCTCAAGGCCTAGACATAATTAAGACATCCTGCAAGGGGGTAAACACATCCCCAATGGGGGTACAACAACATACAATGATAATATACACCAGAATATCTTCCGAAGTTACAAAGACATCAACAAAAGCATACCAAGCTTGAATGGAAAAGAGAGTTGGGAGCTAAAATCACAACATTTTGACCCTTTTTCCAATGGATTTTTTAGGCATAAATCTGACCAAATTCTATGGGGAGTAGAGTTCCATGGGTGTGATGGCAGAGTTCCATTATGGAACTTTCCCCTGGGATTTTAACCCATTTTAAACCGACCCAAATGCTCAAAAAATCGAGTAGAGTTATGAATAAATCATAACTCTGCATTCTTTGAGTTGTCAGATTTTAGAAAAGATGTGCAAAGTGTTGTGTTTTTAGAAAACCTTGAAAAGAGAAACTCAAGTAAATTATGTGACATAACATGTGAAAGAAAACCCAAGGAACTTGAAAGATGGATTGTAAAAGAATATGCAATTAACCAAGTATAAAAGGACTCAATCACACATCCCTTTGTTTTGTTTGTTACATTGTTGGTTGTGGAGCCCAATCTTCCATATTCAGAGATGTTATTGCTTAGATGTGCTTGTACCCTAGTTTTACTGTACATTTGTCCCACTGTAGGGGGTGCAGGGGCTAATCCCTGAAAGAAATTTTTGGGATGTTTGTTGGCCAACAGTTTGTGGACCGATGGTATTGGGTGACCCGTAGTATTTTCCCATGGTATCTCCCCTATAAAAAGAAAGCGTTGTAATACGACTTTGTATGGAGATGTAACATTGTAAACAATATCCGTGATTGTGTGAGAGAGACTGTGAGAGTGTGAAGAGGAAGTGCAGCAGGGTTGTTGCAGGTTGTATCCCTTCATTTTCCTGGATGGTATAATAATAAAGGACTGACAATTTCTGTGTGGGCGTAGCCCATCTTGGGTGAACCACGTTATATCTGTGTCTCTCTTGTAATGTGTTTATGGTTTGCATCTTGTTTAATTATTTAATTGTATAATTGTTATTGCTCTGCGATCTTGTTTTTGCTAACACATTGGTGGGGCTATTTTTTATCCCCTGTCTTTGTATACTTTCTATTGTAAAAAAGTTGTTTTGAGATTGAGACAAGGGGGGGAAATCATGATTTCCATGAAGAACTACACCAATAGACATATCTCTCTACTTATATTGAACAATATGTATATGTGATTATTATAAAGATGCAACTACGTACCTTTCGTTCCTGAATTTTGTGTGCAATTTATATTAGTTATGTTAAGATGAACGTTTCATGTGATTGTCTAGTTAGTTGTATAGGAATCAACACTCTTCATTGTTGAGCTTGGGTCCCACTCAAATAAACAGGGGCATTAGGGGGATTATTGTTGAATCCTGAAATTGATGTGTTTTAAATTATTGATGTTGTAAATTTAGTTTTTGTTTGTATAAATCTATTTTAAACCTGGATCTATCAAGCATCAAGAGGGATCAAAAATTTTGAAGTGCTTTAAAGTATTAAAGTTGTAGATGTTGGTTGTGGATCCTAATCTTCCTAATTCAGAGATGTTATTATTTCACCAGTGGTTGGATCCCATCACCTAATGGGGGGTGTAGGGGGGATTTATCCCCCACTATAGTTGTTAGGGGGATACTTGGGAGGGGGGAACTATTTTGGGAGCAACCCCTAGTGGGGGTTCCAAGGGAAACATCCCTGTAGTGAAAATTTAGAAAAACTACCTTGTAAAATGTTGTAATTTTAGAGTCATGACTTGATCAATAATGGGTGATTTACGAGCCCATGGTTTTGGGAATCCCGTGGTATTTTCCCATGATATTCCCTTTATAAAAGGAATGATTTGTAATATGGTTGTGTATTGTATTGTAGTATTGTAAAAGTGATCTCTATGATTGTGAGAGAGATACTGCGAGATAGTGAATATGAAGTATAGCGGGTGTGTTGCAGGTTGTATCACTTCATTTTGTTGAACGTTATAATATAAATGACTGGCAATTTCTATGTGGGCGTAGCCCATCTTGTGTGAACCATGTTATATTGGTGTCTCTCTTGTAATGTGTTTATGTTTTAATATTTGCATCTTGTTTATTGTTATTGCTTTGACATCATGTTTATTTGAAAAACGAGCACCAACACACTACTTTCTTCCCCATTGTGCATGCAAAACAAACATAAGCGTGGATCAAAAGAAAACTTTCACCGCTTTATATTCGACCTCAAATAGTTGATCCATACATGCCAGAAACAAATAAATAAAATTTAGCTGAAATGAATATGGCTATGACCATACCTGCGAGGACCAGAAACCAATACACAAAAAACACCGTGGAATGAAAACTTAAGACACGGGAATCAATAATGTAACCAATCGTTTTTTACTAAAATCAACAGGTCAATTACCATACCTGCAAGAAATGAATACATAGAAAAATGAAATGACTCTAGCTATGACCACACCTACAAGGACCAGAAACGAATACACAGAAAACCACCATGAAAATAAAACCCTCAACAAATTTTTTTTTGACACCCTTCTTATTCATAGAGGTTATAGTTCATGCACTGCCCGCCGAGCATGGATTTGTGGCCATGTTGTCATAACCAACTCGCCACGAGCCACCCAGCCATCGCTTGAAGCTTCCATGAAGTAGCTTAGTGCCTAAACCAATGTTAACTGCCAACCACAGTGTTAAGTCAACTTTCCTATTAAGCCACCAAACCATTGTTAAATGCCAACAAATTTATATTACATTAATTAATCAAATGCATTTAGGGCTAACAAATACATAGACTATTCAATTCATCTTTGTTGTACATTTGTCGAGCTGTGGTGAATCTTGAAGATCTGCTAGCTCAACTCCAAATCCCAAATATGGTCATTTTAATGACTTTAAAATGGGTATTGATTTTATGGTTAATAAAATCACTTTAAAATTCAATAATATAATTTATTATGGTTTAAGAAACATTTTACTCTAATTTCCAAAAACAATGTAGATTTTTCTCTATAACTAATTTTGCTTTGATTTTCTTTTAGCATGAATTTCATTGGTATATTGTGATGTTCATTCCTCAATGGTTAATAATAATTTGACTAAAATTAATTTTATTTAATTATAATTTAATTATTATTAATTAAAGAGAGTATTAATTATGTTTTTTTAGATTATTATTATTATTTTTAGTAATGCTATATAGTGAATAGAATATTATAATAATGGTTTAATACTTCAAGTATAACTTTATTATAAATATAAATAAATTATTTAATATTTTAAAAGACACACTAAATAATAACATTTAAAATATAGTTATTCTTATTTTATATAGTAATTTTATAATTTTTTTAATATTTTATAATAATTTTATTCTTTTATGTTATATATAATTTTTATAAAATAATATTTTATAATAATCTATCCTATCATAAAATTATAAACAAAAACAATGATAATTTGATAATTTATTTGATTTATGTGAATTGAAGTTGCCAAAAAAAACTATCAATTAATATAAAGTGAAGGAGTAAATGGCCTTTGTCTAAAACATTTTGCACGTTTGAAACAAAAAAACATTAACTCTGGTCGAAGGGGTGAGAAAGAATAACAAAGAATAACTTGGGTTTTATTGATAAAGAAAAACAAAGTTCCACCGACACTATGAGCGGACTGGTGTGTTAGCAATCCATCGTTAGCTACACCAATCGAATATGGAAAGATCAAAATTCTTTCCATGGAAAGATCAAAATTCTTTCCATGGAAAGATCAAAATTCTTCAGGCGACCTGGCAAGGGGGCGAGGGAAACACACATCAAATCGTTCTTCTTGTCTGTAAACAACAATTTTCCCAAACATTGTCTCCCTTTCCTCATAGCATCATTTTCGTCGATGCCTTACACTGTGCACCTTGAACTCCATTTCCTTTTCCTTTTCCTATCTCTTTCAATATTTGTAGATCCAAAATCTGAAATCAAATGCAAGAAAGCGTAGTTACCATAAAATGCAAGAAATTGAAGGACAAACTTGATTTAAAACAAAACCATAATAATGTGTAAGAAGAATAGAATGTTACCTAAGAATGTTTGGCTATGAGTATCAATCACTTATTGTTCAGTTGGCCTTTCCTGGAGTTCTATGTGCCCAAATTCTTCCATAGTTTTTCCTTTCTTCTTCTACGATTCGACCAACCTTCTATCCCGAATTCAGCTTTAGAATTCAGATAATCCGAGAAGCAGGCTAATATTAATCAAATACCATCTCTCTACTATAACTGCCAGGAAGCATAAGCGTCCAACGCTTGTTGTGACCAACTCCTTCCTGTCACCCACATGGCCACCCATGCAACCACACGTCACCCCAAGCAAAAGCGATCCTGGTTAAAGATGCATGATCCTATGAATCTTGTTATATCCGCCACTATGATTGAGATAACCATCATCCCATGACTCCATAGTAGCGTGGGATTCGGATAACTATTCATTAAACAATTTTTTAAACAATTCATTACCATTAACGAAATATGATGACTATCAAACTGATGTAAGCCGTACACTTGACCGGTTTTCATGAATCTTGTTGATACGCTCCTTCAAATCCAACTCCAAAATATGAGATATATACGCCTATCGGTGTAATAATATTTTTGTCACGCCGAAGTTTAATTATATTTTAAATTTATAAAATTATTTTTTGAATTGAACGTTAAGGTCACCTATGAATGACTCCATGCTCATGATCATAGATGCATGTCATAGGACAAACAGTATTAGCATTGAGCTCCCGAATGAACAGGGCAACTTGCAACCAACCTTCAAACTAGGTTGGGAGACTTAAATAAATGATTAACTATTCCAGTAATAGAATAAATAGGATTAGCATTGACTTGGCTTAGGTTTCCAGCTGAACAATGCAAGATGCAATGAAGCTTCAAACTAGGTTGGGAGCCTTAAATTATATAGAGAGAGATATATAGATAATAGCTTAACATAATCTTTTTGTAGCACTGAAGTTCAATTATTTTTTAAATATATAAAAAGTGTATTGAATTCAACGTTAAGGTCACCTATGAATGAGTCCATGCTCACGATTGAAGTAATAGGATAAATACTATCATTTGCACCGGGAGGTGCAAAGGAACGTCGAGAGGGTAAAAATATTGAAAGTGAAAACTAAGGTTAAGATAATAAGAATTTGTTTAATTTTAATATTAAGAAAAATATATTTCATGCAAAAAAGATTATATTGCAAAAGAGAAAAATGCATTTACTAATAAGAATAAAGATTATTGAAAATGTTAGCATATAGCTAATGTAGCTTTCCATAAGATAGGTATTACAATTGATGTTTGGAATATTTTGGATTTAGCAGTAAGAGTTATATCATTGTCTTGTGAAATGACAACAATCCTTTCCATTTGACTAATTCCCAAGTTTTTCTGAATTTATGTTGACGAAATTTGTTGCAGTTGACATGTAGAAGCTGCAAAAAAAGAGATAATAATCAAATAATTTTTTTTTGACAAAATAGATATGAAATGCAAGCTGAAAATGAAATATGCAAATGTTTATTGATGTCAATGTTAATTTTTGTATGCAAGTTCAATGACAGATAGGAAAAGCAATTGTTTTGTTGTGCATGGGAAAAACTTCAAGCAACATTTGCATGTTTTCTTTGTCATGGGACAATGTATAGGATAAATGTTGATTAAAAACTTGAACTCTACCATAAATGGAAGATGGACTAATACTTTGAAGGTATGTTTGAATTAGCTATGCAGAAATATGTTGAACTTATGAGCATGATAAAATGTGCAATTTGGAAATTGAAATCACCTTTTCTATGCACTTGACAAAAGTAATGTAAATTATTTTTTAAAAACATTACATGCAATTGAGAGTTGTTTGGCAATAATTGAGAAGAGAAAATGCTTGGTGGTAAGCAACATAATTGAAATTGAAATCACTTGACATAAGTAATGCAAAAATAAATAAAAAACATTACCAACAGTTGAGAGTTAAGTCATTGTAGATCACTAATGACTATGAACATCGTAACCAATCCTTGAACCATCAAATAATGTAACCAAGTATTTATGTTTGCATCAACATTTGTCGAGAAAATAAAATGATACATGAGAAGAGAAGACCAAAAATGTAACATGGGGAATCAATATACCTGAATAGTTTATTTGTAATAGCGACATACAAAATAGACATGTGCTTTACGGGCTTTAAAAGTATACAACCTTGAACCACTAACAACATCACATGCATGTTGCACAATCAGTTTTATCAACCTAAAATGTTTAAGCTTAGCAACGTTGCCAAATTATAGACTTTTATATGCTAAGTGTTTATATTTTTGTCATCAACATAGTTAATAATACATCCGGAGTCATGACTGTTTATCAAACTCATCCCTTCATAACACATGCCTCTTCATCAACCGCATTTTCTTACTTCTCTATTTATTATTTTTAACTCTGTTTAAATTTATCAGTCATGTCCTTTCACAGTTGTCTTTTCTGCAACGTCATTTCCACAACAAACCTTTCTGCATTCATCTTTCCGAACCAAGCTTTTCACAATTTGTAGGAACTAACTTCTTCTGCAATTGCGGGTTGCGGATTGCGGATGTGTACTTTGAATTTTCTCAAAAAACCCTTCCACAATTTTCTTTCTGCAATCAGAAATTTCTTCCTTCCCCAATTGTGGATTGCGTATTGTGGGTATGCGTTTCAAATTTTCGCAAAAATTGCTTCCACAATTAGCTTTATGCATTTACCTTTCCACAATCACCTTTCCATAATTACCTTTCCACAATTACCTTTCCACAAATACCTTTCCGCAATTACCTTTCCGCAATTACCTTTCCACATATACCTTTCCGCTTTTTTTTTCCGCAATTGCAAATTGTAGGTATGCATTTCAATTTTTCTTGAAACTGCTTCTGCATTTCCCTTTCCACAAAACCTCTTCCTTAATTTGTGGATTGCGGATTGTGGATGTGCCATTCAACTTTTCTGGAATGTTCTTCTGCAAATCTTGTGAGTCGTCGATCTCTTGCGGCTTTGATTTCATTCATTGATCTATTATCAGTGCGAAACTTTGCGGATCTCTTATATCCTGTGTAGATTTACTTCGTGAATTATTTCCCCATCGTCGATCTCTTATCACTTTGATCTCATTCGCCGATCTACTATCAGTGCGAAACTACACTTTAATTTTGCAGCATGTTTTGAGAAACATGCTATGTTTTGAGGCTTTGATCTCATAATGTTTTGAGAAGCATGATATATTGACATTGTCACTACCAGGAATGATCCCACACCTGGTATTGAATTTGAGGTTTAGAGACTTGAAGGTTGGAAGCTTCTACGTTAAAAAAATATACCTCCCAGTAGCATTTGCAGAAAGAATTCCTCATTAGACCCCATCGAAAGATTCAACCACTTCGATATGGACCTTACACCATCACCAAGACTATAGGCAAGAATTATTTTGAGTTTTCCCCCATTCCTTAGCCTTTACCAAGTATTCAATGTGAAGTTTCTTCATCCATATTTTCTTCCTTTGTTGGACACCTTAGAGGTAGATGAGGGCTTGGCCCCTATAAAACTCAAATCTGACTACCTTGAGTAGGCTACAACTGATCGAATCATGGATACACAATGGAAGGAGCACACCAACAGGTCGTCAAAGAAGGACAACTTCTTCACAAAGATAAATGGCTCACCAGGAGCCAAATTTAGTAGAAGTTTCCCCATCTGATGAAGGCACTTGACACAATGAGGACCATTATTTCCTAATGGGGGAGGATTGAAAATCGATGAATCACCCATGTAACACATGGTTTTGATAAATCCATGGTATACACCCATGGTATTTGGTTGAAAATAAAAATAATAAATAATAATAATATTGAGAAAAACCATTATGAAAAAGAACTAAAAATAAATAAAATAATGGAAAGACATAAATGGAGATACATGGCTCTTTGTAGGACCCTATAAATACGATATATATGAGCCTCTCATTTATAAAAGATCATTAATACATCCATCCACAATGTAGTTTCATAGACTTCCTTTTATTTAATAAAGAGTTTATTTACTTTCTATATTATTTCCTTTATTTTGCTATATTTGCTTTTTTGGTGTGCCATTGTATTCCTTTATTTTGCTATATTTACTTTTTTGGTGTCATGTAACATGTTATTCTAATTAAAAAATACAAATGATGTCAGCTTACAA
>LPNX010628330.1:30355-72380 GCA_001517045.1 Pseudotsuga menziesii
GATGATGATGATGATGGTTAACGTTGAGTTGGACCAAAATTTGGTCTATTGGACCTAAAGAAATGAATTATTTAGTTTTTTTTTAAATTGTATTCCTATGCTCAAACAACTTGGAGAGAAGCGTCCCGATCTCACTATAATTTTGACACATTTTTTTTAACAAAAACAGTAAAAGAAGGTAGTATTGAAACAGGCTGTGCACATCGATTCATTACAAAATATGTGGTAATTGAGAGTTCTTGCTGATCAAAAAAGAAAAAACCAAAATTGGTCCAGAGGGGAGACCAAAGAACTCCACATAAGGTTTTTACATATATTCTATGAACAGTGGTAGTATATACCCTAATAAACTGCTGATTAAGGAACAAAAAGAAAAACACAAACTAAGAAAACCATTTAAAAGTTAGCTTGTGGGTTTCGATGGCTGGACTACCAACTCCTCCTCCATGGGCTGGAATGCAACAGGGGTTTTGCGGGCCTGGATGGCTTGATTCATGCTGACTAAACGTTGGAGATCTTCTTGAATTCTGTCCACTTTGCCCATTATTTCTCTGAGGTTGGATTTTGTTTCATCAATCCTAGAATCATGGTTTCTTATCTGGTAGGAGGTATAGCTGACCACCTCACCCATATCTTTCACCTCTTGAGCCATTGCCTTGTTATCCATTATACCTATGGCCATACTTTCATACAAATTCTTGAGGTTTTTCTTCAGGTCTGCAATCCCTGCATTCTCATTTGCCAGGTTCATATTGCCTTTCCTGGGAATGTAAGTGTCAAGAGCTAAACTTGATAAACCGAGATGGAGATTTTGAACAGCACCTTCCAAAATTTGAGCCTGAGAACCACAGAAAAACTCACCAAGAGCCGAGTGGACAATGCTGACTTCTCATAGAAGAGAATCGTAGTATTTCTTACTCTTACAGGAAAGAGTGCCTATTGCTCCTTCCTTCCACCTGGACCATTTGCAACCAAGAATCAAATTACTTCCTACTGTAAAAAACTCACCAACAGGAAGACTGAGCTCGAGACCAGAACTCAAATGCCACAGAGGACCGCCGACATGGGGAGAGAAATGACATGAGAAGAAGGCAACGAGTGCAAGCCTCTCTTTAACGAACACCTTGAAAAAAGGCAGAGACTCCCATAGAATCTCCTGAAGAACTCCCTCGTCTACGCCTAATATAACATCCAACAACATCCTCTCCGATGAGAATGTAGAACGAGCAAAGATTAGACCACTATTCAAAGGAGCTTGGGGATGAGAATGAAGTCTGAAGGAAGCCATAATGCGAGGGATGACAGGACCTAGAGCATGTGAATTGAAACAACAATAACACTGGAGTAGATGGGAGTTAAGGACGTCGGGGATCAAGGAGAGTGGGAGAATACGTGACATTGGCATGGGAGGCGGTAGGATAACTAAGTTATGCATTGGAGTCTTCACATTTAAACATGGAATCATGAACAATGCAATGGGGATTAGAGCCTTTAATCCAAAGTTCATTAGGGTATAGGTTTGGGGGAGGAATCGACCCCATTAAGTTGTAAATGTCCTTGTGGAAGGGAAGCCCCCACATTTGCTAAGTCATCGGCAGCTACATTATTTGAGCAAAGGATATGGTAGAATTCATAATGGGGGGATAGAAGAGGGGTAATTTTGTCATACAACCGACGACATTTTATCGAGCCAGTGGTGTATCCATTGAGCATTTTATATATGACATGTCTAGAGTCGCCAAATGTCGCAACCTTGTAGAGATTAGAGTTGATGAGGATCATCATTCCCTGGAGAAGAGCCATCAGCCTCATTATTAGTCCCGTATCCTATTCCCCAGAAAAAAAATTTGTTCAATTTTTCCTTCATGATCCAAAAGGATCCCTCCCACACCTACCACCCCTGTATAATTTTGATACGTTAAAAGGATAGGAAGCTCGTTATTGCAACAACATTTATGAAACTAAGATTTAATGTGGGTGTACATAGGGAACTCTAAGAGGAAGTGATTTTCAACCTCAATGTTCATATTCTCACAGAGATGGAAGATCCTTTCCACCCATGGTGTTTTAGGAACTTTTTAATGACCTGTTTCACTATGGAGCTCATGAGAGTTCATTCTTATCTTGGCTATATTAATTTTTTTCTTTGAACTAATTAAAACAGAGAGATACTTTTGATCTTCTAGAGTAGGGTTGATGACTGTTGATGTATTTGTAACTTTGAAATGTATTCACTTGTATATCTTATGTATTGTACCCCGATGTTTATTCCGAGAAGTGTCTGTAATGCATTTGAGTCATGTCATGCACCGATGTTCCTCTTGAGAGATTCAATAATGTAAATAAGTCATGTAAAGTCATTGTGGGTAACCCTCCTATTGTTCAAGGGTTAAAGTCCCCACAGTTGTGGGGCCCTAGGGTTATTAAACTACCCTAGAGAAGTAAACCCTAGGTGAGTTATTGTAAGTCGGGGAAATAGTCCCCACCATTGTGTTAAGGTTAACCCTCCTTGTTAATCTACATTAACCCTCCTTGTTGATCGGAGGGGCAAGTCCCCACACGTTGTGGGGCACTAAGGCTATTAGACTCACCTATAGATGTCGGATCTAGTAAGTAATTGTTAAGTGAGGCCGACATGTTGGAGTGGACATTAAGTGAACAAAAGAATATAAATAGAGAGTGAGCTTCTCTATTTATCACACACTCACTCACACGCAGTTGTAGCACATAGTTGAGGGAGAAGAAGTTGCTGGGGCTAGAAAGAAAGAGGCTACTGCTGTCAGGAGATCATCTTATTGTTTTGGGGTTTTGCTTTTGGTGCTAATTCTATCTCTGAGGAAGTTGTATGGTTTTATCCATTTATGGTTTCCCCAAGGAAAAACATTGTGTTCATTGTCTCTTGTGTTTGATTCATGTGCTTGTTATTCTCTTAGTTAAAGATCCTAATATAATGCTAGCTTAAATGCTAAAAATCTAACATGGTATTAGAGCTAACATGAGAAGAAGACACTATGCAGCTATAGAAACTAGGGCTTCCTATTTTTTGGATCTCTCTCCACAGATTTTCAGCAAAAGAAGGTTGGGCTAACTCTCCTCCCTAGGGCGCATCTTTCTGTCGAAGCAGAATCAAATTCCGATCTTTTTCAGTTTTGGACCTGACACTGCTGCTGGAAATTAGGGATTTCCATAGAAGTGGAATTTTTGAGTGAGCCCAGGCCTGGATTGATCTCCTCCTCAAAATCGAAGTTTAGATATCAAAATAAAATCATTTGGCTGGACAGAACCCCAGGAAAGTCAAACCCTAATCTGCTCCTGAACCAACACTGCATAAATTTAGCTCCAAATCCAGATCCGACATCTTGAACTGGTAAGATCTAAATATTTTGTATTTCCATTTGAGGTTCTCAGTTAAGATGTCTCATCATACCAAGCTTGATGAAAATCTTGAGGGAGCTGATAACTTATGAGACTGGAAGTATAGGATCTCCTTGGTCCTGGAAGAAAATGAGTGGTGGGTTGTTGGGTCGAGGGTGTGAGTTTAGGTCAGGTTCTCCCTCAGTAGGTGCAGTGGCTAGTAGGTGGACTTGGAGTACGGGGTCGATCGGTACAATAATTGAGGACCAACGTGCAATCACTTTAGCTTCTTTGTCGGGATTTATTTTGAAAATCGACGAAATGGTTGCAATTATTGGGGACTATGCACCCTGTCCTGGTTGGTGTCCTCCAGACGTGAAGATAGGTGCTTTGGTAGAAATATTCTGAGCTGATGTAAACAACGCAAGCAGTTTCTCAAAGAAATCTTGCAAGTCCCTATCTTTATCGAATTTTGCTTTTACAGCCTCCGGCATTGCACTTTTGCATAAGTCGAGGGGGTTGACTGAATGTGGTGCCGGTGCTTGTTCCTTGGTTATTTTCATCAGTGATGGGGGTGGAGGCATCGACACAAGATCGAAGACGTTTTCAGGCGTCTTCGTAGTCTTTTCTTTCTTCGGTTGAACTGCTTGTGCTCCTGTGTCGAAAAATCACTGGAACTGGGTTTCAACCAGCACTTTATTTGCTGCGGCATCCTCTATGATGTTGAGAGCTGTGGTTGCCAGTTCCTCTTCGTCTTCTGATGAGTCAGCAAGGATAAGCATGCGCTTTCCTTTACCTTGTTGTTGTTGTTGTGTTTTGAGATTCTTCCTGACCGCTGCTATCTCCTTTGACAATTTTCGGATAATGCCTTTTGTGACAGCGTACTCAGGGTTTTCTAGTTCTGTCTCGCCCGTTGGTTCCTGAGTCGGGACGACACTTCCTGCAGCCGGAGGAACTACCTGCTGCTGTGGCTGTGGTTTTTCTTGTGGCTTTGGATTTATGGTTTTGGTTTCTGCTCCTTTTTCGATCGGAGGTTTGATGGTTATCTGCAGTCAACCGGTGTGTTAGAATGGTGTCTCCTCCGACACAAATGTGCTGATATAGAGGTTGAGCTCATAGTATTCCTCTTTTTCTTGGTATGTAAGCGGCTTCTCGATCAAGAAGTCGATCTGTTTTGCTGCTCCTAGTACTGGTATTTTTGTTTTGGCCTGTTGGGATAGTTCCCGGAAGATCTGGTCGACAGATGGATAGTAGTCGAGGGATTTGGCATTTGAATTGTCGCCTTGCATGTACCACACCGAAGTATGGTCGAGCTCCAACTGGATGTGGGAGTTCGTCGATAGATTTCATCGAATGTTTTGAGGCACCCTCCATCTAGTTGTGCAGACTTTGAGCTGTTGGAACCATTTCTCCAGCAGTACTTTCCCACGCTCAAGTTCGTGCAAGGTTCCTTTCTGGGAGAATGGTATAAATCTCCACATGTTGAACTTCGATGGTTCCCGAAAGACTGGACTCCCCTCTGGACAGATGTGGTACATAACAATCCATAAGATGAGGGAGGGAAACTTGATGAGTGCCCCTGTTTCTTGACATCTCTCATAGATGGTCTTCACCATGTCGACGACATAATCACCCCATCTGTATATTTGTCCGTCAGTGGCGATGGTGTCAACACCTTCTAGCATGTCTAACTTAAGGTCGCTGCCTTGACCTGCTAGCGTGAGTGTTATTGCAATGATTTTGGCCACAATCTGTGGCGTTCAGGTTGTGATTTGGCTAATCATCAAGCCCTTGGAGTTTTTACCGGAAGATGACCCAGTGAGCTCTTCGACCAATCCTTCTTTGATTTCGAGTGGTACATGGTCTCCTTCATTAGAGAGACCGATCAGCTTGGAGATGACATCTCCACAGATGTCGACCGACTCGTTGAAGTAGAACCGACCATTGTGATATCGAATGATGATGAATTTGACAACAGTTTCCTTCATTCCACCAAAATTGGCCATAAGCGATGCATTGGTGTAGCCGAAGATAGTGCTGCGTTTGATTTTTTCTGCTGCTTGAGTGACCTGTTTGTCGACAAAGGCCCATTCTTGTATTTTGGTCCATAGTTTTTTCCATGAGAATTCATGTACTTTGGCATTTTTGATGTTTTTCAGCCTGTGGACTAAAGGTGTATCCACAGCCTGTATCTCCTTGGCTTTGGTCAAGGCTCTAGTTTGTTTGGGGGCCATTGTGTCCGTTTGGTGGTTGATTTCACTAAGGGGTTCTTGGATTTTAGTCGACTGGATGCTCTGATGCTCTCTCTGTATGGATTACAGTGAATGATCCTTTGGTGATCCAGTATTTATAAGAGATGATGTGGATGTGTGTGGCTATGGGTGTATTAATGGTGGACGTGATGTTCCAGCTGGAAGACTTGAGTGTGTGTTAATGGCGAATTGCTTTCTGCACTCGATGTCATGAATGCGCAATGGGACTATCGAAGTCATCGATTGATGTTGGTGATGAGAATGGTCGATTGATAAAAATGGTCGATGGTGTTAGGTCGATGTCCATGACGGCGGTTGTCAAGATGGTGATTTTCTGTCATGGTTTTTCTGTAAGTATGGTATGTTTTTGTTTTTTTTTTGAATTTTTAGGTTTTTATGGCTTTTGGTTGACGATTATGGTCATTATATGATTTTATTTTTTAATTAGTTTCTATAGCATTTTAGTCGGGCTCCATTAACGAGCTTCTGAAATACTATGCCCTGTAACGTCCTTAGTCTAACTGATCCGTTGGGATGTATCTCTTTGACAACGTAAGGTCCCATCCATTATGTGTGGAGCTTCTTAGGTTTTCCTTTGACCCGACTATTGTATAGTAAAGCAAGGTCTCCGACTGATAGGTTTTTGTTCTTGATGTTGCGGTCGTGCCATGCTTTTTGTTGCTGCTTTTGGATTTCTTGGTGTTGTATAGCCATGATTCGGCGCTCTTCCAGCTTGCTGAGTTGCAATAGTCGGTCCTTCCTTCCTTGTTCAACATCGACATGTATTATTTCTGCGATAATAGGTGTCTTTTGTCGAAAGTGTAGTGGAACTACTGCTTCTTGTCCATAGACTAGTCGAAAAGGAGTTTTGTCGGTCGATCGTTTGTACGTTGTTCTGTATGCCAATAATACTGCAGGTATTTTCTCATCCCAGTCGTCCTTATCAGCATTACATATTTTAGTTAATCCTCTTGTTAATGTTTTATTGAATGCTTCAATTGCTCCATTCGACTGAGGATGATATGCTGTACTCCAACGGTGGTCGATTTGCAACTGGTCGGTTAGGGTTTTGATAGTTTTGTTGATAAAGTGTGTCCCATGGTCGCTAATCAGGGTTAGTGGACATCCAAATCAAGTGATGATATTCTCGTAGATAAACTTAGCAGCTATCTCACTAGAACATGTATCGACCGGTTCATCTTTTTCCCATTTAGTGACATATTCCACTGCAGTAATGATATACCTTGCACCTGACCTTTTTGCTAGTATAGGAAATGGTCCTATGAAGTCTAGGGACCAGATTTCAAATGTCAAACTTGGGTTTACTAATATCAAAGGAATTTCTGTACTAGGTAGGGGTCAACCTAGTCGTTGACATTTGTCACATCGATTAACAAATTTTTTGCAATCTTTGTGGAGTGTCGGCCACCATAATCCTGGCTGTTGGATTTTGTTTGCAGTTGTGTCTAGTTGAAAATGTCCTCTTGCAGGTCCATAGTGTGCTTCATGCATAATGTGGTCTCGTTCATGTTCTAGTACACATCTTCTGAGGATATCATCTAATCCCATTTTGTATAAAAATCCATTAATGAGATTGTAGGGTGTAGCCTTCATAGCTAAGATATGTTTTTTCTTGGTGCTCATACCTTCTGGTGCATGTCCGTCTTCTAAGAACTGGTCTATTTCCTCTAGTTCTGCTGGGACTGCTCCTATCTGAAATAAATGTGAATCAGGTAAGTCATCGTCGACTCCTGTCAGTTATTCTCCTGTGTCGATTTAGGATAAATGGTTGGGACCTACATTTAACTTGCCTGGTCGGACAATGACTTCAAACTCAAATTCTTGGAAGAGAAGTAGCCATCGACAGATCCTTCCATGATGGATTGGTTTATTGATGAGGTACTTCAGGGCCTGATGGTCAGTATAGAATATAAATGGATTAGCTAAGAGATAATGTCGATATTTTTGTAGGGAAAAGACCATCCCTAGGGCTTCTCTTTCTATGGTCGAATAGTTTCTTTCAGCCTTGTTTAATTTTCTACTGCTGTAAACTATAGGATAATCCATTCCATCATCTCCTAGTTGAGTTAGTATTGCTCCTATTGCTAGGCCTGATGCATCAATATGAACATGGAATTTGGTCGACTAGTTAGGAAACTTTAGGATGGGGGCTTCAACTAGTTTTCTTTTTAATTTTTCAAATGATATGTGGCATTCCTCTATCCAGTTGAACTCTTGATCATCCATTAATAGTTCTTCAAGAGGATAGGTCATATCTGAATAATATCTTATGAATTTTCTGTAATAGCCTGTGTGGCCAAGTAACACCCCGACTTGTTTTGGGTTTACTGGTGGTTTTAGGTCGAGGATAATTTTGATCTTTGCAAATTCAACCTTAATACCTTCCTTACAGACAATATGCCCTAATAGTATCCCTATGGGGGTCACAAATATGCATTTCTTGATGTTTAGGGATAGTTGAATCTGTCGACATCTCTCCAACATAAGTCTGAGCCATTTGCAATGATCTTTTAGCGTGGATTATATTGTCCAATCATCAAAGTATACTGCCATGGTCTTATAAATATATTCTTGAAATGTTTTAACCACAATTCAAGAGAACACTGCAGGTGCATTCTTTAATCCAAAAGGCATAACTTTGTAAGCAAATGAACCAAATTCACACACAAAGGTTGTCTTCTTCTAGTCTTATTTAGTTATTGGCACTTGGTTATAGCCCGAGAATCCATCTGTAAATGAGTAGCATTCATGTCTTGCAACTTCATTCAAGATTTCATCTGCATGAGGGGTTGGGAATGGGTCTGTCAGTGTTACTTTGTTTAGTTCCCTGAAATCGACACAAATTCTTAGTCTGGTCGGGTCATGTTTCTTAGGTTGTACCACCATTGGAATTTCCCATTCTGATTGGTTGATAGGGTAGATGATGCCTGCTGCCAACATGTTATCAATTTCCTTTTTGACTATCTCCTTGTATTTGTGAGATAGTTTATAAGGCCTTTTCTTCACAGGTCGAACATCAGGTTTAGTATCAATTTTCATTTCACCCATTTCATGAACTAAGACTTTTAGGTCTTTGTAATCTCTAGCAAATACATCTTGGAATTCCTTTAGTAAGTTCACTATCTATGTGGTCTATTCTTCACTCCAGTAGTCACCAATCTTTGCCATTTTTGGTCGATCATCATTTGAGATGTCAAATTCTTTAGTTTTGACTTTAGCATCTAGCCACTTTGGTGCTTTGGATTCATTGATCAGTTGACTTCCTTCTCTGAAATATGTGAATGTGGTAGGGAAGTCAGCTGCAGTCATTTTGTCGGTATCTGGTTTGTCAGTTGTTTTGACTTTCAGGATTGTGACAATAGGTTTTGTTGTTTCGACATGGTTGGATTTCCATCTAAATCTTTTTCCTTCTGTGTTTTCATTTTCTAACTGTAATCTTGTCGACTGTGGCTTTAGCTGTGTTTGTATTTTGTTACATTTCCTTGTCTGTCGGTGATCTTGTAAGGGTTTATTTTCAGTTGGTTGGATAAATTCTTTAATTTGTTTTGCTGTTTCGACCAGATTTTCATTTTGAGGTATAAAGTTGAAATCTTTAATAAAAATTTCCCTGAGTTTGTGCCATAAGAAGGTTTCACCTCTAGCTTCTTCCATCTTATACCATTTGTTTGGTAAGTCGGCTAGGGTTGATGGGAATAAGTGTGGCCATGCTCGTTCATCCTTGTATCCAAGTCTTCTCCACTCCTTTTCACAGGTTTTGATATGATCTTCTGGGTTCTGTCCTTGAGTGAATACAGGTCTCTGAGCTTGTTGGGTTAACTTCTTTCCTGCAAACCTTTCGACAAAGTAAGTCGAAGTAGTTGTCCAGGTCTGTAGTCTTGTCTGATGGGTATCCCACCATCTAGCAGCTTGTCCTGTAAAAGTTTCAACTAGGATTTGAAGTTGGCCATGTTCACCAATATTTTTAGAAACTTGTTCGACATGCATGGCTAGTGATTCCCTTTCCTTATATCTTGGTAGTTGTGTAGTATTCAGGTTGGTCGGTTGTAAGGTAGGGTGTTCCCTAATTTTCTTTTCAAAGATTTTTGGGACAATGGACACTATGAAGCACTATTGGGTGGGATTTTTCTGCACTTTCTGTATAGTCCAGCACCCTCTTGCTTGTGTTTCGTAGTTCTCGATCTCCTAGTCATATAATTCAGCATTGGAATTATACCCAACTAAGTCTTGGTTACCTAAGTGAAGTTCTCCATGGATGTTTGGTTCTGTGTAGTCTGCATTGTTTTGGATCTGGTAGAGTTGTCGGACATCGACTTCTTCATATATAGGTTTAGTCCAAGGTTCCCCTTGAGATGGATGAATGGGTACAATGACCTTTTGTCCATTTCCTTTCAATTTGATTTGTTCCTTGTCCAAGGATATGGATGCTTTCATCTTTCTACCCCACGGTCGACCAACTAGCACTGGGAAGGAACTGGATCCTTTCTTTGGGTCGATGATTTCGAAGTCGACCTTGGTCGACCTTCCTTTTATAGTTGTATCGACTTTTTTCCAGACTCCAATGGGTTCAATTAGGCCTTGGTCAGCTAGTTTCAGGTATATGCCTGACTCATAAACTCGAGGTCTGCCCATTTGTTCCCAAGTGTCACGAGTCATGATTTTTACTTGTGAGCTGAAGTCGAGCACTACTTGTCAGACGTGGTAACCTTCGATTTCTAGGTCGACAAGGGGGTCGGCATCACCTTTGTATTTTTTATTTAAGCTGCAAATGTTCTTTGTTTGTTTTTCAAAGTTGGTACCTTTTATTTCATACAGCAAATCGATGAACTAGGATACCGAATTGTCTGTTTGAACGAGCTGGATTAATTCATTTATTGTGTTAGGTCGACTATTATGAACATTTTCTTGTCGTGCAATTTCTTTGAATACATTAGTTGCTTCTTTATATGTTTGTTTTTATTTTAGTGGGTCAGGATAGACGTTTTTCTCTTTTATTTTACTGATTCTGGGGTTATCAGCTCCTGTTTTTGTTCCTTGTCGAGTTACAATATGTAAATTTTTGGTGTTTATTACATCATTTTTTTGCACACAGGACAAGACATTAACAATTTTCTTGGTATTAATTTTTTCTAACATGGTAGGGAAATCCTCTAGTGAGTGATCCCCTACCCCAGATTGAGTACAAAATTTGAGATCAGTTTTGTCTTTATATGGACAGTCTGCGTACCGATGACCCTCTTTATAACATGTGAAGCACTGGATGGGTCGATGCGGTCGGTTGTCATGATTCCCAGGGAATCAACCTCATCCTCTATAGCCTAGGCCCTACGAGTCGATTTTCATATTGAAGCTCATATCGTCGACCATCATATCTTTGTTCGTTCTGATCGTTCGCTAGATTGTTTTGCTCGTTATGCTGTGCCACTACATTAGTTTGGTAGACCACCTAATAATTCTGTCAATTCTTCAGGTTCAACCGACAGTCGACCGTGTTATGACTTTTGGTCTCACAGATGGCACATCAGGAGGCCTTGCCATTCTTCATGTTGAACGGGAAATCTTTCGTCGAGTGATCTCTGTGCTCCTGGAAAATATCGCAAAAGGACTTGGTCTGTACGAATCGAACGTCCTGTTGGCTATATTCCTGTCGACAGTTATCCTTGGAATGGCCGGCTGTCGAGCATTTGGTGCACCAGATCTCCTAATTCTTGAGGCTTAACTCTTTTAGAGACTTCTGTATGTTCTCGAGCTGTTGTTCCAATCTGTGGTCTGTGGGGTAAGCGGGTATGTCCTCGTCCATCTCCACCTGAAGATATTTTGTACATTTTCGTAAGTTTTGAACGTTTCCAGACTAATTTGTCAGCGCATTTTCTGAGATAGCCCTGTAAGAAACCACTGGATTAGTAATTGTTCATCTATAACATAATCCAGCTGGCTCAGTAGGTATTTCCAATGCTTATCATAGTCGCAGACAGATTCCCCTGGCTTTTGTGATGTGGTTTTTAGTTTTTTCGTGGCTAGGTGCTTAGCATATAGAGTTTTGAAAAATGACAAAAATTGCACCTTAATCTTGGCTTTTGTTGCTCTAGGTTGTCTTTCCTAAAAGTTCATGTACCATGTCAATGCCCTTTTCCTTAAGGCACCAGCGAATTGTGCCATTTGTTTATCTTTTTTAGTAACTTGGTTGGCTTCCCAAGTCTACTCATAGACGAACTAGTGTCGTCTGGGGTCCTCATCCCCCTCATATAGAGGAATGTGAGTCGATCTGTGACGCATGTCTGAATCCCTGTCACTGCTCTCAGGAGGTGGTGACGGTGGAGGTGGGGGTGGTGGTGAGGGTGGTGGGGTTATTGGTGTATTTGTCTCTGCGGAACTTTGGTTGACGAAAATTCCGTTCTCATCAGTTGTTGATTCTTCGTCGACTTGTAGTCGGTTGATGTCGACTTCTGTTGTCGATGGTCCACTGCAACTATTTGGCTGTAGTTCTGAATGTTCTGTTTCTTCTAAAGCTATATTTGGTGGGGGGGGCGCTCCTTCATGTGTCGGTAAGAGGAAGTGGATACTTCAGTGGGAGGGTGCCGCTTGAAAGGTCACCCAATTCCCTTCCTCTGGTCGACGTATAATGAGGTGTCATCCAGTGTACATTTCGTCGCCTAGTCGACTCCATATACTAATGTCACCAGCTCGTAGTCGAAGGTCTTCTTCAACAATAGTCTGTATTTGAGTACGCGGATTCAATCTATAGAGGGTTGTTCCTTCATTGGGAGCTCTTAATTGGAGAGCTTCTGGCTGCTCTATCCACAATTCTTCCTCCGTAGGGGACGCTTCTTGTTCCACGCCTTCTTCATGTTGGTCATGAACTGACTCTAGTGGATTCTCTTCTCTATCGGTCACCCTAGGACTCTTTCCTTTGTGCAGCTCTAAAGCTCTTTCTCATCTTGCTTCCCTCCTCTGTTGTCTCTCTTTCCTCTGTATTTTTTGAATGTCCGATATACCTTCGTATGATACTATTCTCTTGAGTTCTCTTTTGGTCGACTTCTCATTACTGGTGACTGGTATCTGGTTCTAGTCGACTAGGATCCACTATACTCTATTTCGACATATGACCAGCTACCCCCCCATAGCCTACCCGACGCTTTTTAGAAAGCCCGGATAGTTCAGTCTATTTGCTTAGGAAGTATTCCCACTCCCTTTCTGCAATAAAATTTTCCCACTTCCTCTGCTTCTCCACCCAGTTAGAGTTTGATGGCAGTTCGTGAAGTGATGGACGAGGTTCGACAATATGTCCTACTCCCTTCTCAATCAGGAATTTGAATAGCAAGGTCGGTAGGGAACACAAAAATTGTTCGGTGAGATCTGTGTAAAATTTCTCCTTGACTGTTTCCACCAAAGTTTTGTCTTCAACTGCTTGCTCCTCACAGAAGTCATTGGCGATTTTCTCAAACCACTGCGACAATTTTGTTCTACCTCCGTGGATCAGTTTTTCTAGCAACTATTGTTCTTTAATCCCGTCCGGCTTTCTCATCTAGGAATTTCTTCAAAAGTTGGGGCACTGATTCGACAAACTTTTCATGCGTCTCTATGAAAAATATTTCTTTCTCTTGTGCGATTGTTAATCTATTACTTCACGCGTAATTCTGCAAATAGTTTGCAACTTTACGTTTCCACCAGTCCTTAATCTCCTACTCTGATATCATTTGTTTGCATACATTCTAGTCGTGTACTACCGGCAATGGAACCAATGTTGTAATCTCACAGATCACATAAGGTTACCAATAATACACACTAAAACATATATATAAATATACAACAGAGACAAGAGATAAGAACAAATAGGTGAATAAACAGATTATATTATACAAATGAGTCCATACAACACAGAGAACTGAACCGAGTTCTCATCTAGCTCAACAACCTAATATATATGATTATAGAATGGTTACAAAATAACTACTATTGGTTCGGTGAACCGACACAACCTTAGGTGGTTGACCTAATCTCTAGCTTTAGTCGGCCGACCGACTTAGTCGGCTGATCGACTAAGTCAGCCCATCGACTTAGTCAGCTGATTGACTAAGTTGGCTATCCTTCAAGTCGACTTTATCGACTTGCTCCTTCTACAGGTGCTAATTCTATCTTTGAGGAAGTTGCAGGGTTTTCTCCATTTATGGTTTCCCCAAGGAAAAACATTGTGTTCATTGTCTCTTGATTCATGTGCTTGTTATTCTCTCAGTTAAAGATCCTAATATAATGCTAGCTTAAATGTTAAAAATCTAACATGGTATTAGAGCTAACATGAGAAGAAGACACTGTGCAGCTACAGAAAATGGGGCTTCCTATTTTTTGGATCTCTCTCCATATATTTTCAGCAAAAGAAGGTTGGGCTAACTCTCCTCCCTAGGGAGCATATTTCTGTCGAAGCAGAATCTGATTCTGAGCTTTTTCAGTTTTGGACCCAACACTACTGCCAGAAATTAGGGATTTCCATAGAAGTGGAATTTTTGAGTGAGCCCAGGCCTGGATTGATCTCCTCCTCAAAATCGAAGTTTAGAGATGAAGATAAAAGCATTTGGTTGGACAGAACCCCAAGAAAGTCAAACCCTAATCTGCTCCTGAACCAACACTGCAGAAATTCAGCTCCAAATCCAGATCCGACATCTTGAACTAGTAAGATCTAAATATTTTGTATTTCCATTTGAGGTTCTGAGTTAATATGTCTGATGAGGGAGCTGATAAATTCTGAGCCTAGAAGTATAGGATCTCCCTGGTCCTGGAAGAAAATGAGTTGGACTCCTACATCAATGAGGAGGTTCCAGTTGCAGAGGAAGATGAGGCCAAGGCCTTACATAAGAAGAAGTTGGTTATGGCTAAGATTATTGCTGATTCAATCAAGGATCACCTCATACCACAGGTGCACTCCCTCAAGACACCTAAAGCCATGTATGATGCCCTAACCAAACTGTTTGAAGGGGAGAACATAAACCAGAAGATGAATCTAAGGAACCAGTTGAAGAATGTAAAGATCCAGAATGAGGAGACCATCTAGTCATACTTTACAAGGGTCTCCCAGATCAAAGAACAACTTGAAGCAGTAGATGAAGAAGTGGAGAATGCAGAAATTATGATGACAACCTTGAACGGTCTCCATAGGTCATGGGATTCTTTCATCCAAGGAATCTATGCTAGGAAGAAGCTAATCAAATTCAATATAATGTGGGAAGAATGCTCACAAGAATAAGCTCGAATAGCAACTCGAGAAGAAAACATGGGAAGTGAAGATCAAGCTCTCACGGTACACTCCAAGAAAGGAAGAAGGGAAAATCATCATCACCAAGGTAAGCATTCTCATCAGAAAGATAATTTTGTGAAAAAGGATCCATCCAGACTCAGATGCTATACATGTGATGAAAGAGGACAATTTTCTATAAATTGTCCCATGAATAAGAGTGGATATAAGAAGAAGAAGAACTCCAAAGGAATACATCATGCTCACACTATTGAGGATGATGATCGTCCTAGAAAGAGAGTAAAACAAGAAAGTGAGGACTCTTCAAGTGATGAAGAATATGTTCTGATCTCTGCTCTCACGGGAACTGTCACACATGGAAGCAAATATTGGATTATTGATAGTGGGGCTTCCAAACACATGACAGGATTCAAGGAATCCTTTGAGAAACTATCCAAACATAATTCACCCCATAAGGTGAAACTTGGGGATGACTACCAATATCCCATAAAAGGCAGTGGTGAATACTCCTATAAGCTATACTCTAGAAAGTCTATGAAAATGAAGGATGTCTTGTTTGTACCAGGACTAAAGAAGAATCTTCTCTCCATATCAGAACTAGATGCAAAAGGCATGAGGGTTACATTTGTAGATGGCCAAGTCCTCATGTGGCCAAGAGGAAAGACTATTGACGATGCAATAGTAATTGAAGAACAAGAAGGAGGATTATACAAATTAAAGGGCCATCCAGAACAAGATTTGGTCCATGACACAGTAGAGCCAAATGAACTTTGGCATAGAAGGATTGCACATGTGCATTATATAGCACTACCACTTGCAAGTAAAGCTATTGAAGAACTTCCAGAAATACAGTCAAAACATGATGGAGTCTGCAAAGGATGTGCGAAAGGAAAGAACAAAATAGAAGACATTTCCAAGTAGCGAAAGCAAAGAAAAAGGAATCTTGGAAATCATTCACTCCGATGTATGCGGTCCAATGTCATCCAGTTCTTTAAGCGGGTATGTATACTATGTTTCTTTTATTGATGTTTTTTCTAGGAAGACATGGATATACTTTATGAAGAACAAAGATGAAGTATTCAACAAATTCAAGGAATTCAAAGCCTTGATCGAGAACCACACAGAAAAGAAGATCAAGACCTTTCGATCAGATAATGGCAGAGAATTCACATCAAATGAATTCAAATATCTATGCAAAGATTCAGGGATTAAGAGGGAGTTATCCACTCCATATAATCCACACCATAATGGGGTTGCAGAAAGGAAGAATAGAACTATCATGGAAGCTGCAATAGCAATGCTTCATGATTAAGATCTTCCCATGCATCTATGGGCAGAAGCTACCAGAATAGCGGTGTATGTACAGAACCATACTCCACACAGAGTACTCGAGAACAAGACACCTGAATAAGTATTTTCCGGCAAGAAACCAGAAGTCAGCCATCTCAGAATATTCGGTTGTCCAGTGTACATACACATTCCAAAAGAAAAGAGGACAAAGTTAGATCCTTCGGGAAGGAATGGTATATTTGTGGGATACTATGAAAGCTTGAAGGCTTAAAGAATATACTTCCCAGGATTCAAGAAGATCGAAATCAGTAGGGATGTAACATTTGATGAAGACTCAACTTACAACAAATCCAAAAAAAAACCTGCTGAATATTCTGAAGAAATAGGAGCACCCAGAATTCATGACACAACCATGAACGAAGAAACTCAAGAAAAATATCGAGAATTTGAAGAACCTTAAGAACCTGTAGATCACCTCAGGAGAAGAATCCTCATAAGAGGAAACCTTCTTGGGTACGAGAAGCTATCCAAGGTGCAGAAAGATATGGGGCTCCAGAAGAAAATCACAGAGAAAGAAAGAGGATCAGGTCCTGCTCTGGGTATGTAGCTTTATTATGTGAATTTTTCAATAAAGAACCTTCCAACTATGAAGAAGTGGCAGAAAGGAAATAATGGAAGGATGCTATGATAGAAGAGTATCAATCGATCATGAAGAATGATGTTTGGGATGTTGTCCCAGTGACTAGAAGGGAAGTCTGTTGTAACTTTCAAATGGATCTACAAGATCAAGCATGCTGCAGATGGTAGCATAGAGAAATATGAAGCAAGATTCGTGGCTCGTGGCTTCTCATAGAAAGAAGGAATATATTATGAAGAAACTTTTGCACCTATATCCAGATACACTTCCATCAAATCAGTAGTTGCTCTGGTTGCAGTGATGAAATGGAAGATACACCAAATGGATGTCAAGACTTCTTTCTTGAATGGTGTAGTGGAAGAGGAAGTGTACATAGAGAAGCCACTCGGTTTTGAGACAAATGACAGGGGGTCTCATGTGTGTATATTGAAGAAAGCCCTGTACAGTTTGAAACAAGCACCCAGGACATGATATGACAGAATTGATGGATTTCAATACAGTTTGGGCTTTACCAAAAGTAAAGCAGATTCCAACCTTTACTACAAGGTTGAAGATGGAAACCCAGTGATACTCCTATTGTATGTAGATGATCTGTTTGTAACAGGTATGGATGGGTTGATTGCTGATACGAAGAGGAAGCTTGCTGCCGAGTTCGAAATGAAGGACTTGGTTATGATGCACTATTTTTTAGGCATGGAGGTGTGGCAGAATGCGGATGGAATCTCCCTCGGACAAGGGAAGTATGCAATAGAGATCCTGAAGAGGTTTGGGATGATGGACTGCAAGGCCATGATGACACCTATGGCATCGAACCTGAATCTATTGAGTGATGCTTCATCAGAAGCGGTTGATGCTACAATGTATTGTCAGATGATTGTGTCCTTGATGTACCTGATGAACACGGGACCGGATATTTGCTTTTGCTGTGAACACCTTGAGCCAGTTCCTGACAGATCCAAGACATGTTCACTTGATTGCTGCAAAGCATATTCTGAGGTACCTGAGGTGTATAGTTGATTGTGGGATCAAGTATGAAGTGAATCAGAAGATTAACCTGGAGGGTTATGTTGATTCAGATTAGGTAGGCAGTGCCATCGATAGGAAGAGCACTTCAGGGTGTTGCTTCAGTATGGGATCAGGCGTGATCTCTTGGTTTAGCAGGAAGCAATCTTGTGTGGCACTGAGTACAATTGAAGTAGAGTATGTCGCAGCTTGTTCAACTAGTTGTGAGGCAATATGGCTAAGGAAGCTACTGTCTGATTTATTTGATCTCTAGTTGGATGCTACTTGTATACATTGTGACAACTAGAGTTGTGTGAAGTTGTCGAAGAACCCGGTGTTCCATGACAAGTCGAAGCATATTGAGATCAAGTATCACTATATCAGGGATATGGTGCAGAGAGGAGCAGTGAAGCTCCAGTATGTTGCAACAGATGAACAAATAGCTGATGTATTGACAAAGCCATTGGATAGAGTGAAGTTTGAGTACTTCAGGGAGAAGCTTGGTGTTCTCCATATCGAGGTTCCCTCCAAGGGGAAGTGATGAGTCTGTGATCCATTTTGACATGGTGAGAGGATTGGTTCCTTCCATGGTCAGATGTAAGGGCTGAGCCATTCTGTCATGATGAGAGGATTGGTTCCTCGCATGTCAAATATGAGTGCTAAGCCATTCTGATGTGACCATAGGATTCGTTCCTACATGACCATATCTAAACGCTGAATGCCATTCTTTGAATGGAGGCACCTGGTTAGTTACCAGGAATACTCAGTCTAGGAATGAGGGCCATTCTGATGTGACTGTAGGATTGGTTCCTACATGATCAGATATAAGTGCAGGGCCATTCTGATGGGACTATAGGATTGGTTCCTACATGATCAGACATAAGTGCAGAACCCTTTCAACATGCACATAGGATTGGTTCCTCGCATGGTCGAATGTAAGTGCAGAGCCTTTTTGAAATGTACATAGGATTGGTTCCTCACATGGTTGAATGTAAGTGCAAAGCCCTTTCGGCATGGAGGATTGGTTCATCGCATGGTCGAATGTAAGTGCTGGGCCTTTTTGACATTGGTTGTCAAATGTGAGTGCTAAGCCTTTCTGACAGGGTTGTGGGATGTGTTCCCACATGGTCAGATGTGAGTGCTGGGCATGCCTTTCTGATGTGATTATAGGATTGGTTCCTACATGATCAGATGTAAGTGCTGGGCAGGAAATTCTGACTTAGGGTCAGATATAAGTGCTGGAAAAGACCTACATGGAGGCTAGGCCTACAACCAGCATGAAAAAGGGCTGGCTCTGTAGAAATTCCTATGATGAGAAGAATCAAGAGATAACACCCATGATGATGATCCAACAAAGATGTTCCAGAACTAGAGATGATCCAGATCAAGTGATGATCCAGATCTAGTGATGATGAACCAAATCGAGTGATGATGATCCAGATCGGTGATGATCCAGATCCAGATGAAGATGACTTGAAGATGGATATGACTTGAAGATGATGAGGACTCGATGATGATCCAGATGATACAGAGAAGATGACTTGTGCTGATAAATTGTGGCGAGAGAATACCTTCCTAGTTAAGAGGGAGTGTTGATGTATTTGTAACTTCAGAATGTATTCACTTGTATATCTGATGTATTGTGCCCCGATGTTTATTCTGAGAAGTGTCTGTAATGTATTTGAGTCATGTCATGCCCTGATGTTCCTATAGGGAGATTCAATAATGTAAACAAGTCATGTAAAGTCATTGTGGGTAACCCTCCTATTGTTCAAGGGTTAAAGTCCCCATAGTTGTGGGGCCCTAGGGTTATTAAACTATCTTAGAGAAGTCGGCCCTAGGTGAGTTATTGTAAGTCGGGGCAATAGTCCCCACCATTGTGTTAAGGTTAACCCTCCTTGTTGATCTACCTTAACCCTCCTTGTTGATTGGAGGGGCAAGTCCCCACAAGTTGTCGGGCACTAGGGTTATTAGACTCTCCTAGAGATGTCAGATCTAGTAAGTAATTGTTAAGTGAGGCCGACATGTTGGAGTGGACATTAAGTGAACGGAAGAATATAAATGGAGAGTGAGCCTCTCTATTTATCACACACTAACTCACACTCAGTTGTAGCGCATAGTTGAGGGAGAAGAAGTTGCCGGGCTAGAAAGAAAGAGGTTACTGCTGTCGGGAGATCATCTTACTGTTTTGGGGATTTAATTTTGGTGCTGATTCTATCTCTGAGGAAGTTGCAGGGTTTTCTCCATTTATGGTTTCCCTGAGGAAAAACACTGTGTTCATTGTCTCTTGTGTTTGATTGCTGTGCTTATTATTCTCTCTGTTAAAGATCCTAATATAATGCTAGCTTAAATGTTAAAAATCTAACAATGACCTCCTTACAATATCTTAATTTTATTTTAGCCTCTAAATATTTCTCACACCACATTTTCTCTTTAAACTTAGGAAGCAACAATATTTTTAATGTTATTAATATTTTGCAATGCAACATTTTCGTCGATCTCCCAATGGTTTAACTAGGCCCTAGTATCTTTATACCAACCTTGCTTGATCCTTAGGTGGTTTTGGCTAGAATTTAAAGCTAGATTAGGAAGTATATGGTCCCCCATGTTATTGATTTTTTGCTTGTACAACAAGAGCCTAGTCATAGCTAGGCTCCAATAGGAGAAAGACCCACTTCTACAAGGAGAATAGAATAGGGTGTATTGATTTTAATTTCGAGGTTATAGATTATAAAATGCTTCTGGATTTTCTCAATATTTCTCCAGGATTCTCTAGATATATTGCAACCCCAAACCTCACATCCATACAAGATAACAGGAGTGACTAAAGTTTTGAAGAGGAGCTTCATTTTATCCCACATCACAAGGTTTGACGCTTTAAAAATATTTTCAAGACCAAAATAAGCTTTCCACCCTCCATTAATTCTTTTCTGAATGCTATAGTTGCAAATGATCTTGTGATGAATATCAATTCCTAGGTATTTGTAAGAGGACACTTCCTCCAAGTTGCTATTGTCATACACAAAATTAGCGTAAGTGTCCTTCTTGGATTTGATAATCATAAATTTTGTTTTGTCAGCGTTAATAGTCATACCCATGGTAGAGAAAAAATACTTAAGAAGTCTTAGTCACTTATCAAGATCAGATGGACACCTTGCTAGAAGAACAATATCATCAGTATAGAGAAGAAGGATGATGACTATTCCAGCTAAGATCGTGCTAGCAGAATGTGCTTCCTCTAAACAACCTTCTAGCTTATGGATGCAAATGCCAAATAGGGTAGGGGAGAGGGACCAACCTTGCTTAACTCCGATATTACACTTAATATCTTTCAACCACCCCCCCGTTGCTCTTATACAAAGTCCTCAAACTCTTATTTTTTTTAGAAATAAATTATATATTTAATATTTTTCCTCATGTATTTCATGGCAACATCTCAAATATTGTCATTATAAAGATGGCTCAACCAGAGCATCAAATATGCCCATTTAAGAGCTCAACATGTCACTTATAATGATTGAATTTAGGTAGGAAAGGTAATAATCACTTTTCTCACCCACCTAGACTACAAATGGACAAATCATATATTTAATAATAGATAAATAATGTTAATAAATTTAAATAAAAAGTTAAAAAAATAAAACAATTTAAATTCATTTTAAATTTGGAATTTTTTGAAGTTACTAAATGTGAAGTTTGTATTTTTTTTGAAGTTACTAAATGTTTTTTTTTGGAAGTTATCACATAGAAGTTTATAAATTTTATATATGATTTCTCTTAAATGTAAAAATAATTTATAAATTTTGTATATAATTTTTTTAATGTAAAATTAGTAAATTAGAATCCAATTTGTTTTATTAAGAAAAATTCAAGTTTTATTTAAAAATATTTTTTTCCTTATTTAATTATTAGTTTAATATATTTATATTTTAACATTGATATTTGAAAATTTATTTAATATAGTATTTATAAAGTACTTGAAAATAATTTAATGTAGTATTTATAAAAAAAATTATTAGATATTATGATTTATTTTAACTTTCATGTTTAGATATGGGGATTTGTTTTAACTTCATGTTTAAATATAGGAAAACAAAAGATATTCTTTATAATATATATAAAAAAGTATTTAGAAATATTAATAAAATAAAAGCCTGCACTAGTGTAGCTTATTGGAGATTCGCTTGATATGAAGTCACATGTTATAAAGGAGGTCACGAGTTCAAATCACACCCAGATTTACCTGTGTCCCATGCTTGCGGGTTGTTGTGGGAACCAGCCTAGTCCTCGATTCCCTTAGTAAAAAAATATTAATAAAATAAAAATATATTTTTGTTGTTAAAAACTAGCGTGAAAATGGAATGGATTTTGTTTCTTTATTTATTTAAATAAAATTTTAAGTTATGTGATAAAATTAAAATTTAATTTATTTTTAATTTTAATTAATTTTAAATATAATTAATTTTTTCTTTATTTATTTAAATAAAATTTTAAGTTATGTGATAAAATTAAAATTTAATTTATTTTTAATTTTAATTAATTTTAAATATAATTAATTTTAAAAAGAAATGGAAATGCATTTTGTATTATTAAAAAAATTGAACTGGAGGTATAATTATGTTGTCTCCCATCTCAATGGTTCCAATTGTTAGAAAAAAGGTGAATGGTGAGCGATTGGATGATTGGATACTTAAAATTGAAAACCCGAAACTTCCAAAAGATAATTATAAGACAAAATTAATTGGAATATGTTCAATCGTGTTGATGTGAGACAAAGTCATGGCCATCACATACTGCAATTTTCCTATATGAGGAGGAATGGAATAAAAAAGACAATTATGACTAAGATCCAACAATATCTGTAAATTGTCAAGGTTCTCGAGTGTGAATGACATGGTTCCTCTAAGTTTATTTATGTCCAACCGTTATTTAAGCAACTGAGACAAGTCTACGATTTTTGACAGTATTTTTCCAGAGAGACCATATTTACAACCCATTTAAAATATGTTGATTAGTGGTCTTGAGGGCTAGGAAATTGAATTCTTATCCCCATTGACAAGAGATTGATTATCAAAGAAATGGAGCATGATCCTTTAATTTTAGAATATTCAGAATTTTTACTTTTTCAAACATTACCATTGCTTCAACAAAACTCATAAGTTGTGATTGCAAACATTGATTATCAAAGAAATGGAGCATGATCCTTTAATTTTAGAATATTCAGAATTTTTACTTTTTCAAGCATGAAAACTCATAAGTTGTGATTGCAAACATGGGATTAGATCCCCATAATGAAATCATTCATACACTCACATTTTTGGAAGTTGTTACTCTTTGAAGGTATTAGTTAATAGATCTTCCTTTTTCCCATTCAATTTAAATTTTATCTTTGACCCCTAACATGGCTTCAATAAACAAACAATTTAGCATTGATTTATGAGTATCCTAAGTCATGGATGATTCGTGGAGTGTCAAACAAAAGGTTGATCATAATGGTTATTTTCATGGGCCATTTGATCTCGTAATGGATCCAAATATGAGTGTTACAAATGATCCTCATACTTCCTAACTAAAGCATTGGGTTTATAATAAACTAATATAGAAAGTGTAATACCATTTTATTATAGAAAGCGTAATACCATTTTAATTTTTTGGTGTCTATAAATACTACGAACTGGAGCTAATCATGTATATTTTGTAAAGGGACATGAATTCTATGTGCTCTATCCGTGTATCCAACTGTAGCCTTGCTATGATTCTAGCCTTGCTATGTGCTCCTGAAGTTCCCAGGAGTAGTCATTAGGAAGGGAAAGGTCTTCAAAATCCTCATCCCCAAAAGAACGATCTAACCACCACAAGTTTTTAGTTACTAGTTTTGTTGGGGGTATAAAATAAGTCTTTGCGTAGACAACCCATTAGAAATGGTCATCTCCCCATCCCTACATCCTATAGAGGCATTAGCAGTGGCTAGCCATGGTCTCCCTAGGATAATAGGATGTCCTTTAGAAGTATCCTTTGATTCTAGAACCATAAAGTCAACAGGTTATTCCCATGAATCCACTGATACAATAATATCATCAAACACTCCAGTAGGTTTTACCGTGGTACGGTCTGCTAATTCTAGGATTTAAAGGGCAAGTTGGAGAAATTGTTCCAACTGTAAAACTTCTAAAGCTGCGGTGGTCATCATATTAATAGCAGATTCTAGATCGATAACTGTATTTTCTATGGAAATATTATTTGCAATAACAGATACTGCTGGGCTCCCTGGATTTGTATATTTTGCAATTCTACACTGGTCTATCAGACACTCAGACATCTCTCCTATAACATGAATTGTGGGGGTGTCTTTCTGTTTCTTACCTAGGCGTTTCATACACAGTTCCTTTATTACATTGTTGTAAATTGGTATGTCTTTAATAGAATGTAATAGAGGAATTTTGACACATATTTTTTAGTTCATTTAAAATGTCGTACTCGGGATGAATCATAGTTTTTTCTATTGCTAGGCGTTCCAGAAATGGAGGGATTATTTGTTCCCGAGTTGGTTCTTGCTGAGGATGGGTATGCACTGGAATCTTTGAAATATCCTCATCCTATAAAATGGCATCATTCATGAGTTCATTGGGGTCTTCTTCTTCTTCAGTATCCTCATGAATGATGACTGATGACTTGGGTTTGTCATTCACAACTCTTCCATATCGTAATTGGATATCATGCACACGTACAGTTGAAATAACATAGGATGGAATAGTTTGCAACTCAATGCTATTGAGAGCTTGAGTTGGCTTATTGTTTGGGTTAGGTATCAGTTGTGTGGGTAATAATGTAGGTCGTGGGGGGTTTGTATTCTGGAAATGATGAGGTTGTTGTGCAATAAGGGGAACTGAAGGCACAAACCCAGGAAAAAATTGTTGGATATTGGGTGGGTGCTAAGGATAAGGATGATTAGGTACAGAGACAAGTGGTGGCTATGGATATGCTTGTCCCCTCCATCTCTATGGCCAATACTGATTCTGAGTAAAATGAGGAGGAGGAGGAGGGTACTGGGATGGCCAATTCTGCCAACTTGAAGTGTTCCATTGTTGAGGTTGTTGGTAGGGATAATAGTAGGGTGGGGGCTGTGGTGACAAATTCTGATATGTTGGTGGGTCTCTAGGTTTCTGAGGACACCTCCTAGATGTTTCACCAATGTCCCCACTCTTATATATGGCTTGTAACCTAGGCAACGATGGGAATTTCTCTGTTGTATGATCATCCATGCAAATGTGACATACAAAGATATTGTTCAATGGGAATTCCCATTGGGGATGGTTAGTCCTACATCTTGGATAGAAAATTCTCCTTATTGTGTGCTCTTCCTCTTGCCTCTTTTTAGCTTATAAAGCATCTAGTTGAGAACCCATTGCTCCTAAATATCAGTTTTGAAGTTTTCCAATAGGTTTCCTAATTCTATCCTTGTGACTCCTCCATAAATGGAGGTGTTTCCTTTTATATTTCTATTGTAGGACTCCCAAATATTTCTCCCAACCTTCCCCCTACTTCTAGAGTAATTTCTACACATCTCACCGATTTGTGCAAAGGGTTTGTGAGAGATATCGTCAGATGCCATGAGATTAAGGTTTTCTACCAGGTCTTCTGAGATCCCTTTAAGGAAGAGTGTCCATATTTCATCTTCTTGAAGATCATTATATTTAGACTTATGTAATGTATAAATAAATCTTTCAAGATAATATTCTAAGATCTTGTATTCGAGTTGCTGTATCTTGAAAATATAGTTTCGAGAGTCTCTAGGTTTGCAATACTCTCGATATTTCTGCAAAAAAGTGGTTTTCATATCTTCCAAAGTCCTAATACTATACTCTCCTAATCCCATGAACCATCTTGTAGATAATTATAACTTCTACAAAGAATGAAAAACTCGAACAAAAATGTGTCTGGTTCTTCATTACTTTTCCCATAGAAAGTAGGTAATGAAGAAGGAGGGATGTTCCTCATATTTACATCCTGTGGAGTGTCTAGGATAGGAAACCCAAAGGTAGCCTCAGTTCGATTTTCTCCTTCTTCTTCGTCATTTCTAGCCTCGTCATGATCTTCATTTTCTCCCTATCTCTCCATGTAGATTCAATTTTTAAAGAGAGTGTACCTAGGAGGTTCCTTTTGAGGTGATAATGGGGCATCCTAGCATTCTTTTTACGGGGAGATATTCCTCCGATAAGAGAAGTTGCCATCCGTGTCTTTATTAGGTTCTACAGGGAGGGTAGGTTCTACTGTAGATGTCTCAATATGTGAAACAACTGTATTTATTGAATTGCAAAATAGAGTGTTTAACTAAGCAGGATCAATGAAATTGATAAAGTTTGGATCCCCTACAAGTGAAAAAGTTATATCGTTAGGTTTTGGTACCAGTGGAGGGTTAAGGATTTCCAATGGCTAACCCTCTTGAACTTCTTCAGGAATGGGGTCTTTATAACTTACTTCCAGGGTTTCTCTACCTTCTATGAATCCTCCTTTAGGTTTCCAAGAAGAAATACTTTCTACGTGTGTCTTCTGATACCTTTCCGCCGAGTTAGTGGTTGGGGTGTTACACCCCCCATAAAGGTTAGTAGGAATTTTAACAAATTTTTAAGAACTATTTCTAACGTATCTACCTTTTGAATCTCTAGGTCTGTTCATGAAAAGCTAAACTAAATGAACCTACAATACTGTCATTATTGTTGGATTTGGGGGCGCCTGTTATAACAGCTGCGCAGGTTATTACCTCTCTTCTTACAGTTCCCCCGCCACCAACCTATTACTAAACTTTATAAGGGAATTATATTCTACCTTACAAAACAACTCCCCAGCAACGGTGCCAAAATTTTGGGTGTTATATTGTCTTAATGAATCACCAAATATTTAATTATCGACTGGGGCTTGTAAACTTGGAGTTGACACAAAGTATATGCTAAGGTAGAAGGGTACCTAGGGTGTCATAGAAATATTCTAACAAAGAAAAGATCGAAAGATATTTCAAAATGAAAAAACGAGTCAAACTTCAGAAATACAACTACTAAGTTAATTAGACTTTCAATAGATCAAAGCAGTATTAATCTATACTACTCTACTCTATCAATAATAACAGAAAAGATATATATAATACTAATCTAAGAAACAAGACTTGATATAGGAATTAGAAAGGCTATAAACAAATTCAGGACTCTAACTATATGGAAACAAGAGATTATATTATTTGAGGAAAGATTATAGCTACTTAATATATCTAAGAAACTCAATAATTAAACTATACATTCATTTAATAAACACTCAAATATCTAAGCTAAATTATCTAGTTCCATTCTCTTTGAGGATTATCAAGATATGCCTTCAATGTGACAGGAACTGGAGAAGGTGTATCAAAATGACTTTCAAAGGAAACTGAACGGAATTAAGTCTAATTTAACTTCTACAAAGAGGTGTAAACTAAAGAGTGTGCAGTTACAAGTGATAGTAAACATTGTGATTTATTCTCTATCCATAAGCAACTGACTCTAGTTGAAAGAGGTGTTATAAACAACTGATCTATTAGTCAAGAAACAAGAGTATTTTAATGATTACGTTGAAGTTGAAGGCATGCTATTCTAGATAGGTAAAGCATGAAATAAATTTAAGGAAATAAATATAATCTATAAGGAAGTAGAAAACTTAATAAAGATGTTTTATTTCTTAATCAAATCCTACCCTATGAACATTTTCAGTAATTACAGAATAAGGACGACAAATCCTATGCTAGAAATGATAATCAAATCATAAAGAACTAATGTACTTTTAGAGAATGAAATTAACAAGTTTAATTCTAAAACCAATCTAAATGAGAATGAAGTAAATCAAACTAGAAATGTAATTGAAAAGTTCTGAAACGGTAATCAATTAAGAGATCAGAGACAACAGAAACACAACTCAAAAGCAAACTAAAGCAAAAAGAAACAAAAGCTAAGAATCATTATGGAGGCTAATGGATACTTTATGTGGTTTGAAATGAGGTCCTAATTATATAGACTACTGGTTGACTACAGAAAATAACACAATTCGAAAACTAGGAAAACTAAACTTTAAATAAGTATAAAAGAAAATAGGAAATATTAAAGTCTGAACGACAGTCTGGATGACAGTATAGAATGTCAGTCCGGATGGCGAAAAAAAATATAAATTACGAAATACACAACTTAAATGATCCTATCACCAGCTGGCTTATGCATATGAGGCTATAGTGTAGAAAAATATAGCAACTAAGCTATTCAACAATTGAAATGACATAAGATAACTTATGTTAATCTACGTCTAATAAGAGAAGTCATTTCCTATTGTATAATAAAACAAATTAAAAGGTAAATGCAATTAATCTACAGCAACAGAAGAATTAACAGAATTGAACCTAACTATGAGCCAAACCTGAAGCATTAAACTGATTAAACTCTAGCTAATTGCAAATATGAAATTAGAAAACAAGATGAAAGAAAGACTGTAAATAACTATGTGCAACTAATCACATTCAATTCTGGAAATATAAAATATGTTAACATCAATCACATAAATTAAATTAACAACAGACAATACACATTACAATTGACAATGTAACATCAACTACAGGAAATCGAATTACATATAGAAGCTGGAAATGAAAACTACTTCTCTGAAAAAGATGTAACATAAATATACAAATGGAAACCTATGGTTGTTGAGGGGCCCTTCTCAGCAATCAGAGACTGTGATTAGATCAATCAATCACTCATGAAAACGAAGACATATATGCACAACTAAAAATAGATTTTTTATTAAACTGAAACAAAGTTTACAGAGGTTCTATGCCAGCGATGACTACTAGCCTATTCTCATTGTGAGACATCATTTATATAGATTTACAATGGAGGAGCAGGTCGGGCCTTTCAGTGGTCGACTGCTCTAAAGATAGATAGTCTTAAACTACTAAACAAATGACTGTATAACAAATTGCGACAACGCACGAGCCGTCTTCCTAATCCTTTGGGCGTCGGTTCTTCTCGCGCGCGCAACTAGTGCGTTGATCTCTGTTGACGTGGGAAGATGATGCGGTGTCGGGATAAGCGAATAGGAGCTCAAACCTTATAGAGCAAGGACTCTTGTATCAAGGGAATGCATGGCCAATAGAACCATGAAACTGTTCTTTGCTTTTAATTCCCTAGAATATTCCAACTAACAAAGCGACGGGTTGATTGGAGGGCTGCATGACGATCTGGATGCAAATGTGCATGTTTGGCATGAATGCATGTCTATTCGGAGGTCTGTTTAAAAATCATAGCCTGCAAAACGAGTCTTTATACCAAGCACGTTTGCAAATGTCACAAAATTGTAAATAAAACCATGAAATAATGAAATTTAACCAAGACTTGTATAATTCAATTACATTCATACCTATGTTTAGTTGATGGTCTGAATTGCAATAAATATACCAAAAAGTGACAAAAGGTAATGTCGACAAAGAAAATAATCAATAAAAAATTATGACAAAATCAGGATCAACAGATCCTAATCATGCAACATAGCTTTTGTTGCCTCCATGATGGTTCGGTTCTTTTGTTCTGCAACCCTATTCTGTTAGGGATTGTATGGAGTTCTTAACTCGCTCTTAATCCCGGAATCTCTGTAGAGTTCCTTGAATTCTTTCGAAGTGAACTCTCCACCATTATCTGACCATAGAGTCTTGATCTTCCTATATGTTTGGTTCTTGACTCAGCATTTATAATCCTTGAACTTAGTGGAAACTTCACTTTTCCCTTTCAAGAAATATATCCAAGTCTTACGTGAGAAATCATCTATAAAGCAAACATAGTACACATACCCACTTAATGAACTAGAGTACATAGATCCACATACATTCAAGTGTACTATCTCTAGTATTCCTTTAGCCTCACTCTTACTACTAGGAAATGTATTCTTCACATTCTTTCCTTGTGCACATCCTTTGCAATTTCCTTTGTGCTTTTCCTGGATCTTTGGAAGTCCTAAGACTACTTTTATTTCCATTGGTAGTGTCATGTAATGCACATGTGCAAGCCTTCTGTGCCATAGTTCACTTGGTTGAATCGAATCATGAACCAGTGCTTGTACATGTTATCCCTTCATCTTGTACAAGCATTTGTCTTCTTCTCCAATAACTGTTGCATCCTCTATTGTCTTTCCTTTGGGCCACATTAAAACTTGGCCATGGAAGAAAGAAACCCTAATGCCTTTTGCATATAGTGCACAAATGGAGAGAAGATTCTTCTTCAATCCTGGAACATATAGCACATCCTTCATCTTCAAGGATTTCTCGTAGTCAGGCTTGTATGAAGCTTCTCCATTCCCTTTTATGGGGTATTGATAGTCATCCCCAAGTTTCACCTTGTGAGGTGAGTCATGCTCAGACATATTAATGAATGATTCCTTGTATCCCTTCATATTTTTAGAAGATCCACTATCCACAAGCCGATCACTTCCATGAGAGATAGTTCCAGTAAGTGCCAAGACTAGCACATACTCTTCATCTGAATCATTATTCTCCCATGTGAATCTCTTGTTTGCTGGTTCATCATCTTCGACAACATGAGCATGGTGTATCCTTTTCTTGCTGGGACAATCTCTTGCAAAGTTTCCCTTTTCATCACAAGTATAGCATCAAAAATTTGAAGTATCTCTTTTGGTCTTTTTCGGTTTCTTGTCCTTCTTGTTGTTGTGATGAAAGTTCTCCTTCTTCTCCTTCTTCTTGAAGTTATTCTTGTTGTGAACTATGAGAGATTGATTGTCAGTTGCTCCCATATTCTCTTCTCTTATCACAAGTATAGCATCTTCTTGTGCACATTCTTCTCGAAGTCTGCTAAAAGAGATCAATGTTTAATGGGGAAATTGATAAGGGGGAAGAGGTGGAAGCCTGATTGTCCGAAATGAAAAAGTATTTGCAATATACAACTACTATGATAAATTAAAAGATAAAATGGCCATATATAATATCACTGGAAAGGTATATATATGGTGGCAACATATGAAGAAGGTTAAGGGGATAAAAGAAAGATATGTAACTTGGAAAACATTCAAAAATATTTTTTAAATAAAGTACTTATCAGAACAATATTATGAATAAAAGGAAAAATAATTTTATGAATTAAGTCTAGGAGCCATTACTATGAAGGAACTTTGCAGTAAGTTTCTAAGCCTACTTCGTTATGTTCCTTACATAATTGATGAGAAACCTAAAATACGTTTTCTCAGATTTTTTCTTATCATGTTCAAAGCACGTATTGAGTATGATAATCCAAAGACACTAGAGGAAGTGATGAGAAAGGAAAACATTTGTTACGACCAAAACAAAAATAAAAGGGAAAATGTACCAACTTGGAAGAGTAAAAGACCAAATAATTTTGATCCAAGAAAGAAACAGAATAAGTTCCAAAAAAACAGAGGGAATAACTATAGGGGGTATCAGGGTAATAACTACAAAATATTTAAACTGCAGAATTATGCAGTAAAAGAACCTCCTACCGTTCTTAACAAAAAACCAACACAAAAAGAATCCTTAAAATGTTGGGAGTGTGGAGGGCTACAATACTTTAAAGACTGCCCAGTAAGAAAAAATAATTTTAATGTTCATTCCATCCAGGAAGCAGTTACAGTTGGGGACATGGAAAGGAGCATACCCAGAATTTGCGTTGCTTTGGAAAACCGGCAAGAAGATAATCAAATTTCTATGGTTGAAATCAAAGGTATGATAAATAGTCAACCTATTTCTATTCTAATTGATCCAAGTGCAAGCCTAAGTTATATATCACCTAGAATATTTGAATTATGCAAATTAGTATCAGAAAATTTTGATAAGTCGTGGCTAGTACAATTAGCCACCGATACAAAACGGAAAGTCACTAGTCTTGTTAAGAATTGTAAATTGATGATGAACAATTTTATTACGAATGTTAATTTAAATATTATGTCTTTATGTTCCTATGATTTGTTAATAGGAATGGATTGGATAGAAGAACATAAATTAATGTTGAACTGTTTCAACAAAACCTTTACATATACTGACGATAATGGAAACAATATAAAAGTAAAAGGGATCCCTAGGAAGGTTACAATCAGAGAAATCTCTGTGTTACAAATGAAAAGATCAGTAAGAAAAGGATGTAAAGTGTTTGTTGTCTATATAATGAATGATAGTGAAAAATACAATAAACTTAAACTAGAAGACATACCAGTCTTCAAGGAGTTTGAAGACATCTTTCCGAAAGAATTCCCTGGACTTCCTCCGAAAAGAGACATTGACTTCACGATTGATCTAATACCCGGAGCGGTACCAACATAAAAATATTTTTATTGAATAAACATAATAGAACTTATAGATATGAAATCACAACTACAAGAATTAATTGTTAAAAAGTATATTCGACCTAGTGTCTCTCCCTGGGGAGCACCGGTCTTATTTGTGAAAAACAAGGATGAAACCTTAAGGTAATGTATATACTACCGAGAGTTAAATAAAATGATCATTAAGAACCGATACCCACTACCTCGGATAGATGATCTATTCGATCAATTCCACATAGAAACTATCTTTTCAAAGATAGACTTAAGGTCTGTTTATCATCAAGTACGAATAAAAGATGAGAATATATTTAAAATGATATTCAGGACCTGCTATGGTCACTATGAGTTTGTCGTAATGCCCTTTAGGGTTGACAAACACACCTGCTGCATTTATGTGTCTAATTAACAACATCCTAAGTAACTACCTATACAATTTTGTGGTTGTCTTCATCGATGACATACTAATCTACTCTAAGAACGAACAAGAACATAAGGAACATTTAAACATAATTCTACAAGTACTAAGAGAACAACAACTTTACGCAAAGTTCAGTACATGTGATTTGTTTAAAGATAAGATTCAATACCTCGGACACGTAGTGTCCAAGGAGGGAATCTCTGCTGATCCAGACAAAATCAAGGCCATTACTGAATGTTCGGTTCCTAAAAACGTAACCGACATCAAATCATTTATGGGGATTACCGAATACTACCGAAAGTTCATCGATGGTGTTTCTAAGATTTCCTGCCCCATAACTTCATTACAGAAGAAAGGTAAAAAGTTTGAATGGACTTAAAAATGCATGGAAATCTTTAACAAACTAAAACACCAATTAACTACCGCCTCGATTCTAAAGATTGTTGATCCATTCAAGGATTTCGTCATATGTATCGGCGCTTGGAAGGAAGTGCTAGGTGGAGTTTTATTACAAGAAAACTATGCTGTGGCATATGAATCTAGGAAATTAAAAGAACATGAGAAATACTATGCGGCACACGATTTAGAACTTGCTTCCATAATTCACACCTTAAAAATGTGGCAACATTACCTAGTTGGAAGGAAATTTCTGCTTATGTCTGATAACATAAGCCTTAAATATTTATTTGATCAACAAAATTTGAATGCGAGACACACAAGATGGTTTTTATTTTTAAGAAAATATGATTGTGAAATCAAATTCATAAAAGGAAAATAAAACAAAGTAGCAGACACTCTAAGTCATGATGCAAATTTATTGTTTGCAAGCATCAACAATGAATCTGATCTAGAAAATCAGATTCTAAGTGCAAAAAATTCTAATATGGAATATCATATTTTAAAACAAATGAATGCTAAAAATGAACAAAATCAAGTAAAAACATGTTTAATCCTAAATAAACAAGGACTGTTGCTGCATAAAACAGGTTGTACATACCAAACATAACAGAAATTAAACTTATAGCTATGAATGAGCTCCATAAACAACCATATTCAGGGTATGCTGGATACCAGAAAATGATCACCGTGATCAGAAAATATTTATTTTGGCCAAACATGAAGAAAGAAGTGGCGGAATACTTAGCTGGATGTCTAGAATGTTAGCAAGTTAAGGAAGAAAATGAACAGCCAGCAGGATTGTTGCAGCCACTACTCATTCCAGAATCGAAGTGGGAAAAAAATAATATGGATTTTATAACAGGCCTACCGAGGAATTTCCCACAACATGATTCAATCATGGTCGTAGTCGACAAATTAAGTAAGGCTGCTCATTTTATTCCTGTTAAATATACCTATAAAGATGTTAACATTGCATATATTTTCATGAAAGAGATATTCAGGTTACACTATGTACCGAAGGTAATAGTCTCAGATAGAGACGTGAAATTTACAGGTAACTTCTGGAAAGCTTTGTTTAAAGGTTTAGGAACACAGTTGAATTTCAGTACTACATATCATGCACACACTGATGGAAAGACTAAAAGGGTAAATCAAGTCCTAGAGGATATGCTAAGGATGCATGTCATGGAAAAACCAGGTAAGTGGGAGGACTACATACACTTAGTAGAATTTGCATATAATAATATTTTTCAAGTTGTTGCAAGTATGAGTCCTTTTGAAATATTATACGGACGCAAGTGTAATAATACAATTTGGAGAAATCTAGTTAATAGATTAATGTTAGGACCTGATTTGTTGACAGATATGGAACTAACTGTGAAAAAGGTACAACAAAACTTGAAGGATTCCCAAGACAGGAAGAAACGTTGTGCTGATTTAAAAAGAACTCCTAGAGAGTTCCAGGTAGGTGATCATGTGTATATAAAGGTAAATCCCAAGAAAAGTTCCTTGAGATTGGGAAAGTATTCAAAATTGGCACCCATATATTGTGGGTCATTTGAAATTTTAGCTAAAGTAGGGTCAGTTGCATACCAGTAAGCCCTACCACCCAATATTAAAGTGCATAATGTGTTTCACATTTCTATTTTAAAAAGATATGCTCATGATGTTTCTCATGTGATTAATTGGAATGTAATACACGTGGAACCCGAAGGAGAGTTCCAAGTGGGACTAGAACACATTCTCGACAGGAGAGAACTTTTACTCTAGAACTGTACCATCAAAAAAGTCAAGGTGCAATGGAAGCACCTTAGTCCAGAAGAAGCTACTTGGCAGCTAGAAAGTAATATGCGGGAGGCATATCCAGACTTATTTTGAAAGGATGAAATGGAATAATAAAATAGAAATCTTATAACACCGAGGACGATATTATCCTTTAAGGGGAGGTGTATCTAATACACCTTGAATTAATAATTTATTATTAATTATGTTGGAAAAATACTTTAACTATTATTTTATTATTTTTGACAGAAAAGTCAAGAATAAAACATTTTTATTTAATAAAATATAATGAAGGGGGGACAAAAGTGGATATAGATGTTAAAGAGTGTCTGCTGACCCACAAGAGGAAAAGACATGTGGCTGAAGCCACTAAGTGAGAACTCAAGATGCAGGAGGCATCATCCCCACAAATCAGGTCACAACTCCTAGTTGAGTACTAAAGAGAAGGAGGCTCATAAATGACCAAGTCATAGGAAAAATACTATATATTAGTATGTCCATGAGTAGCAGGAGGATAACATTGGATGAGGATTAAATCTGAGAATGCAAGGAATGACACATTGAAGCATTTTTTCTCTTATGGTTCAAGGAACATGCTTGGGGGTTATGTAGCAAGTAGCTTGGCTACACTGGGAGTTGGTTGGGAGGAACAACTTCTCCACTTTTGTTTTTCCAACATTGGTGTGAGGTTTTTTTCTTATGCATTTAATAGATATATATATATATATATATTAAATCTGAGATTGTTGTTAGTAGGAAGGATGCATCTAATCCGCGTTCCTAGGAATTTAGTTGCATCAACATACTCTCTGTAACAACTAATTAATAAATACATAAATACTAAATACAAGTAGGATTACTAATTAATGAGAGGAACAGTCCCCTCAAATAGACAATTCCCAAGCTATTATAAAAGTAGGCCAACAATTGTATATTCACCATCTTACCTATCATCTTATCAATTATATTTACTATTGATCAATTTATGGACCACTTACATTATTTACATTGGGTTTTCCCGTAAAAACAATATTTTATTGTTTCAATATCTGTATAACTATTATGCTTAATTTGTATATGTTAAATGTTACACTCTAGAAATCAAATTTTTATCTAGATAGGATTATATTGTTAAATTTAGTCTACCCCTTTTTCTTATGCTGTCAAGTTAGTGAGTTAGTAAATCAACTCTGTTAGTTATCGAAATTATAATTATGCAGTCAAAGTACAAACCTTAGTATTTCTTTTATCTATAATTTCTCCAGTCTTACAAATTTGTTTATGTACAGATCGGATCTGCTATGACTAATATTCTTCAATTATAATTAACTATCTGTTAGATCTAGTTAATATTTTAATATTAAAGTCCTACAAAATGAACCTAGGGTATTTTATTTATATATATCCTAGAAAACAGATCTATACAGATTGAAGAACTATTCCTAAAGTAACATAAAAATCCTAAATTATAAGTTAAACTACAGACGAAGATCTCAATGTGTATTCCATCATTTATGTAAATCATCAAATGCATTATCGTTGTCATATACACAGAAATAATCAAAATAGCTCATGAACAGACATCTCAATCAATATAGCGAAATTACCGATACATGAATCTCAATCGAATCTAAATCAAATCACATGTTAACCTACATTACAAAGATCGTGGGATCGAATCCCTTTAAAGTAATAACTTTATTTATAGTCCAATTGAGTTAACCCAGATCTTGGTCAAACATTTAATTAGAGTAATCGTTGTCATAAGAATATACCATAGAAAGAACACGATTAAATTTATAATCATCCTACCCTTATTTCTTAATGAGAATCGAGATCTACGTTAGTATTAGAGTACAAATGTATTTTACAAACAAGAAGAAATATTATAAGTCTATGATGATTGCAAAGACGGTTCACTTACAGTAAATTGAATCTCATTCATTTACAAATAAAATCATAGGTATATCCATCAACTACACTACATATGCCGTATTTTTTCTTAAATCAAACGTTAGGGTTTTAATCCCATGCCAAATGGGTGCCACCACAATAAAACAAGCGTTTCGCATAGTTGCAGACCCTACGGGGAATACTAAAACTCATAAGTACCTAGAAAAAGTATAAGATGGCCGTAAGACCATTTTAAATGGATATTATCTATTACGCAGAGTTCAACCATATTACAGATGGGAATCATCACCATGATGTTACCAACAAAATAAATAGTTCTTAATATATTAACTACTAGCTTCATGTTTGTAAGACCATCAATGATGGCTGCCTTTGAATTAAAACAAATATTACACAAACTAAAACCCTAATCACAAACCATTAACAAAGCCACATGGATCCAATGATGGGCCATTGTGTATTTTTTTTTTTAAACCAATAATTGGTACATAAGTGGCTGTAAGTCCATCACAGATGGCTACCACATTTTATTAATTAAAAATCCTTTAATACAAACCGTAATAGCATGGGAATAAGTCCATCATAGATGGCACCCAAAAAACCTACATAAAGACTTTAAGAAAAACACTACAAGATACTCAAAGCATTGTCGAGGAAATGGCTGCGAGTCTATATAGGGTGAACCCCTAGGGTTGTAATACAAATGCAGAGAACCAACAAAATAATCTTATCTTAGTTACAGTGGTGGTCGCACTCATGACCCAATCTTTTTACCAGCTCTACCTGCAACCAACATACAGGGTATCAGTCTGTTTGTTTTGATCAAATCCTAAAATAAACTATTAAAAATAAATGTTTTTTTTAAAGTTGAACAAGCTACCTAGGCGTTTAAAAATGCAGGCTTGGGAGGAGGTGACCCTATCGCCTCCCTCTCCAACACCTTCAACCTGCACATTTTTCTAGCTTCAGTAAGTGTCAAACGTTGGAAAGATAACAACAAAACGAAATGTTTTTTTTAACAATGGTAAACCCTTACCTTGGCATTTGGAAGTGAGGGTTAGGGGTTGGCTCCTCCGGAGTACCCTTATCCCTCCACAACCTGCAACCATAAAAAAAAGTATCAGTAAACCCCGAAAACTAATCCTTGCAAACCAAATAAAATGCAAAGTTATAGTACCAAGTCTTTGCTCACCTGTTAGAACAGATTGTTCACATGGTTGCATATTTGGCAGGCTCGTCGAATCTTTGGCGTTGAAAGGAAGACAGACAAGGAGGCGTTGGAAACCATTTCACCTCGGAAAGAACCAGACAATCCATTAACGTAGTGAAACATAGCATAGTTCATGCACCAGGCATGCCAATAACACAGTAAAACCAGAGTAAGAATCAAACAGAGAAGAAAGTGGCCCTCAACCGGCCCTTGACCAAACAACACCACCAAATGAGAGATCATACATAGTAAAGGCTCATTTACAAACCTTATGAAACCGTAAGATCTCTCCATCCAAGTGTAAGGAAGATATTTACTCTTGTGTCACCTCGCGGGCCTGGCTGCGCTGCCAAATCGTAGCTAGGAAATTTTTTTAAGGTCAAACAGAGTACCACTTTAATTCATGGCCAAATAATTATAAGGCCTAATCATTGCAAAATACAAACCTTGTAACATATACAAATTCCAACTGTATAACTTATGACGTGGAACCTTGGAGCATAACAAACCATATAACATGACAAACCAACATTTGCATCGAACACCACACCATGTAATTTATATCATTGAAACCATGATGGGTATATATCTATATATATATATTATAACCATAACTTTTAATAAAAAATCAAATGCTAAAACCATATGGAAAGAATATTGGCGGTGCACTTTTCGAACCTATGCCAAGGTACCCCGTCACCTTTATCCAAACCTTGCATCACACATGTCTTTAAAACTTTGTAAACCTTGGTGAAGTTCAAGCTTTCTAATCTTATGGAAACCTTACATCTTTTATACCATGCACTTAGGCTATGGTAAGGCCTTGGCCTCTAAACCTGCAAGATTTAGGGTCAAAACCAAGACCTCTATACCTTGCGTTTAGGACTCAATTCCTTACGCTTTTCTTTGAAGGACTTAGGATTTTTGTAAACAGAACTTTATTACAACAATATTGGGAGACAAAACTAGGACATAGTCTTCCCAATCTTTAGGGCTAATAGGCCCTAGTAAAACTAATATAATAAAAACAAGGAACTGTAAATGCCGCCTAGACGAAAATGGTTGTATGTTAGGAAGGAGATATCCATCAATGCCACCTTTTTAAACCTGATATAACAGGTGGATAAATACTATTCACTTGCAGAATAAAAACATAAGCAACATGCTAGTAATTGGCGTTAAAAAAATGTATGTAAATTTTTTTGTTACAATTTTGAAGTGTGTTATAGATTATTTGATGGTTGTTGTTGTAATTTACATCATTTATCATACCAGGGATTGGTTTTTTTATTTTTCTTTTTACTCAGAACTTCGACGAAGAACTTGTTAATGGAGGAAGAGATGGCCATAGTTAAATTATGATAGAGGTATTCGATATTGTTCGTGTTTGATAAGGAAACAAGTCATTTTTAAATCATTTATGAAAATACCATCCTTATCTATGTTGAATACCAAGTGTTTTTTAGTATGAGAATTTTTTTATGTGGGATCTCTATGCATGGAAAGTTTGAGGCTTACAGTAAAGGGTCTATGATCTGAGTCAGGATGGTGGTCATTTAGAATATCTAGATTTATCATTATGTTGTGTAATGGGTTATTAGATATTACATAATCTACCAAACTGTTGCCAATCCCATTAATACAAGTCATCTAGCTAGAATTTGGCCAATTCATTAGACCATTACAAATTATAAGATCTTGAGCGCTATGGAGCTTGATTAGCTACGAGTTGAATGAATTTTCACCTGGATCTACAAAAATTCTTTTGTATCGGTAGTCTAGAGAAGGGTCTTGATCTAACCAAAGAAGAATAGGGTTGGAATAGTTGCTTAAAAAATGCCTTATTTACTTGAAGTTCAAGTGTTAAAGTCACCAAACTTCATTTTCTCCAAAGCTAAAGCTTTTTTACAGGAAGTGTAGTCTACATGCTTACCTTTATGCTCATTATTATGAACCCCTCAGAAATAGAGAAGGGAAGAAAAACAGGGTTCTTACCATACTGACTCACTGAAAGATGTATTATTTACAAATACAAACTTTATAAGAGGTGGAGCAAACTGGGGGAAGGAAAACCATGAGGTAGTTTGAAATAATTTGAATATCTATAAAAAACAAGGGGTCTTAGAATGCATTTTTTCACTGTCATGTTGTCCATTGAATGGTGAATGTTGTTACAGGGTACATCACCAAGCTATTGTTTTAATTTTTTTAATACGCTAATGCTCACTAAAGTAATAATTAATTAAAATTTAAATTATATCTTCATATTTAAAATCTATTTTTGTTAAACGTTGATAAGATTTCTACTGGTATTTTAATTTTCTTGACTTATTTTTTTCATATCATATCCTAATTGTACTCTAATCTTGCTATGCTGCAGATTGCTTCAAATGCATTCCCCGCAGAGAGATTAATTAAATCGCACATCGCTTCGAATGCCCTTTCTTCAAATAGATTCACAGAGAGATTGATCAAACCAAATGCCTTCGCTTCATATAAATTTACCACGAGAGATTGATAAAAACCGTAGATCGCTTCAAATGCATGCCCTCACTTCCATTTAATTCATCGAGATTGTTAAAATCGCTTCAAATGCCCTCACTTTAAATAGATTCTGTTAGAATAAACTCCGATTCTGCATTTATGCGGAATAAAACTGCAAACAGAATCGAAATAGGAATTCCCATCAAGACCATACCTCCAGCCATTGAAGCTACTGAAACTTGCTATAGAAGATATCCCTGTTCAACAAGGACTTCAGCTTCCTGCACGGTTCTTCCAAGCTCTGCTTCCTCTCTCTGATGGTGTAAAACTGAAGGTGAATCAGGTAGTGAGCTTGGGGACCAACAGGGGTTTTAAATAGCCAAGCTCCCATCAAGCTTCTCAAGGCTATGTTTCGTATGTTCCACACATAAGGAAGATGGACCACTCCAAAAGCTCCCAAGAAAACGTTATCTAAACCAAATGAACCGTTTGAGGAGCCGCTGGATGGAAGGTGAACCGCCGGCCCTGTTGAACGGACGCGGGAGCCTGCTGAACAGACGCGGGAGCTTACATTCTCCCACTTGGTCCATACTTCCAAACTTAATGTCTATTAACAAAACTGTATTAAGTAATAGATACATGAATCATGGCGATAAGTCCTCTTATGACAAGTATTACCTTCCATGTATTACTATGTATTTATTGCTATTTTAATTTATGTGGCAACAATTTCTTAATGAATAAACCTTATGTTTATTCTTGGTCCTCAGAGACGAATTTTCTCAAATAAACTTAAGGTGCACATATGTATGAGAAAAAACATCACAATAATTAAGACTTTCATTAAAAACAACATTGTCCATACAATGAGAAACTACATAATGGAACCAAGTCCCATATTCATTACATGATCCTTGAATTTAAACGGTGGCATGCCCTTACTCAAAGGATCAGCGATCATCAACTCAGTGCTGACGTGCTCAATGAACACTTTCTTTGCTTTAAGACGTTCCCTGGTGGCTAAATACTTAATGTCGATGTGTTTATTCCGACTCCCACTTTTGTTGTTTTTATCCATAAAAACAGCAGCTGAATTGTCGCAATACATTCTCAATGGCTTAGAGATAGAATCCATAATTCTAAGCCTAGAAATGAAAATCTTAAGCCATACACCATGTGAAGTAGCCTCAAAACAGGAGACAAACTCGACTTCCATAGTGGAAGTGGAAATCAAGGTCTACTTGGCACTCCTCCATGATACAGCTCCACCGGCCATCATAAGAATGTATCTTGATGTTGATTTGCATGAATCAACACATCCAGCAAAGTCTAAATCTGAGTAGCCAATTACTTCCAAATTGTCCGTCCATCTATACATAAGCATGTAGTCTTTAGTTCCTTGAAGATACCTCATTACTTTCTTTGCAGCTCTCCAGTGGTCTATACCTGGATTACTCTAATATCGTCCCAGCATTCCCACAACAAATGCAATGTCAGGTCTTGTGCAGACCTGAGCATACATTAGACTTTCGAAAACAGAAGCATATGGAATGTTCTTCATTTGTTTCCTTTCAAGGTCGTTCTTCGGGCATTGGTTCAAATTGAACCTATCACCCTTCACAATGGGAGCTATACTTGGTGAACAATCCTTCATCCGAAATCTCTC
>LPNX010628330.1:72519-111402 GCA_001517045.1 Pseudotsuga menziesii
ACTTCTTTCTGAGTGAATCCTTTAGCAACAAGTCTAGCCTTGTATCTCTCAATGTTTCCCAATGAGTCTTTCTTTGTCTTAAAGACCCATTTACATCCAATGGCTTTTGCACCATCAGGCAACTCAACAAGGTCCCAGACTTCGTTACTCTTTATAGAATTCATCTCTTCCTTCATGGCATCGTACCATAATTCTGATTCTTTGCAATTCATGGCTTGTGAAAAGGACTCGGGATCATTTTAGGCTCCAACGTTAAAGTAAGTTTCTTGTAGATACACAACATAATCATCAGGAATTGTTGATCTCCTAGGTCTAGTAGATCTTCTTAATGTTGTATCACTATCTTCTTGAGAAGTATGTGGTTCAACTTGTTGTTCAAGAGTGCTTGGAAACTCTTGAACTACCTGATCCACTAGAATGCCGTCAACAGCTTGTGGAACTTCAACAATTGGTTGTTCAACACCATTTTGTACTTGAGGAGTGCTGTGAACAATAACCAATCTATCACTTGAGGTGGAAGGTTGAGATTCTGAATGATCCTTCTCGAAAACTATGTTCCTGGTTAGATCGCTCCCACTGATCAAGTCATTTTCAAGAAATTTTGCATTTCTTGATTCCACAATCCTAGTGCTGTGAGATGGACAATAAAATCTGTAACCTTTAGACCTTTCAGCATATCCAATGAAATACCCACTAATGGTCCTTGGGTCCAGCTTCTTTTCTTGTGGATTATATATTCTCACCTCAGACGGGCATCCCCAAATGCGCATATGTCGCAAACTCGATTTCCAACCTTTCAATAACTCAAATGGCATTTTAGGAACGGCCTTGGTTGGAACTCGGTTTAATATATACACTGTCGTCTTAAGTGCTTCAGTCCACAAGGATTTAGGAAGATTGGAGCTGCTAAGCATACTCCGCACCATGTCCAATAAAGTTCGATTTCTTCTTTCTGCTACACCATTCTGGTCGAGTGAATTAGGCATGGTGTATTGGGCAACAATCCCATGCTCTTGAAGAAATTTAGCGAATGACCCAAGTGCTTGTCCATCTTCTATGTATCTACCATAATATTCTCCACCTCTATCTGATCTCACGATCTTAATTTGCTTGCTGCATTGTTTCTCTACTTCAGCCTTAAATATCTTAAAGGCATCTAATGCTTCGTCCTTTTTATGAAGCATGTAGAGATACATATACCGTGAGTAATCATCTATAAAAGAGATGAAGTATCTTTGACCATATGAGTCCATTTCTAGACTACATATATCAGTATGTATGATTTCCAATATGTCCGAACTCCTATTGGCACCTTTCTTTGACTTGTTGGTCTGCTTTCCTTTTATGCAATCCACACAAGTCTCAAAATCAGTGAAATCTAGAGCATTAAGTACTCCTTCATTTACCAATCTTTTAATTCTGTCTATGGAGATATGACCTAACCTCCGGTGCCATAATTTAGAGGAATCTTCATTAATAACACATCTTTTAGTGCCAGTGTGAACATGCATTGAATCATAAGTGACATTGTTTTGTAAATTAGTGCAGTAAAGATCATCAGACAAAATACCATTCCAAACATAATCAGATTTATAAAATAAACTAACAGATGTTTCTGAAAAGTTAAAGGAATATCCAAAATGCACAAGTCTTGAAACTGAAATCAAGTTTCTAGAAAAACTTGGAACATAAAAGACCTTCTCTAATTCTAAAACAAAGCCACTGCTTAAAGTTAAATAGCATGTTCCTATAGCTTCCACATGCGAGCCCATCTTGTTTCCTGATAAGATGCATTTCTCACTTCCCATTGGCTTCCTTAGGTTTTGCAAACCCTGCAAGGATTTCGAAATGTGAATTGTCGATCCAGAATCAATCCACCAAGTGTTAATATTAACATTGACCATATTATATTCATAACAAACAAATGAGATTGCATTACCTTTGTCCGCAAGCCATTTCTGAAATTTTTCGCATTCCTTCTTCATGTGTCCCTTCTTTTTACAGAAGAAACACTTGGAAACCTTCTTAATATCAGTTTGGGGAGGTATTTTACTTGCCCTTCCTGTGCGTTGCCAGCATTGCACTTCCTCCAAGTTCCATCACCAGTCTTTCTTCCTCTTGAACACACATGGTCATGAGTTCATTTATCGACCATTTATCCTTATGTGTGTTGTATGAGATTTTGAAAGGTCCATATTGGTGCGGAAGGGTGTTCAGGATGTAGTGCACCAGGAAAGACTCTGATATATCAACCTCAAGTTTATTCAATTGAGCCACAGTGTCCCTCATTTGCATGATGTGCTCACGCACACCTTTCACACTGGTGAGCCTTAGGGATGAGAACTTCATGATTAGGGTGCTTGCTAGTGCCTTGTCTAAAGTGACGAATTGATCATCAATGGCTTTCAGCAAATCTCAGACCCTTTCATACTGATCAACTAAACCACGAATACCAGCTGAAATTTTAGTCTTAATGAACATCATGCTCAAACGATTAGATCGCTCCCATTGCTCATAAAGCGTGATGTCCGCTGCAGTGCTGGTATTGGTGAGTGCTGGTGGTTCATCTTTCCTAATAGCATAATCTATGTCCATCCATCCCAAATGAAGGAGAATTCTCTCCTTCCAGACCTTACAGTTGTCTCCCTTAAGTTCAGGGATATCACAACGAATTTCAGAGAAATTTGCAGGTTGTACAACTGCATAAAAATAGAGATCACATGCTTACGTTAAAATTGAGACCAATTAAAAATGTCATGTTTTACCAATGTAAATTCATCTTTTAAGATTGAATCCAATGACATAAAAATAGCCTGTGGGCTAAATTTTTAATTCAAGTAGATTCAAATATTCTTTATGATAAAACTATTAATTCATAATTCCTGTGGGTAAGTTATGAACAATTCAATATTTTATCCTAATTAATTACCCAAATATAATAAAAATTCCTGTGGGATAAAATTTATTATATTTAGTATAATTAATTACAATTAATGTCTAAACTTTCTTTATGTGATCCTAAAAAACAATATTAATTAATTAATTAGAGATGCTGTGGCTATTCTCTAATCAAAAATCATATAGATCACTAGACATTATTTCTGTTTACTGTAACAAAACAATCCTCAAATGAACAGAATGAAGGAAAGCTAAGAAATCTAAGCTCCACTGTCAGTTCCAGAATTTAAAACTGCTCATTATTTATATGTCTGTCTATAAGCTTCTATACTTCAAGAAAGCGTTCACCAAAATGCTACTTGATAAAATACAGATCTTGGAGACAGGAAGCAGAAAAAGAAGCCATTATAAACGTGCCGTATTGACCATAGCAGATATATATTATGCATGATAACGTGATGATTAGAAATATGCCTTCATTCTACTGTAGAACTAACCCAAATGTTTATTTTTACCAAGTTCTCTACAGCTCATCTAGAAACTTCAGTACCTAGTCTTCAGTTAAAAAATCAATAGAGACAAGAAAACAGGTTAGACATTCCAAAAATCAAAGCAAAGGAATGTCCTCATAAGCCAAGTAATCGATCCCCACAAACTAACTAAATCCAATGCATTTGCACAGAAATAAACATTTGATTTTGGGAATGGTGTAGCTCTGATAGCTACCTGTAAATAACATAGAAATGTTCTTTCAAGATTGTCTCTACTTACCCGCTCTCAAATAATAGTTCCAATGCACTTGGAACCCAATAAAATCAAATTCATCATGTTCGCTCAAGAATACAGTTTTTTCTTGCAATACTATAATCAATTCACAGCAAGTGAATAAAGAAGCCTTCCTTACGTAGTTCCATTAGCACTTGCGGTTGAAAACTATCAATGCATTTCAAGAGAAAACGAAAAAGCAAAAGCGTTTCAAAAAGAGAATAAAATCATCCCATGTGACGCACTTCCAAACAAAAAAAAAAAACAATGTAATTATATGGCAACAATACATGAGAATGCACCGGAAGTTTGCATGATAATATATAGGGATCGTTCTGTCCTCTTATAATAGATTGCATATAAAAACAAAATAGGTATCGCATTGTCTATACGGCTCTCCATAAGGAGGACACAAAACTGAACCATATGTATATATTATCTGCCAGGGACGCCAGGCATCAACGCATATAAATATTTGTTATGTAATACATGCAGCCCTATATCCAGGAAACACATATGTAATATATTCTGTAATATATGCAGCCATACATGTATTAAAATATCCAGGAGGAGAACGCATAAGTTATATGCAGACATATGCAATGAAAAACATCCAGGGGAAACACCTATCTTAAACCATGGTCACGCACAGCCAAATGCATACCTAATGCACAATAAAATGCATATCAAAAACCATGGGGCGCACAAGGATAAAATAGGAAATGCACAGCCGTAAAATATAAAGGAAGAATCCCTCTCGATAACACAGAAATAAAAAAAATTGAGCATTGTGTAATATCCAAAACATCAAGGCAGAGGTAACAACGGCTTTGATACCAACTGTTAGAATAAACTCCGATTTTTCATTTATGCGGAATAAAACTGTAAACAGAATCGAAATAGGAATGCCCATCAAGACCATACCTGCAGCGATTGAAGCTACTGAAACTTGCTGTAGAAGATCTCCCTGTTCAACAAGGACTTCAGCTTCCTACACGGTTCTTCCAAGCTCTGCTTCCTCTCTCTGATGGTGTAAAACTGAAGGTGAATCAGGTAGTGAGCTTGGGGACCAACAGGGGTTTTAAATAGCCGAGCTCCCATCAAGCTTCTCAAGGCTATGTGTCGTATGTTCCACACATCAGGAAGATGGACCACTCCAAAAGCTCCCAAGAAAACGTCATCTAAACCAAATGAACCGTTTGAGGAGCCGCTGGATGGAAGGTGAACCGTCGGCCCTGCTGAACGGACGCGGGAGCCTGCTGAACAAACGCGGGAGTTTACAGATTCACCAGAAAAGATTGTTCAAACCAACTTAAATGATTGAGATGAGCGACCTCTCATCGTAGATCACCTCGCACTAGAGATTGATCGAATAGACCTCAGAGAGATACAATCGCTTCAAATTCCCTCACTTCATATAAATTAACCAGGGGGGATTGATCAAACCAACTTAAATGGTCGATATGGGTGGCATCTCATCGCAGATATCCTTGCACCACTGATTGATCAAATAGACTGCATAGAGACAAATATTGAGAGATTCAAATATCAAATAGACCACAGATCTAATAAACTCTTGCTTCAATAGACCGTAGAGACAAACCTTGCTTGAGCACTAGTAGGTCACCATAGATTGCTTCAAATGCGTTCAAACCAACTTTAATGATCAAGATCAACGGCCTCTCACCGCAGATCACCAAAACACAAGAGGTTGAAGGTTTTTTTTTAAATGAATAATTTTTTTTCTTCTTAATTTATTGTTGAGGTTACTTACATAGCATGATTGTTCGCAAGATATTAAAAAATATCATTAATTTCAGTAAATATTGGAAAATTCCTCCTAAAATAGTATTGTTTAACCTCTTTTCAATATACCTTTCCAATTAAGAAAACCCCCACTTTCACAAGATATTGTAGGTATCAATTTTTATCCACCCAATTTTAATACCCCTTGTATCATATTATCTAGTTGTAACAAATAGGATTCCTAATGCATCTTACTATAAGAAAACATGATGTTAGATAAAATAATAGTATAATGTTAATAATGATCCCACTATAATTTCATGGGAGACTAATCAATTTGTAGCATTGGATAGTGGAAGAACCAATGAAAAAGTAACGGGGAAGGAAAAATGGGTAAATGGGTAAACGACAACTCAGTCAAGAGATCAATGTAACAAAGAATGTAAAAACTCAATAGTCCAATAGCCTGTGAATGCTTAGAAAATATTAGAATTACAATTGCAGATGTTTCACACCACAACATGCCAATCAACCGATTTTATATTATGTAAATACAAGTATAGCCATAGAGAGATCATGTTTCGTATAAGATTAATAAATCAAATTCCATAAAAATGCAAAATTGAAACCCTTTTATGGATGGACTTCCCTGTGACTTCCCTACATTTCATTGTATTTTATTTATTGAGACAATATGTGAACAAACACTTGATTTTCACTAAGAATAAACTACAACAAAGAACTAGCATTGATTCATGGGAAAATGTATTAAGAAAATTTTAAACATTTTAAAAAAACTTGAAACAATCCATTGACAAAAAATTAAGACGTAATGAAATATTTCTTATCCATTGCGCTAAATTTTCTCTCCCTTGATTAACCATCTTGAATGCAATCACTTTCTACATTTTACTTTACTTAACATTACATAAAACTCTATTTAACATAAATATTTTAAAAACAAATATCAAAAACATTATATTTCACACACACACACACACACACACACACATAACAAGATAATATTAAAAAATAAAAATTCAGTAATCGAGGCTCCAGTATAACGCAATAATTGAGGCTCTAGTTGATGCCTATAATCCATTGTATGGGAGAATGGCTATTAACATTTTGAGACAAAATATTTCACACTTCCTGCTTCTTCTCTAGGAATAGGTCACTCAGGGGGTTCTATGATGAATCCGATAAGGCACAACCATGTGTGAGATATAGGAGGCATTGGTCAGAAGATAGGTGTCTGTGTGCAGCCTCCAAATATATGAAAAATAAGTTATATATATGAATCCATCCAATTATTTGAATTTTATTCCTCATCCCACCCAAATAAAATAACCCCCAATATTTATATTATTATGTCAAATTAAAAACCCCCCTTAACCCCTTAATACAAGGAAATATATTTTTGAGGTTTTTAGGAGTATTCAAACCCCAATATGAATGGACGTGATATGATATTTCTCTTTCTAGTAAACCCCCCATGCCTATGAATGAATTCATGCTCATGATCACCTCACGAGGGATTCACTCAATGAACTTGTTACATATAGCACGTTCATTCGTAGGATATTAAAGAATATCTCTAGTTTCATTAAATATTGGAAAATGCTTCCTAAAATTGTATTATTGAATCCCCCTCACAATATACCTTTCCAATTAAGAAAACTCCTAGTTTTTCCACATATTGTAGGTATCCATTTTTATAAATCCGTTTTAACACCCCCTTTATATCATACTATAAAGTTGTAACAACATGAGCCTAAAGCATCTTAGTATAAGAAAACAAGATGCTAAATAAAATATAGTATAATGACAAACTCAGTCAAGAGATCAATGTAACAAAGAATGTAAAATATTGATAGTCCAATAATAACCACTTATACTATGAAACAAGAACTTTATACTAAGAACGAGAACTCTAGGTATAAAAATGATGATTTTTGCAAAACAAACACTCAAAACACCCCCAAATAGAAAAGTGTTGATTCTAGTATACATTTTGTTTTTTAGGGTGAAAAATAGAGCAATGGCCCAAACATCCCATACTGTTGTATACAAAAACTTTAAAATCAACCCCTAAATTGGAAAACGATTTTTTTCTCCAAAAGATAAACTACATCTTTTTTTAAACTTGCACATTAAACAAACAAAAATATTTCATAAATAATTTTACCACTCTAACCATATAAAATCTAAGAAATTATGATGTGATTCATAATGAAATCATATATTAGACCATACAAGAACAAATGATTCATATAAATAATTAAAATATCCTTCAGAGTTTCAATTACAAACATCATACCAATAAAAAAATCTAAAATGTTAATTCTGAGGATTTGTAGTTTTGATTATATTTAATTTTTAATTTTAATTTTTTTAACCTACTTGAATGCCATCTAGCCCCCCTAACCCACCCAACGTTACAATTAAAAAAATTAAAAAACAAATTTAAACCCCCCTATCCCCCTTAAGCCCTCTACAACAATACATTTAAAAAAAATCAAAACATATAAAACACCCTCCCCTACTAAGCTCTTTACAACAATAATTGTTTTTTATATATGGATTTTTGAGGTGTGTGACAATTTGTTAAACTACTTGTAAAAGAACCATATAAATTAAAACGTGTCAATAAATTTAAAATTGTTATATAAATATCTAAACTACATACATATAAACTATATAATTGAAAAATATTAAACATATTAATAAATAATAAGTTTTTTTATTAAGAAAAAATATCATAAGTTTTTTACACATTTTTCTCTCTTAATATTTGCTTGTTCAATATATACAAGCCTATAAATATATTATTATGTTGTTTTCAATATATTGTTATATTTATGTTGTTATGAATATATTGTTATGTTATTTTGTAAAAATTCAATTTTCAAAAAAAACTTTTTTAAAAGCTTAATCTTATATAAAAATAATAATTCAATTAAGTTCTACCAAAAAAACCTATTTTTCTTTAAAAGCCAACCCTGAGCAAAGATAATAATATCACAATAAAACTTGATGGTTTGGTATATACATATACTTTAGTCATTAAAATTTGTTTGATGACTATCATATTTCATAAAGTTTTCTTTATTTTTTTAATTTTTAACATAAATTATAATTAGGTCATATAAAAAAACCCGACTTTAGCATTTGAAATTTGCAAGGTTTTTTTCTATTTATATTAATCATAAAATAAATAAACTTTATGTAAAAAATAAGTAGTAATAAATTTTTGGAATGAGCCATGTGAACTTCTTTGTAACTGAGGAAACATGTTTATTACTTTGTGTATTCAAACACAAACCAAAAAAGAGATACGCATAAAAACTAATTCGTCTTAAAAATGCTTTTATATATTAAACAAGAGGCTTGCAGTTATTAAATTTAAGTACTTAGTGAATGAATGAGAATTTACCATATGAGCATACAAACGTTTCAAGTTGACTTTTATTAAAGTAGTTTAGACATGGTTAAAATGTTTTGCCATCATAATTAAAACAATTCATATATTTTAAAATAATTGGACGGATTTCCTTTTATTCATGTTTAAAATAGACTTTACAATGTTTACATTTTATTGAAGGATGCCACAAGAAAAGAACAAGTTTAATGGATATTAGTGGAGTTAGCTCAAAAGTTTTTCGTTTTTATGCATTCAACGTACCAAGAAGATGGTGACAACCACAGGTCCTATAAAATGCATTTGCAGTTAAATCATAGCTCCCATAGAGATTGTATAGGGTTCAATATTCCACGAGATATTATATTAGGCTCCCACCTCCTCCTTAGTCGCCGCTCCCTCTTCTTTCCCCGCATGCCCCTCCACCTCCTCCCTTCCCCCGCTGTTCCACTTTCCCTTCCCTCCCTTTCCCATGTGACTCCTCATCCGCCCGTCCCTTCTCCCCCCTCCCATCCTCCCACCCACCGCGAGCCTCCCTTCCCTCACACTACCCTCTTCCCCCTCTCAGAATCGTGCCTTCAGTGAAAGGAGACCCTTTGGTGCTAAGGGAGTGGCTCTCCCATTAATACGAAGGTGAAGGAGGTGGAAGCACTACTACATAATATCAAAATTGCAATAGTTTTTTGTTGCTCTTTCCACATTTTGTTGTCTCAATTGCGACAATAACGGTCGCGACGTTTCATGGCACTTATTTCGTGGATATAACGATGAACTTTATAAGCCGTCGATATAGAGACGAAAAATGGCTGCCACGTGTCTTCTATACGGTGGCCTTGAAATTAATTTTCTAGAATTCATTTTCTATGTTTCGTCGCTCTATCGACAAAGTTTTCGTCCCTATAACGACAAAAATATGGCCAAAAATTGCTAGACAAAATCTAGTTTCCTCGCAAAACCATGGATCCGTTTCGACGAACGTTTGTCGCTCTAGCAACGAAATCTGTAATTTGAATAGAAATTTATTCCACACAAAACCGTGGAAAACCAATCTCTATCGACGAAATTTGCAACGGTTTTTCGTTGCTATTTCCACGTTTGGTCATTTCAATTGCGACAATGATGGCTGCGATGTTTTGTGGCACTTATTTCGTCTCTATAACGACGAACTTTATAAGTCGTCGATATAGAGATGAAAACTGGCCGCCACGTGTCTTCTATATGGCAGCCTTGAAATTGATTTTTTTTTAATTCATTTTCTACGTTTCGTCTCTCTATCGAAAAAAGTATCGTCCCTATAACGACGAAAATATGGCCAAAAACTGCTGGGGAAAAATTTTGTTTCCACACAAAACCGTGGAACAGTTTTGACGAACGTTTGTCTCTCTATCGACAAAGTCTGGAATTTGAACAGAAATTTCTTCCACGTAAAACTGTGGAAAACTAATCTCTATCGACGAAATATGCAAGTTGAACAATAATTGTTCCACGAAACTGCGTTGCTATAGAGACGTTATTCGTGGAAATCCTCCGGGGTTTCGACGGTTTTGTAATACCCGCGATGAAAGTGCGTCGATATTGCGACAAAACCTGGAGGTTTAAAAAAAATTAAAAACAGTGGAAGGCACATTCCTTCCCACGGTTTTGGATCTTCAATAAGTGCTTGTGATTGATGTGCAATCTCGTGGACCTTTTAATTCTGTTTTAGAGCAGATTTAATCAGCGGTACAAAGCAGATTTCCAGAAGGTAATTCTGAGCCACAAACTGGGGAAAACCTACCATGTGATTTGATGTTTTAGGGATGAGTTTAATACATGTAAATGATGGAAATTTTCAGATCTTATAAAACAAAAAATGAAAGATGAATTAAGATTTAAAATGGCCTAAAAGCTGTGATTAGTGCCTAACAAATCCAAGTTAGGAAGATGGGGTTGATTGAGGATCTCATGGAGGCTTTAGTGATTAAAGAGTAGATAGGGTTGAATGGTTCAAACCCAATCTTCTCCTTAATAACTAGATCCACTTCAGAAATCTTCAATAGGAAAATCCTAAGCTAGACATTAGATATTTGTCAAACAAGAGCCACGAGGTGGCAATGTCATCGCAATTCCTAAAATTTATTAATACAAGACAAATGGTATAGAATGGCAATATACCTCTGTTTCAACCCCAACAAAGCTTCCCATGCCAAACCAAGAAATCTATCATAATAAACTTGTAATATAACTACAAATGGTAGCTTCAAAGATGGAGGATAAAGGATAATTGCTCTTACTAGGTTTTAAAACTTGAGACTCCTCTTCCCCATGAGAAGGTTGGAAGAAGCTTGGACGATAGGAAAAGCACCTCCATTTCCACCCCAAAAAGGCTTCTCGTGCAATATTTTGGTTTGGTAGAAAATAAATAGGAACAAAAACTTCCAAGCTTTTGGTAGAAAATGAAAAATAAAACACAATTTTGAATAGTAATTTAAATAAATGGAGCCAAAAGCTGAAAACAAACAATTCTGGTAGAGGGAAAGTGGTTAAAAACCAGATGTGGGCAATGCACAAAGAGAACATAAGAGTGATAAAATCAAGGAATGGTATAGCAAGAACACAACAAAGATAGTTAAGTCTGATATTCTTATGTTTCTATACATTGGATAGGAAGCATGATGAAGAGGCTAGAAATGAAAATAGCAACGTTATATTATACAACAAGTACAAGCAAGTCATATAAAATATTAATGCCTAGGGAGAATGTAGGCAATGCAAGAACTCTTACCTTATCAATCGCCTTTCACCAGGTCCATTGGCCCATACAGCTTGCAAAGAGCTGTCCTAATAAAAAAAAAACCACTGCGTTGGTTGGCAATTAAATTTATAAATTAAATAAATAATCCATTCCTAGACCTATACACAAGTGGTCATTTTGCTAGGCATGGAAAATATGAAAATACTCTATGAAATAAAAAATGGGCATACAATTAAATCAACTAATGTTGATTGACAAGTGTGTTCTTGGGGTAATTCCACCAAGAGATGTGGTTCTGGAGTCACATTCCATATGTCCTGCGAAGGAAATCAACAATCAATCTATCCAGCACAAATTTTCCACCAGAATATCAACTCGCATTTAAATGCTATATTACAATATCGTTTCCTCACTGATGTGGAAACTTGTGTTTGTATTCGACAATATTTCTTTAACCATTGTATTAAAATGAAAAGAACACACAATTTTTTAAGTTTAAGACAAAAATATATTAAATACACATATAAATAGGTTTTTACAGGAAATGTGTGGACATTGTTAATACCACCATCCTGTCAAACAATATAAAACAAAAAACAAAGGAAAGAGTCATGTTTTCTTACTATATGAATAAAATGTCACTAAATACTCTGGATAAATCTTTGTTATCTATGAAATGTTAACTTTCCAGTAAATAATAGCCCGCACAGGTGTGGATCATTGATGGTTCAATTGTAATGAAGTCACTTGTTGTAAATTGGAGGTCACGAGATAAAATCCCACCCGGGTTTACCTGTGTCCCATGTCTTGCGAAGGGTGTGGGGCACCTAGGTGTATAGTGGTAGAAGGAATTGATCCCTGGACCCCGTGCCACACGAGTACCAGCCTAGCTCCAATTGTCGATTCCCCTAGTTACTAAAAAAAAACTTTCCAGTAAATAATATTTACATATGGAAATATTTGTTCTAATAGAATGCACTTTGAGGAGCTCATGGAATGATTTTGTAGCGCACATATTAATACATTTTTTTTAACTTATAAAAAAAACTAAAGATACAATTTAGGGGAGGAAGTTCAGGGATGAACCTACAGAGCTATGAGCATGGGCTTGTTGTGAGAATCATTGCATATGATGTTTCCATCATTATTCGTTCTCCCATTGTATCTTCCACATAGACTTGGGGACCATAGTGGATCTTTCTTGACCCCTTTTCTATTATTTATTTCTCAGCTTTTCTCCTAACAGTCCTTACAAACTCAGCGATTGACATCTTTTCAACGTTATCCTCCAACTACAGAGTTAAATTCAAACCATTAAGAAGCAAAACCCTGAACATGAATTTGTTCTCCTCAAGTTCAATATTGGGTTTCTTCTTAGTAAGCACTCCAAGGTAGCCCTCATTGCTGCTTCTTTTCCTCCCGGTAGAATATTCTTCCATCTTGGACACAAGAAATGGCAAACCACAGAGGGAATATTGTGTTATTCTATCGCAAAGCTTTCCTACACTTCGAATTTGCAAGAATTGATGCATGCAACTGGATTTTGTTAGTTTATACAGAGAATGCTATGGCTAGGGTCGATGAATCACTAATTACTCAAAGCAATTATGCATGTACAACTCAAGACAAGCTCTGGCGTTCCACAATTTCTACAAAGCTTCGCTCAGCAGCCTCAAAACCACTCTGAGCAAACAAAAATAGTTTGCTATAGAACATTTGGACTTCAAACTCCAAAACAGTTGCCATTATCAATGAAAAACTAACAACTGTGCTCAAAGTTTAATTGAATTGTAGTACATCCATCTGACACCTATGACATCTGATACGCCTCCAACGCTGGGGGAGCCAATATCAAAACCTACGTCACTGAAATATAGCCCAATCAACAATCAAATAAATATTATTAAAATAATTCTATTTAATATAAAATTTTAGGGGAGGAAGTTCAGGGATGGACCTGGAGAGCTATGAGCATGGGATGGTTGTGAGAATTATCGCATATGATGTTTCCATCTTTATTATTTCTCCCATTGAATCTTCCACATAGACTTGGGGACCGAAGTGGATCTTTCTTGACCCCTTTTCTATTATTTATTTCTCATCTTTTCTCCTAACAGTCCTTACAAACTCGGTGATCGACATCTTTTCAACGGCATCCTCCAACTGCAGAGTCAAATTCAAACCATTAAGAATCAAAACCATGAACATGAATTTTTTCTCCTCAGGTTTAGGCTTGGGTTTCTTCTTAGGAAGCACTCCAAGGTATCCCTCATTTCTGCTTCTTTTCCTCTTGGTAGAAGATTTTGCCATCTTGGACACAAGAAACGACAAACCGCAAAGGGAATATTGTGTTCTTCTATCGCAACGCTTGCCTACACTTAGAATTTGCAAGAATTTATGCATGCAACGGGATTTCGTTAGTTTATACATATAATTATATGGCCGGGGTCGATGTCTCACTAATTGGTCCCAACAGCCTTAAGAGAATGCCCGCCACAATTCATGGCTTGAGAAGAATGCCCGCACCATGGTACCTTCCTATGCCTAGTTGGTTTGAATACCTATTCATGATTTGATTTTGCTTTAATATTTTGTGAGGAGAAATATACAAGCCTGCCAAAACAGGGTGTTTCACCAGTGGATGCAAAAATGGCTAAGTAGCCTCAGAAAGATTCATGCCCTAAATTATGGGTTAGAGTAAATGCCCGCTGCACATGGGGGTCTTGTAGATTGGTCTTCGGCCTACTTGACCATGTCTTTATATTGTCTTGGAAGTGGATTAAGAAACAACTATGGACCTGCCAAAAGGGTGTTTTAGGTAGATTAGACCAAATTGAGAAATTTTTCTAAGTATGGAATTGGTGTTAAATCTGCCCAAGTGGCCTTAAGGAAATGCCCGCCATGCCTCATAGGATGATGTGAAAAATGTATTGAGAATGTGAGTCTCTAGAGTGTTGTATGGAGCATACAACCATGTCACTTTCCTCACCAGAGAGTCTCTAAGGAGGAATATGTCAACCTGCCAAAAGTGCCTCCCAGCCATATTTGCACTATTCCAGTATTGGCAAAACTGCCTAAGTGGCTTCAGGGAAATGGCCGCCAGAGATTGTCTTGATGATGATAAATTTATCTGAGGGTATGGGGTTGTTCTTTGATGAAGTTGATATATTTCCATGTTCTTAGTTTTTCTTATGGTGACCACATGAGGAAAATAACAATCTGCCAAAATAGAAGAAAAACTTTTTTCCATATTCAAAAGTATGAAAATATTGACCAAGTGTTAAGAACAGAAGTTTGAGAGGTCAGTTGGAAATGAACACCAAGGGCTGTCTTTGTTCAAGTAAATTCATTGAACGTAATGGATCCATTATTTGGTAAGTTTTCCATCTGCTCATGACTTCAAGTCTCCATAGGGTGTTCACACATGTGAAATAAGAGTCTGCCAAAATAGGAAGAAATATGTTTTGATGCTCACAAGAAGTTAAGAAGTTATTTTGATATGCCCTCCTGACGCTTAGGTTGTCTCAGTAAATTCTAAGGGTGACATGGTCTTGTTTCCTAGTGGATTGGCTATCCAGGCATACCTTTAGTTTGCTTAGTGATGGACAGATGACAAAAATATGAGTCTCATGATGTGATGAGGTTGGAAAGACACGTGATGGCGTCCTAATGTCTCATGATGTATTTGTTACATTCTCATAGTGGTTTCCAAGAGTATGATAATTTTGGGAATTTGACCCAGTGATGAAAAACTGCCCTAAAGCAGTTGTGTTATGAAAATGTCCACAATAATTCATTAGAAGAAGAAAATGCCTGCCGAGGAGAGACAAAGAAGCTTCAGAGGATGAAAGTGGTCCTGATGGAATCACCATGTTGGCCTCTACCGATTGAGTGTCTCACACCTCAAATTGGATGAAATTAAAAATCTCATCACATTGACCTGTGGTTTGATAATAATTCTGGTAAAAGTGCGTAAGTGACCTCAATAACATGCCCGCCATTTCCACTAGTTGATGGATTAAATTGTTCTGAGGGTATGGGTCTCTATATTGTTGATTGGTGCATCTAACCACATCATTATTTTGTCCAAAAACTCTCTGAAGATGAAGTTACCAGTATGCCAAAAGTGCCCTCTACCTTGTTTTGCTCCAGCCCAGTAAAATGCCCACCTGACTCAGAAGAAGATGAGTCTGAAAGGGAAATCAGTTTGGTTGTGCTGAATGGGATGTACTACATCATCTGGTATCATTGGTTCATGATTTGGTGAAAATAAAAATCCCTCATGTTGACTTGGGGTTTTATAATTTTGTTAAAGTGGTAAATCTGTAGTTTAAAATGCTATTTTCAAATGCCCACCAGATGATGTGTGTGTGTCAATTAATTCATCAAATGACATGTATTTGTTCCTTGTTGAAGTGTTTATCTAGTCATGGTTTCAGTTTTCCCTATGGAGGTCACATTTGTGAAAAATTAACCTTCCATGTTGAAAAAAAAACATGTTCACACAGCATATGAGTTTGCCCGCACATAGCTTAAAAATATATAATAATTTTTTTTCTTCAGATGCTCGCACAAGCTAGAGATTTAAATAGAGATTGCTCAGCCATTTAATTAAAAAAAGATGAAATAAATAAGAGACATAAACAAACAAAGTTTATTATTTAATTAACATACATAAATTTAATTTATTTTGAAGAGATCGATGCTTTATTTCACAACCTACAAGCAGTCTCGTATTGATCACTGAAAACATTGGATTCAGAGATGAATTCTCTATAATGTTATCTTATATGCCGATAAATACAAAAATCCATCATACAAAAAAAACAATTTCATTAACTTTCAATAAATACATATCTACATTGATATGCCAACTAAAAAGCATTTTTCATTATATGCCAATAAATACAAAACTCCATCATACAAATATTTTTTTTATTAACTGTCGATAAATACATATATACATTGATTTATACATGTCTAGCATGTTTCAGAGATGGTTGCAATCCATCCTCTTCAGCAGAAGACAAATCTGAATTCTCTCTCTTGCCTTTCATACAAGTCTGTAATTGTACTGGAGTTGGACAAGGCACTTATTACGATTTCTTTTCAAGCTCTTTAACTCTCTGTGAAACTTTTTTTAAATTTTCAAGCAAAACATTTTTTTCCGCCATCAGTTTGTTCAACATTTCTACATTTTTCTTATACTTCGTTGATTCTTGTTCTTCCTTGAACTCCAATTTGTCTCTGGTATGTTTCAACTAATTTTTAATTTCAGTCAATTGACGTTTCAGATTATGTATTTATTTCTCCTGCTCTTTTCCCCTCAACTTTGTCTCATTGGGAAGGACATGAATTGCACTCATCACAACAACTGACCCTTTTAATTCCTTCTCCAAATCAGCAAGTCTGGATTTAAGTGTTTGAATTTCCATATCACATCCCAAATGCTGAACTTTTCTACCTTTTAAGAGTTTTGATTCTATCTCCCTTATTTTTGCATCTTTCCCGGCCATCTTCTCTTTCATTTCTTTATGTAACGGTGATGAGTCGTACAAATCACCTAGTGTAAGGCTTACTGAGAAGCTTTCTTGTAGCATCTTCTCTTGTCTTGCTAAGGAATTCGCTCACTCTTCTAAAGACATTGTACCTCTAGGTGTATTTTTCCTTCTACCCTTAACCTTACCCTTACCATCGTCTCCTTTGGTACCCTTACCTTCACTCTCACCACCTTCTTCACTGGAATTTTTTTTTCCTCTACTTTGTTTTTTAATTTTTAAAGTTTCAGAGATCCTTGCTAACCTTGTTCCTTTCGGCTTATCAGCTTGCCTAGAAATGGTTTTTCTCAAATCGTAAATTATTGATTCTAATTCTCCAACTTTTTTTCCATGGCTTCCCTCCCACTCTTTCAACTTCAACTGATATTCTTGTACTACCTATTCATATTCTTTAATTTTCTTCTCCATTACCTGTAAAGGACCCATTTCTATCCTCACTAGTGGTAGATAGAGAACAGGTGGTCTTTTTTTCAACTCTTCTTTGAGCTCACTCTCTTCAGCATTAGCTTTTTCCAAAGCCTCTTCATACGCAACCCTCACGGACTAAATTGCTTTTTAAGCAACATCAGTGTGTTTATCTACTTCTTCGGATAATAATTTAACCATTTCTTCTTTCCCTTTTATAATTATGTCTGCTCTGAAATGATTATCCACAACTGTCTTCTGCAACGCTGCTATCTGTTTTAGGCATTGTAAAATATTATCATCTTTTTTCAAGCACTCTTCCACCCAATTGCAAATACAGGAAGCTTGTTCCTTGAAATGCTACATTTTATCATATAGGATGAACACGTGCCTACTATCAAACTTATATGATGCAATGTCTAAATGCATAGCGGAAGCCCATGATTCTGATTTGGAAGAACAATTATACTCAATTGCTAACTGTTTAGGAGGAATTCTATCAAGAATGTCTTGAAGAATGGAAAAGTGAGTAGTAGTTTGTTCCATTTCGTTTCCTATCACATCCTCCCAATGACCTCTATCTACATGCCCCTTAAACTCTTTCAAATTTATGGCAACACGAATTTCATCATTTGTGACCAAATCATGATACTGTACTCGTAATTCGCCATGGTGCTCGGGACTTTGTACTAGCGATTCCTCGTCCTATTCAGCAGGGTGTAACCTAGACTACAGGGGTTCAATCTTAAATAAATATTTTTCAAAAACATAATTCAATGAAATCAAGATAAAAATTGGGCTGGTATGTAATCAAATATATAAGGAAATCATATAACCATTAAAGATCTGTATAACATAAAATAGAATACAAAATTCAATATCAAGAGAACTATGAGCACGAATTTATGGAATGAGGCTGACTCTGTCATTAAAAGTTTAAAAGATAGTTGTATTTCACCATAAGAATCATGTAATGGGATTTAATTGACCATATACAGGATAAATCACAAAAATACAATTCATAAGATACAAAGTCAACTCATAATCATAATCATATCAAAGCAGAACCTGTATTGAAGATGCAGAGCATTTCATGTCATACAGCATATCCTCAAAATTGGATTTCCATAACTCCAATTGCCCCCCCTTGCCATATTACAGATTACAGTATTTATAAAAGCTCAATACCAAGAATAAGCTATTTCTATTTTCTAGAATAAATCTGGACAAACTGTCATGATATCTAATTGATGGAGTTTGTTGAAGTCAGATCTCACTGAATTATCTTTGACTGATGAATCCCCTTCCACTTGTGCATTAAATCTTCTTCTGGCTGCTAACTTTATGCTTGAAAATATGGAAATAATAAATCCATTTGATAACTCAACTGCCAACTATTGATACCAGGTGTGCTAGAAATCTAGAAGTGATCCTTTTACCAAATCTTCAAATGCCACATGATGTATTAGATTGGAATTAAATATATATTGCAACAAAAATATGGAACCGCCTCTCGTTTGACCATTATAAATTGAAGTTGCTAGCTTGATTCTTTACCACTTGTATTTGAAGGACTGAATGATGCCTAAAATATGGGGTTACTCCTATGATTACTAATTTATCTCCTTGAAGATGTCAATCTGTTTAAGTTGTTGGCTTAAACTTCGCAACCAATATTTTCCAGCTGTCCCAATATTTCCTGAATGAATAAAATTACTCTGACACCAATCTCATCAGGGGTTGTGTCCCGCATACATCAATTAATTGTAGGAACCAATAGCTTACAACCATGTTGGATTCTTCAAAGGAGAGACAATGGCTTTAACCTGTAAGTAATTTTGGAGACTATATATACCCTTCTCTCTTCCAGTGCCACTCATTTTATAGCCATAAAAAGGTATACCAGAATAAAAAATGTCAAAGCAATTAACCCAAATTGTTCCTACACGTAAGGCACGAGTAAGAGTGTTCACGGTTTCTATACTCTTTGCAAACACTCCTGCTGCCAAGCCATAATGACTAGCATTCGTCTACTTTATCACTTCGTTTAAATCTTTGAATTTAATAATTGCTTGTGTAGGGCCAAATATTTCATCGGTAGCTATGGCCATGTTATCCCCCAAAATGTTATTCCCATACCTGATCTTCTGAGAAAATTGTAGGCATAATATAGAAGCCCTTGGTACCAATTTTCAAATGGATGTACAGAGGAGAGCCTCGTGAGGATGGCACACTTTTTATTGTCTTTGTCAGTTAGGAAATATTATCATATTTTCTCTTCACTCTAAACACAGTGCCAGAATCTCCAGAGTTGCAGTCTGTAACAAACAGACTATCTTCTTCATTGATGAAAATCCGCTCGTCAAGTTCCCCTCTGTCATATATTGCATCTTCATAATCCTTTTCTAGGATTTCAATGCTTGATGCAATTGATCTATCTTCAATAAGACCATAAAAATAGGAGAAGGCATCTGTGTCAATATCCTTTAACTCTTCTACTTGGCATTCTGAAGCTGGACGTGGGATTTTCTTCAAAATGTCAACAATTAAGTTATTGGCCATTTTAATTGTTTCTAGAAAATCAACTTCTGAGGCATGAAATATATTGCATAATGATGATATAAGATCAACCCCCTGTTACAAGTTTTGCACCACTCTCTTTCCCAGCCTTAATATAATGCAGAATTTTGTTAAACTGCTCCTGGTCAATCTGAGGACCTTGCTCAACACCTTTTCTAAAGGGATCACCAACAACACGACCTAGGCACCGTGCTTTTTCCTTTTCTATAAATTCATCAAAACACACAAATTGTAAACTCTTCTTCCACATGAGTGCCATCATGATTTATTTTCTATCTGATCTCGGTATTTAAATTGAAACCTAAGTGGTCACTTTGACATTTGGATGCTGCCAGAAACTAAAATTTTGTTGGAGCAGATCTAATAATAACATCTGGCTTTGTTTGGGGATGGCATGCTCCCTGTGAGCTGCCAAGAACAAGTAGACCATGTGCCTTTCCATTTCATTGGGCTGGAGTCTTCATCACAAATCTCTACTACTTAAAAAGCTTGAAAACAAACTACTAACTGAATCTTTAAACTACTCTGCAAATTGAAATAATCCTCTCACAACAATCTGATCATACTGTACAAACTTAAGGAAATGCTTGAAGCATCAAGCTTATTTATTTACAGCTCCCATTCTAATCATCTACTTTCTTTTGATTAGGTAAAATCATGCTTCCAATGAAGGCATACAAATATTTGACTAACTGGTAAAACTTATGATCTGGAGATGATGAATAAAGGATCCCATGGAATATCAAAATTCATTTCAAAAGAAGGGAAAAGACAACGTTCATTTGACAAAAACAATTTGACATTTTAGCTGCTCAAAGACTCCATATAATCAACAAATGGATCAATGAAGCTATAAATAAATACCTCTTGCTGTTGTTTAAGTTGAAGATCAAAATATCTCTGTATATCCTCTTCCTCATAATGGCTTCCACTTTCAGCTACCTGCAAATTGAATTTCAAATATGGCTGCTCAATGTATTCTACGAATTCAGGATGGTTGATTTCCACACAATGTTGTTTCTCATCAAAATTTGATTCATAGTTGTCATACATACATTGGCTGCTCCTCAAATCAACAAAAGGTGATGTAGGGATCTGCTCTTTTTCATCTGAGTACTCATCATAGATTGGCATATCTTCAGAGTGAATCGGTTGATGCTGATCCCAATCTAGAACTTCAATGTCTTCATCATAAAATGGGGCATTCTGATTAATTTCTAAAGATAAAGATTTCTGTTCTGTGATGCTATCATCAACTTTAATATCAGAATTTTAAAAAATTTCTTGTTGTAAAACAAAATTAGAGGAAGATAATAAATCTTCTTCCATCTTCATAGCATAGCCACAGGCTTCATCTTTACTACTGGAAGAATCTGCTTCTAAACCCTGGATATATAATGCATATCCCCTACAGAAATGCTCAAAAAGACACTCAGCTGGGTAAATCCTCTTACGATATGAATAAAAGGCATCATGAAAATATTTCAAAGAGGAAATACAAGAAGTAGGAAGAGTTCTGTACCATTGTCTCGCACAACCATCTAATGAATACATAAACATTTTCATCAATACATCTTGATGATGTATGCTCAACTGATCCATGTATTGATGAAATTTTATTACATGATGTGCGGGATTGTCTTCTTCCTTTTCTCGGAATCGCGGAAGAAAATCTCCCCATTCATCAATGATAGGTACTGTATTTGGAAATCCAGGAACATTTGAGAAATTGAGCGGAGCAAATCTCTGTGCCAACATAGTTTCAAAACGCTTTGACATCTTGTAAAATCGCCTCTGGATTCTTCAAACATGGAGTCGCCCAGTGAATAAATATGTAGTCAAACTAGTGTCCTACTCCTATCCACCATCAAGAGCTGGATCTAATCATTGTCATTCTTTCCCGGGGAAGATATCCTTTCGTTTCTCTGTCCTCGGCAACGACGCCAGAAGATGTTATCCCTAAAGTTGAACCTAGACTACAGGGGTTTAAGCTTAAAGAAATATTTTTCAAAAATATAATTCAATGAAATTAAGATAAAAATTGGGCTGGTATGTAATCAAAGATATAAGGAAATCATATAACCATTAAATATCTGTATAACATAAAATATAATACAAAATTCAATATCAAGAGAACTACGAGCACGAATTTATGGAATGAGGCTGACTCTGTCATTAAAAGTTTAAAATATAACTGTATTTCACCATAAGAATCATGTAATGGGATTTAATTGACCATATACAGGATAAATCACAAAAATTACAATTCATAAGATACAAAGTCAACTCATAATCATAATCATATCAAAGCAGAACCTGTGTTGAAGATGCAGAGCATTTCATGTCATACAACATATCCTCAAAATTGGATTTTCATAACTCCAATTGCCCCCCCTTGCCATTTACAGATTACAGTATTTATAAAATCTCAATACCAAGAATAAGCTATTTCTATTTTCTAGAAGAAATCTGTACAAACTGTCATGATATCTAATTGATGGAGTTTGTTGAAGTCAGATCTCACTGAATTATCTTTGACTGATGAATCCCCTTCCACTTGTGCATTGAATATTCTTATGGCTGTTAACTTTATGCTTGAAAATCTGGAAATAATAAAGCCATTTGATAACTCAACTGCCAACTATTGATACCAGGTGTCCTGGAAATATAGAAGTGATCCTTTTACCAAATCTTCGAATGCCACATGATGTATTAGATTGGAATTAAAGATATATTGCAACAAAAATATGGAACCGCCTCTCATTTGACCATTATAACTTGAAGTTGCTGGCTTGATTCTTTGCCACTTGTATTTGAAGGATCGAATGATGCCTAAAATATGGGGTTACTCCTATGATTACTAATTTATCTCCTTGAATATTTCGATCTGCTTAAGTCATTGGCTTAAACTCAGCAACCAATATTTTCCATCTGTCCCAATATTTCCTGAATGAATAACATTACTATGCCACCAATCTCATCAGGGGTTGTGTCCTGCATACATCAATTAATTGTAGGAACCAACAGCTTACAACCATGCTAGATTCTTCAAAGGAGAGACAACGACTTTAACCTGTAAGCAATTTTGGAGACTATATATACCCTTCTCTCTTCCAGTGCCACTCATTTTATAGCCACAAAAAGGTATACCAGCATCAAAAATGTCAAAGCAATTAACCCAAACTGTTCCTACACATAAGGCACGAGTAAGAGTGTTCGCGGTTTCTATACTCTTTGTAAACACTCCTGCTGCCAAGCCATAACGACTAGCATTTGCCCGCTTTATCACTTCGTTTAAATCTTTGAATTTCATAATTGATTGTACAGGGACAAATATTTCATCAGTAGCTATGGCCATGTTATCCCCCGAAATGTTATTCCCATACTTGATCTTCTGAGAAAATTGTAGGCATAATATAGAATCCCTTGGTACCAATTTTCAAACGGATGTCCAAAGGAGAGCCTCGTGGAGATGGCGCACTTGTTATTGTCTTTATAGGTTAGGAAATATTATCATATTTTCTCTTCACTCCAGACACGATGCCAGAATATCCAGAGTTGCAGTCTGTAACAAATAGACTATCTTCTTCATTGATGAACATCAGCTCGTCAAGTTCCCCTCTGTCATATATTGCATCTTCATAATCCTTTTCTAGGATTTCAATGCTTGATGCAAATGAGCTCTATTCCATAAAACCATCAAAATAGAAGAAGGCATCTGTGTCAATATCCTTTAACTCTTCTACCCTGCATTCTGAAGCTGGACGTGGGCTTTTCTTCAAAATGTCAACAATTAAGTTATTGGGCATTTTAATTGTTTCTAGCAAATCAACTTCTGAGGCATGAAAGATATTGCATAATGATGATATAAGATCAACCCCCTGTTACAAGTTTTTCACCACTCTCTTTCCCAGCCTTAATATAACGCAGAATTTTGTTAAATTGCTCCTGGTCAATCCGAGGACCTTGCTCAACGCCTTTTCTAAAGGGATCACCAACAACACGACTAAGGCACCGTGCTTTTTCCTTTTCTACAAATTCATCAAAACACACAAATTGTAAAATTTTCTTCCACATGAGTGCCATCATGATTGCTTTTCTATCTTATCACAGTATTCAAATTGAAACCTGAGTGGTCACTTTGACATTTGAATGCTGCCAGAAACTGAAATTTTGTTGGAGCAGATCTGATGATAACAGGACTTATAAAATATATTTGAAAACTTAAACAAACAAAATACTTTGAAAAAATGGGAAGTAAATAGAAAAATGTGGGTAAACATTTTACTTGCCTTTTTATCTTTTAAACCATAGGGTAAATCAACTTCCCTTTCTGACGTAAGATCAGGAAATTGATGTCGATGACGATGAGATGTTTTAATCATCTCACTGACCCCTTCCCATGATAACCGACCGAAGCATTCTTCGGAATCTTCTATCCAATGCTCCATCCAATCAATGTTGTTTGCAATGTATAAATGTAAAGCATCCCACACTCGAGCAACTATATGAAAAAATAACAATTGACTATCATTAATTAGATATCATTACATGCATAGTTTAATACAGTTGAATATGCAGGATTCATAAAAAAATAACAAATCAGTATGATAAAATAAAATTGGAAAAATAAATGATATATTTATTCCACAAAATCTAATAATTACCTTTCACGGTCCTCATTGTACCTTTCCCCGATAGGACCTCCCCTTCAAATTTGTTGATGGAGTTGAGATGCCAAATGCAAGGCGCATTCATGTTTTATGCTAATTTAGGTAGATATTCACTAATATACACCATGCATTGATATACCATATATCCCTCAACCATAGAACCCTTAGGATGTGCTCTTTTTCTAACAAGATCCTTCAACGACTTCAACTTCCTCTCCACCATGCACATTGACCTTGTGTGTATCGGTCCACATAATTCAATCTCCTCAACTTTGTGTATGAGGTAGTGTTCTTGTGCATTGAAAAATGCTAGAGGTAGATATTGTTGCATTTCACACATTAGTCGGGGAATTTCTCTCTTCCAATACCTTATATCTTCTTTATGGATTTCTTTTGAGGAAAGCCACCTACAAATGATGCAATAAAATAATATGAAACCATATATAAAATTTGCGGGAAAAACATAATATGTCAATAAGTTCCGCTACAAATAACGAACCAAGTACATTTTCCATATAAAACATTAATTACTTACCTCATATATTTTCCAAGAACATAAATAATTTATCTAGGAGAGATAAAGGTAAAACATATTGTATCAAAAAACACATAATTATTATTTATTTCCAAATAAGAGAATAAAATTAATAAAATAGTGCATACCAATAAGGAAATATATTAAAAACTCACAATTACCCTAATGAATGTATGTCAGTCATGTGTTTTAACCCCACCAAAATCACCTTTTTCGTTAAGATATTCTTTATGTTAGACGAAAACCCCATCGGAAGCTTGATTTTTCCGATGACCTCTTTTACAACATTGCTCTGTTGCTCCGGCAAGCACCAAGGAAGACTAATATTATATTGACGACCATCACCATTAGAATTAATGATCACACTTTGCAATGTGTTCTTATCTTCTTGGATCTTTCCAATTCTTTCTTTGTTAGTCCTTCCATCTAATATTCGCCATAACAATTATGTTATGTTCTTCTCGATATGCATTGTATCAAACAAATGAACTATTTGTTGGTGCTTGTAGTATGGAAACCTATTGAATTGCATCGGGTAAATTTTCATTCCTCGTGGAAGCCCATTCATGCCTTAATGACATTCATGAAACATCAACAAAAACAAATTAACACTATTTAATCAATATAGGTACATACCGCTCTAAACATAATTCACTAAAAAAACAAAGATTTATATAATATATGATACAAGTTGAATGTGATTGTCATTGATGTCAAAGGACTTCAGTGAATGACAAAAGGATAACCAAAGACATGATGGTAGGGTAAACTCAGTGAAAGACAAAGGAATGACAAAGGAAGTAATGACATGGAAAGTATGATGATGTGGCATGTACGGTGAGGCTGGAAAGACACATAATGGTGTTTTGGTGCTATCAGGAATATATTGTTGTAATCTGACATCATTCTGGAAAAATATGGCAACTTTGTGAAACTTTGGAAATCGACTAAGTATGAAAAAGTAGTCAAAATAGTATTTTTCGTAATTTTGGCAAATTAATATTTTGCATATGTTACCATTGTAAGTTAGCCTGAGAGTATGGTTGGATATCCATTTCAACAAAGAAAAAATCCATGCCAATTGATGAACCTATTGACATACATCCAACATCTGGCAGGCATTTGAAAGTGGTCTTCCAAACTGCTTATTGACACTTAGACAAATCTCTTCAAACCCTAAGTCACCAAGGTTATTTTATTTTTTTCATCAAACTTGGAGAGTGAGACATCCAAAATGTGAGGAAAATGATACTGACTTTCCAATCTTCTCTCTTGCAACCTTATCATCTAACCTTGGTGGGCATTTTACTGGGATAGTGCAAATGAAGGTGAGAGGCACTTTTGGCAGATTGATATCTTCCTCCTCAGAGTATCTTTTGGAAATATGAAACCATGGTTGGATGCACCAACTAACATAATAGATCCTTTCACTTTCAGATAATTTTTCTCATCATCCTATGAGAAGTGGCGTGCATTTCCTTGATGCCACTTAGGCATATTTTACCAATAATTCCATAGACAATTTGTCCAAAACCTAAGGTGGATTTTTCATTTCACCTAAAACCTGAAATAATGCTACTAAATGATGTATTACACCTTACTGATCACACCTATAATTTTTTCACTCCCAGCCTCATCTTCATTTTCCCTAGGCAGGCATTTTACTGAACTTTGGTGTAAGACGGCCTGAAACCCTATGTTGGCAAATCCATATCTTCTTCCTCAAGCATTATCAAAACAACGTGAGAACATGGTCAGGTAGAAAAAACATACACCTACAGGATGACCATGTGGTGCAGTCATTTTCTTCAACCCACAAATTATGGCAGGCATTTCCCTAGAGCAATTCTGACTAATTTGACAAAAAATCCTAGGCTTTTGGGAGACCTGTATCTTCTTCTTCAAGGAGTTTTTCTGAGAACCGGGGCCATGATCAACAAACTATGGGATGGCAGGTCATGGTGGGCATTTTCTTCTTCTTATGAATTATGGTGTTCATTTTCATAAGGCAACTGCTTTAGGGCAGTTTTTCAACACTTAGTCAAAATCCCCAAATTATCATATCGTTACCAACTACTACCAAAATGTAACAATGACATCATGAGACATTAGGACACCAACATGTGTTTTTCAACCTCATCACACATACCATATCAACACTTATTTTTTCATTAATGACCTCCTTTGACATCAATGACAACCATACTCAACAGTGTCCTTGTGCTAATAAAATTCATAGGGTTACATAGATTTGTTCCTTGTTGAAGTGGTTATCCACCCATCCTTACAGTTTTCCTTATGATGGTCACATGTGCAAGAAATCAATCTGCCAAAGTAGGAAAAATATTGTTTTGCATATTCATAAATTTGGCTAAGTATTGACCAATATTCCAACAATATATAAATAATTTGGCACACCTTGACGATTTCTATTATATTCCAAATTCCATAGGTGAGGTGTCATTATTCATGGTTTTTTTTCATTCTCTTCTTTACAATTGAATTTTTCTTTATCTGTAGTGCGATAACTATGGTTCTTAGGAAGAAATTTCCTATACTCATCAAACACTTCCTTTGCTAAACTCCTCGAACGATGAGATTTTATCATGGGACCGCAAGATGGACATGCAAATTTACCCTTTGTTTGAATACCTACAAGATATATGAATTAGTGTAGAGAATTAGAATTACCATTTAAAATAATGCATGATATTTTCAATAGATATATATAATATTAAAGAACAAAATAAAGTAACAATATACCACAAAAATGTGTTAACTCGGGATCAACATGAATTGTCCATCCAAGTATTCCATGGAATTGAAATCGTCTTTTCCCTATTAGTCTAGAGATGCCATACATAGTGACGCCAACCCATAACTTCAATAACTCATCGATAAGAGGCTCAATATATATGTTCATATCTTTAACCTGGTACTTACCTAATTGGTCCAACATACATGATTAATTATATTTAGTTATATGTCGTTATATATAAAAGACATAATTATCATGCACGAAACAAAGAAATTAATTATTTAGTGATCAGACTTTCAAGTAAAAAAATACAAATTAATTAAATACCTGGAACAATCATTGCCAACATTGTGTGATCTCTCTTGATCGACATCCAAGGAGGAAGGTTATTGTTTATAACAAAAACAGGCCACACTGAGTAGGTAGAACGAATCTCTCCAAATGGATTGACACCATCAGCTACCAATGAAAGTTTAACATTACGAGGTTCTTCTTTGAAAATTGGCCACTTTTCTTCAATGCACCTAAATTTAGACCCATCTGTAGGAATTCAAAGAACAGCATCTTGACTTATGTTCTTTGCATAGAAATTCATAAATTGTGCTATACTTTGACACTTGAACAACTGCTGGAGACGTGGAATTATTGGAATATAACGAAGAGATTTTTGGGGCACCTTTTTTGCCACTTTATCAGTTCGATACCTACTTGTTTGACATTGTGGGCATTCATTTTCTAATGCATATTGTGCATACTATATGATATGATCATTAGGACATGCATCAATAGCTTGATACTCCATTCCAAATTCTTTCATAATCACATATATCTCTCGATATGTGCGTGGTAAAATATTTGACGTTGGTAATAGAAATTCACCTAACAATCTACAAAATTCAAAAGAATAAGTTAATGTAAACAATATTAATCATCAATATCACATCCATACTTTACAAATTAGATAACAATAGCAATATAGGAAAAAAGACAACCCTTTATGTACATGTGAACATGAAGACATAAATAATTAACAAATTACATACCTTGGTATTTGTGTGAGACAAGTGTTTGATAAACCATTCAAAACCTTCAAGTTCACTAACAACAATATAGTTGATAGAAGATTTGTTTTTGAGCCTTCATAAAGAGGTTGATGTGCCTTCTCGAGTAGAGGATAAACATCATGACTACCATCCTGGTTCTCCTCATCCATTGGAGCAAATGTGTCTTGGATCAATATATGTATCTCATCTTCCCGATTTGTATCACTAACGTTATCTCCATCCATATCATCATTAAGAACTTGATCAGCTTTAATATTTTGATCTAGGTTTTCGTCACCCTATAAATGAGTATTTCTGCTAATACTTGGCAAATAACTCTCTGGAAGGGGACATTTTGGGGGAATTGTCTATATATTTACAAACAACGTAGTGAAAATAGTGTGTATAGAACATATAATAAAACGATAAGACATTTTACTAAAATTCATGACATGATGACTATTATAGAGAATACATTAAAATTTGAATAACCTCTTACCAAGGGACGATATTCATAACCGCCTTCAGTGTGCCCCTTCTCCCTACAATGTCTTTCAACTGTCGTTCTTAAAATTCTTCTTCTTTTCAAGCCCCTACAATCAAAGCAAGGGCAATAACATTTTCCATCTCCCCTCTCCTCTAATGCCACTCTAAACTGAGCAAGCTTCCTTGCATTTTCATTCATAGTGAAGAATCCTTGTAGTGACAAATGTTGTCCTAGGAAAGGAGCATAAGGAAGAAGCTTGCATGCGCAAGCAAAGAAGGTGCACCACGCATGCGGTAGAAACAAAGGAAGACCATGAAGGAAGTAAAGGACCCACACAGAAAGAATGGACAGGAGCGCAGTGAAGGAAAGGCAAGCACCGGAGCACGCAACTGATAACGTCCAGAAAGTGATAGGTGCAGAATCTAGATCATGGCCATTTTAAGGCGACGTAAGCCTGCAGCTACGAACGTATGATGGGATCTTTGTAAGTCAGGCCGATATTGCCTCGTGTCAAGTCATAATCACCACAGCTGTAGCCTGAGGAGCGGGTGATGGTGATAGTTAACAGACTGCCTGTATGCAGTCGACCTTGCGTGGTCATGTAAAATAGTATAAATAGGAGGGATTCAATAGTTAGAAGGTTGGCTTTTAGTTGCTTATTCTTGATCGTAATTAGGTTTTTAGATCAGTTTTCCGATGTTTGTGGGTCTGTTCATTGGTAATCCATGGTGAAGTATGCCATCTTTGTTATAATGTTGTAGAGATTAGAGGAAAGGAAGAGTCTGGTAGTGATAGGGGGGGCTGTTAAGTCGCGGATTTGGCTACTAAGTGCGCAGACCACTAGGAGTAGAGGAAGGGTAGAAGATAAAACGAGAGAGCATGAGAACCATAAATCCGAGTCGTAGAGACATATCTTAATATCAACCTATATCTTGTAGACTACAAGGTGCTATACCCTTTTTTCATGCCAAATGAAGAGCACCTTGGTGGTTTTTCCTAGATGGGTTTCCACGTTATCTATTGCGTTTTATGAAAAAGATAATGGTCTGCCAAAACAGAGTTTCAGCCTGTTTTGCACTATTCCAGCACTGGAAAAACTGCCTTTGTGGCCTCAGAGAAATGCCCGCCCGATCTCATAAAATGATTAGTAAAATAATATGAAAGTGTTAGGCTATATATTTTGGATGGGTGCATATAACCATGGTTTCATTTATCTTGTGGAGTGTTTTATGAAAAAGATATAAATCTGCCAAAAGTAAGAAAAATATTATTTTGCATTTTAAGAACACAAGAAAATTAGTTGTGTTAGATTGAGGAAATTGAAAAGGCATTTTGAAATGCCCGCAAGGAAGGGTTATTTTGATGATAAAATTCATCAGGTAGCATAGGCATGTTCCTTGGTGAACTGACTATCCATCCATACCTTCAGGTTGTCTTATCATGGTCTCATATGCAAAATATCAATTTGCCAAAAATAGGAAAAATAATATTTTGCATAGTGAGAACAAAAGAAATTTGACCAACTGTTAAAAATGGGAGTTTGAGAGGTCAGTTGGAAATGCCCTCCAAGGGTTGTCTTTGTGCAAGTAAATTTATCAAATGTCATGGATCCATTCTTTGGTAAGTTTTCCATCTGCTCGTGACTTTAGGTCTCCATAGAGTGTTCAAACGTGTGAAATAGGAGTCTGCCAAAATGGGAAGAAATATGTTTTGATTTTCAAAAGACGTTGAGAAGCTATTTTGAAATGCTTGCCAGAGGTTGTGTGTGTGTCAACAGATTTATCTTTTGATATGTTCTTGTTCATTGTTGAAATGACTATCCAGCCATGCTTGTAGGATTCCTTATGGTGATCACATGAGGGAGAAATCAATCTGCCAAAGTAGAAGAAAAAGTTGTTTTTTCAAGTTAAAAACAATTTTGTCGAAGTGTTGAATTAAACAGTTTGGAAGCCTATATGCTGATGTGGACAGTACTGAAGCCAAGATACTAATGGTGTATGGATAGAGTTGAGACAAAGCTGCAGTATGTTGTATGTTGAATGACTTGCTGAGTATAGAATGAAGACTTGCTGATTGGTATTTTTGATGTGTGTTCCTATGGCAACTTTGGAAGACTGTGATGTATCAATTGTAATTTGTAATATGAAATTTGTATAGAGAGGTTGGGTGGAGTTGGGGAAAGACTTATTGGTCTTTTGACAAGTTGAAGCTTGTTTGGATGTTGTAGCATCCTAGCCAGTTGTAGCTGACTAAACCATTCTGGTGGGTGGTGCCATCTTATGGGTTGTAGCCCATATTGGAGATTGAAGTCTACACTTGTATAAAGATTACAAAACTATATCTTGTGTCCCTTGTGCAATGTCTTGATAGTGATGTGTTTAATTGATGAATGAAATGTGCCTAGTTGATATTGTTCTTTGATAAATATGTTGTTGAAGGAATTCTGAAATAATGATATAATATTGGTAGAAAAAGTTGAAATCGAGTTGAAGCCTTAGCTCACTAATTCACCTCTCCCCCCCCCCCTCTCAGTGAGAATTGTGTCTAACAGACTGAAGTTTTCATTGATACCAACAAGTGTTGTGAAGTGGCCTTTGATTTACTCATAAGGAGACCTTGATAGTTTGGGCATTGGAACACTAGGTGGCCCAAATGGTCCAAATGAAAGTTTCCCTTCTAATATGAAAAGCGATTAACACTGTGTCAATGAACAATAGCTTAGTGGAGCATCGGGTCTATAGAAAAATGAATTAGCTAGAGTCATTGTTGACTGGACCCTCTTGTTGCAATTACTCTGGTTTAAATAAAAGGAGGGATTTGCGGGGTTGTTAAATTTGTTCGTAAGGTACATGACCCGAAGAATACAACTGTTATTTTGAACATCAATGTTAGTTTGTATCCCCCAAAAAAAGATGCATGCTTACCTTTTATGAATTTATGGCCAGATGATTTTTGCAGAGTATGACTGATCTCTCTAGTTTTGGATATGGTTGATAAAGAAATCCGAGCTCAATATGCACTCAATCAATTGAAACTATAGCAAATGTGTTTAAAATGCATGAGTCAGGCGGTACAATCGATGGATGATTCCATGCACATTCTCACATTACACTTTCAATTATGGAAGGATTGAGTTTTTAGCTTGGAGACTCTAGAGACACTTTGTGTGCTTGTCAGAGAGGGACTGGGAGGCAGCTGATGCAGCTTGTTGATTGTTTTTATAAATAAAACACTTCTTTCATACAGGGTACCACTTCACCCAGACCCAACAAATTTGTAACACATAATAAAATTTTAAATCTGAGTAGAGTTGTGAAGCTTCAGCAAAAATAGAATCCTGCTCTAACTCAAGAAGGATAATTATTAATGCCATTACAACTTGAACCGCGCGTAAACAACCAAGAACTATTAATGCCATTACAACTTGACCCACGCGTAAACGGCCTTTGAAATATGGAATTAGTTTTGCTAGTGTGCAAAGATAGCCATATATCGTCGATATAGAGACGAAAGTTCGTTGAAAATTAAAAAGTCGATATTGACGCGGATTTTCCGCCATGATAAAAAAATGAAGTATTAATCCACGAATGTTCAAAACATGGAAGTATTTCATGGAAAAATCCGCCCAATTGTATTTGTGAAGGGAGAGAGGGAGGGGGAGGGGGGTGAAGGGGAAAGGAAGGGTAGAGGTAGGACGATCGTGCAGGGAAAAGGGAAGCAGAGGTGGAGGTGGTGGGGGGTGGGATGTGGAATTAGCGAGACTGAAAAAAATGCAGGGATCACTAATGTTAATGTATATGTGCGCCTAATTGAGGACATCAATGGCTTGGATAAGATTGAAAACTTGCAAATTCATGAAAATCCCCTTCTATGTGAAAAATCATATATGATTCTTGAGAATTATTTTGGGGAAGAAGATGATACGTCTAATATGTAACCTCCTGCTGCTTTTGTTTTTTCTAGACACTAGTAGCCAGAACGTCGACAAGGTGGTTTTAGTTTCATGTAGAAATAGGGTGCATTCTTTTAGGTTTCAACATGTGTTTTTCCAAATTTGATGCTATATCATAGGTTTGAAGGTTTTCGGGATTCGAATAACCTTTTGAAGGCTCGAAGGTTTTAGAGATTCCAAATTTATTTAGAAACTTATGACCAATTTTTGTTATACTATCTAAATAATGCATGCAAATGTTGCAAAGTGTGAATCAATCGAAGACAACTTTTTAGGGTTTCGTTTACCATGATGTTTCAGCTTCCTTCGGCTCCTAGTCTTATGGCTTAGTGGATGTGGAGCTTATCTAGGGAGGGTCAGCTTGTGATTCATGTGCACAGTGTCATGAATAGAATTTAGGGATATGTGAAAGCATGGGTTGTCCAGGAAACTTGGGAGGGGGAATATGAGTATGGGTTTCAGGGTTTAAAAATTTTGTGTCATTCTGGGCTCAGAGAGTGGGATGGTGTTGACGGAACTCTAGTTGGGTTCTGGGAAATGTGGGATATTGGGTGGGATTCCTATGGGGTTTTTTGTGGATCTGCAAACTGTTTAAAAAATATTGTATGGGTTTCCTGGCTTACTACTCGTGTTCCGAGACTATTCTGCTCAAGTGGAATTTGTTCCACAATCAGTACAAATACAATCATTAGTTGGGGGTTGTTTTGTTTTATCTGGGGTTAGTCATTTTCTCATGTATTCCACTATCCTTTTTCATCTTCATAAAACCAAGGGGGGTACCTGGGGTGTTGGAGTTGGTGTCGACAACTCCTTTGTTGAAGGTGGGGACTCATGAAACACACGTTGGATATGGAACATGGCCTCTCCACGTTCTTTTGCCATGCAGGGTGGCGTGGATGGGTTGGAACCGAAAATCCTCAACAAAATTGACTGAAAGTTCTATGTGGTGCCATATCCTTTGGTGTAGGTGGGCGTTGACGGGTTTGTTCCTCCAGACGAGGAGGGTTTCAAAATTACTCAAATTCGGTTGTTTCTATAGCGGCCGAAAAGGTGAAATCCAACCCACTTGGGAACTGGTTTAATGGCTCAAGGATGGGGCATTCTAAGGCCCATTGTAGAAAACCCTTTCTTCGATGGAAAAAAGGACGGTATAGAAAATGGAAGCTGCAAACTGATGAAGATAAAATGACCTTGGGTTGAGGTGTGGGTCTGGAGAGGATGGTTGGCATGACACTTAGGGGACTGGCGGGTAATTTTAGCCACAAAGCTATGAGGTGCAATGAGATCGAGTCGTGGGTGGCGAGTGTTTGGGGCCCTCCTTTGGGTTATACTCCTACTATTTTTGTGCTTTAGAAGGGATGGTTTGGTTTTTATTTAGAACAGAGGACCATACTTCATTTGTGATCAACTCTACATGGATGTGAGGCCACGGGAGCCTCATGCTTCGCATATGGCATTATTTCTTTGACCTGACTATGGAGCTATTAAGATTTATACATATCCAAGTTCTGTTTCCTTACTTAACTCTCTATTTATGGAACTGCGAGGCCTTAACTGCGATTGGGAACCATCTAGGCTGTTTTATTCATCTAGAGGAAGGGTTGCTACATGGGGTCGATAGAATGGTTGGAAATATTCTGGTGGAAATCGATATGAATAAGGGTTTCTGGGAGAAGGTAGTCATCAAATGGTGGGAACAATCATTCTCTCAATTACTCGATTATTGGGGTGTCCTGTTTCAATTTTCCAGATGTTGTGAGGTTGGCCATGTTTGTAAATAATGCAATTCTTCCCCCTCGGACTCTGATTTAGGGTCATCGAAGGCTAAAGCATGGACTTCGGAGGACTCGGGTGAAGTTATCCTGACCTATATGGATTGTCGAAATTTACACTCTTCGTCGAGCTTGGCTCTGCTGGAGGACCAATCATACTTGAGTAAGTTACACTCTTTAAACTCTTTCTTTGTCTCTACATTAAACACAAATAAATGTGAATTTGTTTAATCATTGGAGAAAATGCATTGGATGGTGATATGTTCTTCCACCGGGTGGTGATAGACCCAAATCCGAGTGTTAGTGTCATCAAAGAGGCCTCTATTCCCACAGATAATAACCTTGACCTATCAATTAAGTCCAGGGAAGATGGAGTCTTCCTGGGCCTAATTGCGTCTTGCGGGAGGGCTAATGGTTTTCAGTTTGGCTCATCATCAAATGGTGCTTTTTCTAGGGTTGGCATATTGGAGACCCGGGTTGGTATAGGTATTATTGAAGAAGATGAACCCTCGCCATCTCAAACAACTTCTCCCCTAGGGATGTTAGATGTTGCCGATAATTTGGTTTTTGCTAGGGGCCTGTTAAAAACCAAGTCGTTGACCATATTCATGAGGCCCGACAAAAGGGGTCTCCCGATTCCAGTTATGGAGGTGCCTGAGGAGGAATTTCCTCCCTTGAAATTCCCATACGACACTCCAAACCCCTTTTATGCTAGGGGGGACATTAAGGGGGGGATTAAATCTGATTTTTCACCCATTAAAACTCACAATGCGAGGAAATTCAAGAAGGGTCTAGATTTAGAAGGGGGGGTAAAAGATCCTATTTCACCATCATCCAACTCAACTGTTAAACTCAGGGCACTTAGTTGCATAAAATCCCTTTCCAGCGTTTGAAACTGAAAATTACATACATCAACATTAGAGGGGTGGGAGGCCTCCAGAAGCATCTTGCTCTCCAGAGAAACATTGTTAGGGATCAACTGAATGTTGTATTTTTACAAGAGGCGATGGTATCGGCTCTTATATCATGCTTTTTATTTCTTAAAATAAAGCATGATTAGGAGGTGGCCTCGGTGGATTCCTTGGGCCTATCGGGACGATTACTAGTGGCCTGGGATCCAAGAAAAGCTAAGCTAAATTTTTCCGTCGTGTCTGCAAGGATTTTGTTGGCAGGTTTCTTCAAGGATTTCCCAAAAGAACTCAATCTTATAAATGTTTATGCTTCGTACAACTACAAAGAAATGGTCTGGGATCGGATTACAACTGAGGGGACCTTTGATCTCCAAAACTTAGTGATTACTGGTGATTTAAATCTCACCTGGTCACCATGTGAGTTATGGGGATCAAAAGAAAAGATGGATTCTTTGGGTGACTATTTTGTGGATCAATTTGGGGGCGCAAATTTAGTGGACATGGAACCGGTCCCACTGACTCCTACCCAGGGATGATTTTAAGGAACCATACTTATTTAAAAGTGTATAAATGTTGGCGAATATTACCAATTCTTAAAATGCCAACTATAAAATGATTGGTGATATTTTTCAAAAAATATTTTAATTTCCAAGGATTTTATATCATTTATATAATAATTTGGCGATTTTTAGGGTGAAAAAATTTTACCCCATCAAAATTGGGTGAAAAAGAGCTTCAAAAAATGAAAAATGGTGAATCTTTTTAGGGAGAAAAACATGGAAAAATAACCCACTGGGCTAAAATTTGCCCCTAAAATTATCCCTTCTCCTACCTAGACGAATGGTTGGGCAGGCGTGGAGCGGGTGTCTAAAGAACTAGATAGATTTCTGATGTCTATGTCTTTAATGGAAAACATGGTGAAATTTAGTCCATGGGTTGACCTCTCTATATTTTTGGACCACCATGTTATCTCTCTTGAATTGGAAATCGGCGATTCGGGACCTCCTAGACCCTTTAAGTTCATTCACGAATGGATGAAGGTGGACGGTTTCAAGGATTTGATTGCTAAGGTATGGTCGACTGAAGATTATATGCATGTTTTATCTCCTCTGGATTTACTGTATGTCAAGATTCGCAGGTTAAAGAGGGAGGTTAAAGGTTGGGTAAAAGCTCGAACCGCCTTGAACAAAAAGTCATTGAAGGGAATAGAATTTAAAATCAGGTGTTTAATGGACAAGACCACCTCATTGGCATGGAACTAGCATGAGAAATACATTTTGATGGGTCTTGAAAACCAGAAAGCATCCATTCTACATATTGAGTATGAAAAGGCTAGGCTTGCAAGTCGTATGGTTTGGATGGAAGCCGGTGACTCGAATTGCAATTTTTTCCATAATTTCGCAAACCATAGGAGGAATGTTAATTTTATTTGGGTTATGAAATCAAAGGACGGTTTGATGATTAAATACCAAGCAGGAATTTCCATGGAGGCCCACGCATATTTTAAGTCCTATTTCATCGGTGAAGGGAGCATTCAGGTTATTGAATAATTGAAAGTTGTCAAAGAGTACCCTAGATTTTTTTACGAGAAGGATGGTGAAGAGATGTTTCTGCCTGTTAAGATGGAGGAATTGAAGACAGTCATATGGGTTTCTGCCAAATCAAAAATACCGGGTCCAGACAGGTGGACCATGGAAATTTTTATGGAATATTTCGACCTCATGGGGTTGGATCTCTTGCAGGTTGTGGAAGACTCCACGATCAGAGCTATGATCCCAAGGGATATGAATTCTAATTTTGTGGCCTTAAATCCAAAGAAGTCACTAACAGAGGACTTGGGGGATTTTATCCCGATTTCTTTATGCAACTATGTTTACAAATTAATAGAAAATATTATAGAAAACAGGTTGAAACCAATTCTCTCGAGGGGCCTTTCGGTGGAGGAATTCATTTTTCTACAGAATCGCCAGATCCTGGAAGCGGTGGGGGTGGAACATGAAGTTTTCCATAGTGTAAAACTTAAAGATATGGAGGTAGGTGATTTACAACTTGATATAAATAGAGCATATGACCAGGTGTCTTGGGGGTTTCTCCCATTGTTATTGATCCAAATTGGCCTTCCCTTTAGAATGATGAAATGGATAATGGGTTATGTAACTTCAATGTCATATGATGTTTTAGTTAATGGTTCTCCAACGGAGTTTTTCCAAGCAGAACAAGGGTTACGACAAGGGTTCCTTCTGTCACCATTTCTATTCTTGCTGGTAATCGAAGGCCTGAGAAGATTGCTCCTAAAGGATAAGGCGTCGGGCTTGATAAAAGGTATAAAGATCAGCAAAAACCTTCTTGTCACTCATCTCATGTTCGTCGATGATAATATGATCCTGGGATCTAGCTCTATTTCAGAATGTGATGAAATCTCAGTTATTGTTCAAAATTTCTATGTTGTGTCAGGATTAAGTATCAACAAGAGAAAAGCTAGGATAATTTTGAATGAGGCCTCTAAGATGCATTGAGCCGAGATGGAGATATTGTTGCAGATGCGCCCCTATACTTTAGTGGATGGTACTAAATATTTGGGTTTATTTTTAAATCCCAATGGTTACAATTCTAGGGACTGGTTGTGGCTACTACAAAGGTTTGAT
>LPNX010628330.1:118573-173180 GCA_001517045.1 Pseudotsuga menziesii
TAAATGTAATGATGGGGGAGGGTTTAAGGAATTAGGAGGGGATTTGTGATTTTTTTAATGTAATAGATTTGTTCTGGGGTTCAGGTCAAATTCAGATATTACATATGGAAACATATTTCAAGTTTTCTTGTTTTTTTATTATTCATTAATTTTTTTTTTAAGTATGCTTCTTTATGTTATTTGTCTTTTAACTATTTTTTGTTTTTGGTGATTAGGTAAAACAATGACATGCTCCTTACATAAAGGAAGAAAATACATATACATTGATAATGATCCATTACAATGCAATTACATCAAGCAAATAATTAATGTTATTCAAGTTCTTCTAGATGAATTGCAAGAGTCGGTTTGAAGAAATGAGAGTTTACTGAAACACTTGTGGGGAAGATATCAAAAGATCCTCAACCAACATTGGGAGGGATGTTTGGAAATGAGCACTTTGGGCATCTTGTAAACATAGAAGACCCCGTGGAAGAGGACATTGATGTCCCTCATGAAAAAATTCCAATTTCGATGAAGAATTTGTCCTACATGATATTGTTGATTAGTTTAATGTCTTGAAGAAAATGTTAAATTTGAAACTTTTTGATATGACATATTAGTACTGTTTTGACTTTCAGACTTTATTTTAGAAATAAAATTTCTATATATAATGTTTTTAATATGTTATTTACAAATACATGGCATAGTTTTTCTTGAATTTATGTGAATAGTATACCTGCTTCCCCAAAATTATGAGTTATGTAATCCCAACATCATATTTTGAAATTGCCTCATCTATATTCTCATCAACATGGCTAAACATTCCCCACAAAAAGTCAAAAACTTATGCTTTCCTTAGGATAGTTTCCATACATGGTGGCCACATCTTTGCATCTCTCCAAGCATCAGATTTCTCCTGGAATTTTTTTACTATTACCCTATCATCTTTGGACGATTTTGTTTCAACTGGGGTTGCAGAGGAGGATGCCCACATTTCAGCTGTGCTCGTCATGTTGGACCCCCCTGTTTGAAGTTCGACCATGGTTATCCAAGTTCGAAGCGGAGGTGAGGTGATGCACGCGTACTATATTTCAGGCTCACAAATTCTCCCTGGAGACTAATTTTCAGGATCACAAATTATTCTCGCAAAGAGGTTTTCAGCAACAAATCAACGCTTTGCTTGGGTATGCACTTTGGAAATAAAAACAAATAAAAAGGGCATTTGGAAATAAAAACATATAAATATCATCATGACATAAAAGATATAAACACGTGCCTCTACTCTTCAACAATTAAATATCATTCACGATCTTCTTCTTCATCCAACTCAACATCTGTATCAGGATCTGGTTCAGAATACATATTCATGAAAGGTTCATTCACATCAACATCATCATCAATGGCATCTTCGATAATATAGTCATCTACATCATCAATGAGATCATAGTCTACTACATTTGGATGATCAACCTCTTCAACTTCTTCATCGAACACATCGACTGCAGCCACCCACTTCTGATCTAATTCATCATCTTCTTCTTCTTCTTCATGATTATCTTCATCATCTACATTATTATACTCTACTAGTCTACCTCTTGGATTGTATCTAACAACGTATGACCAACCTGCTTTACCTGGTACCTCTGACTAAATGACTTACTCGCGTTGACTTGGAAAAACATAAGGCTCTATACCCGGTTCAAATTCCCTTGTATTAACCATGGTAAATCCATCAGAATGCTCAATAACAGTTCTTTTAGGATAACGTACATGCATCTGTAGCTTGTACCATTTCACCTCAAACAAAACTATTTTAAAGGAATTAAAATCACACTCAATTGTGTCCTCCAAATTCCCATAGTAACTATTCTCAGTTTCTTCTAGATGTCTGTCACTTCTAGAGGAAACATTGGTGACCTTAAACACTGCAGTTATCCCACAATCCGAGTTTTTCATCTTATCATCCAACATTTTGATACGAAATTTACGACCATTACACCACATAGCCTTGTGATGTTGGAACTGCAACATTGAAAACAAGTAAAAAATACATTTTGAATTAATAAACGTCATATAGGACTTAGAAAATATATTTGAAAACTTAAACAAACCAAATACATTGAAAAAATGGGAAGTAACTAGAAAAATGCTGGTAAACAATTTACTTGCCATTTTATCTTTTAAACCATAGGATAAATCAACTTCCCTTTGGGACGTAAGATCAGGAAATTGATGTCGATGACGATGAGCCGTTTTAATCATCTCACTGACCCCTTCCCATGATAACCTACTGAAGCATTCTTCACAATATTCTATCCAATGCTCCATCCAATCAAGGTTGTTTTCAATGTATAAATGTAAAGCATCCCACACTCGAGCAACTATATGAAAAAATAACAATTCACTATCATTAATTAGATATCATTACATGCATAGTTTAATACAGTTGAATATGCAGGATTAATAAAAAAATAAAAAATCAGTATGATAAAATAAAATTGGAAAAACAAATGATATATTAATTCCACAAAATCTAATAATTACCTTTCACGGTCCTCATTGTACCTTTCCCCAATAGGACCTCCCCTTCGAATTTATTAATGGATTTGAGATGCCAAATGCAAGACACGTTCATAGTTTCTACTAATTTAGGTAGATATTCACTAATATACACCATGCATTGATATACCATATATCCCTCAACCATAAAACCCTTAGGACGTGCTATTTTTCTAACAAAATCCTTCAACGACTTCAACTGCCTCTACACCATCCACATCGACCTTGTGTGTACCGGTCCACATAATTCAATTTCCTCAACTTGGTGTATGAGGTAGTGTTCTTGTGCATTGAAAAATGCTGGAGGTAGATATTGTTGCATTTCACACATTAGTCAAGGACTTTCTCTCTTCCCATACCTTATATCTTCTTTATGGATTTCTTTTGAGGAAAGCCACCAACAAATGATGAAATAAAATAATATCAATCCATATATAAAATTTGCGGGCAAAACATAATATGTCAATAAGTTCCACTACAAATCACGGACCAAGTACATTTTCCATATAGAACATTAATTACTTACCTCATGTATTTTCCAAGAACATAAATAATTTGTTTTATGTTGTTGTCAAATTCGTCTGGGAGAGATAAAGGTAAAACATACTGTATCAAAAAACACATAATTATTATTTATTTCCAAATAAGAGACTAAAATTAATAAAATAGTGCATACGAATAAGGAAATATATTAAAAACTCACAATTACCTTAATGAATGACAGTCATGTGTTTTAACCCCACCAAAATCACCTTTTTTCGTTAAGATATTCTTTATGTTAGAAGAAAACCCTGTCGGAAACCTGATTTTTCTGATGACCTCTTTTACAATATTGCTCTGTTGCTCCATCAAACACCAAGGAAGACTAATATTCTATCGACGGCCATCACCATTAGAATTAATGATCACACTTTGCAATGTGTGATTAGCTTCTTGGATCTTTCCAATTCTTTCTTTGTCAGTCCTTCCATCTAATATTCGCCATAACAATTATGTTATGTTCTTCCCGATATGCATTGTATCAAACAAATGAACTATTTGTAGGTGCTTGTAGTATGGAAACCTATTGAATTGCATCGAGTAAATTTTCATTCCTCGCGGAAGCCCATTTGTGCCTTAACGACATTCATGAAACATCAACAAAATCAAATTAACACTATTTAATCAATATAGGTACATACCGCGCTGAACATAATTCACTAGAAAAACAAAGATTTATATAATATATGATACAACTTGAAGGTGATTGTCATTGATGTCAAAGGAGTTCAGTGAATGACAAAAGGATAACCAAAGACATGATGGAAGGGTAAACTCAGTGAAAGACAAAGGAAGTAATGACATGGAAAGTATGATGATGTGGCATGTATGGTGAGGATGGAAAGACACATAATGGTTTTCTGGTGCTATCAGGAAGTTATTGTTGTAATCTGACATCATTCTAGAAAAATATGACAACTTTGTGAAACTTTGGAAATTGACTAAGTATGAAAAAGTAGTCAAAATAGTATTTTTCCTACTTTTGGCAGATTGATATTTTTCATATGTGACCATTGTAATTCAGCCTAAAAGTATGGTTGGATAGTCATTTCAACAAAGAAAAAATCCATGCCAATTTATGAACCTATTGACATACACCCAACATCTGGAAGGCATTTGAAAGTGGTCTTCCAAACTGCTTATTGACACTTAGACAAATCTCTTCAAACCCTAAGTCACCAAGGTGATTTTATTTTTTTCATTAAAATTTGCGAGTGAGACATACAAAATGTGAGGAAAATAATATTGACTCAAAGATGCCAATCTTCTCTCCTGCAACCTCATCATCTAACCTTGGCAGGAATTTTACTGGGATAGTGCAAATGAAGGTGACAAGCACTTTTGGCAGATTGATATCTTCCTCCTCGGAGTCTCTTTTGGAAATATGAAGCCATGGTTTGATGCACCAACCAACCTAATATATCCTTTCACTTTAAGATAATTTTTCTCATCATCCTATGAGAAGTGGCGTGCATTTCCTCGAGGCCACTTAGGCATATTTTACCAATAATTCAACAATTTGTCCAAAACCTAAGGTGGATTTTTCATTTCTCCCAAAACCTGAAATAATACTACTAGATGATGTATTACACCTTACTAAGCACACATATGATGTTTTCACTCCCAGCCTCATCTTCATTTTCCCTAGGCGGGCATTTTACTGAACTTTCGTGTAAGACGGCTTGAAACCCTGTTTTGGCAGATCCGTATCGTCTTCCTCAAGAATTATCAAACCAACATGAGAACATGGTCAGATAGAAAAAAAATACACCTACAGGAGGACCATGTGGTGTGGTCATTTTCTTCAACCCACAAATTATTGCAGGCATTTCCCTAGAGCAATTCTGACTAATTTGACAAAAAATCCTTCTTTTGGGAGACCTCTATATTCTCCTTCAAGAAGTTTTTCTGAGAACTGGTGCCATGGTCAGATATATATTTAAACAAAGTATGGGATGGAAGGTCATGGCAGTAATTTTCTTCTTCTTATGAATTATGGTGTTCATTTTCATAGGGTAGTTGCTTTAGGGCAGTTTTTCAACACTTAGTCAAAATCCCCAAATTATCATACCGTTACCAACTACTACCAAAATGTAACAATGACATCATAAGACATTAGGACACCAGCATGTGTTTTTCAACCTCATCACACATGCCATATCAACACTTATTTTGTCATTAATGACCTCCTTTGACATCAATGAAAACCATACTCAATAGTGTCCTTGTGCTAATAAAATTCATAGTGTTACATAGATATGTTCCTTGTTGAAGTGGTTATCCACGCATGCTTTCAGTTTTCCTTATGATGGTCACATGTGCAAGAAATCAATCTACCAGAGTAGGAAAAATATTGTTTTGCATATTCATAAATTTGGCTAAGTATTGACCAATATTCCAACAATACATAAATAATTTGGCATACGTTGACGATTTCTATTATATTCCAAATTCCATAGGTGAGCTTTCATTCTTCGTGGTTTTTTTCCATTCTCTTCTTTACCATTAAATTTTTCTTTGTCTAAAGTTCGTAACTATGGTTCTTAGGAATAAAGTGCCTATACTCATCAAACACTTCCTTTGCTAAACTCCTTGAATGACGAGGTTTTATCCTGGGACCGCAAGCTGGACATGCAAATTTACCCTTTGTTTGAAGACCTATAAGATATTTGAATTAGTGTAGAGAATTAGAATTGCCATTTAAAATAATGCATGATATTTTCAATAGATATATATAATATTAAAGAAAAAAATAAAGTAACAATATACCACAAAAATGTGCTAACCCGGGAGCATCATGAATTGTCCATCCACGTATTCCATGGAATTGAAATCGTCTTTGCCCTATTGGTATAGAAATGTCATAGTTAGTGACGCCAGCCCATAACTTCAACAACTCATCGATAAGAGGCTCAATATATGCGTTCATATCTTTAACCTGGTACTTACCTAATTGGTCCAACATACATGATTAATTATATTTAGCTATATGTCATTATATATAAAAGACATAATTATCATGCACGAAACAAAGAAATGAAATATTTAGTGATCAGACTTTCAAGTTAAAAAATACAAATTAATTAAATACCTGGAACAATCATTGCCAACATTGTGTGATCTCTCTTGACCGACATCCAAGGAGGAAGGTTATTGTTTATAACAAAAATAGGCCACACTGAGTAGGTAGAACAAATCCTTCCAAATGGATTGACACCATCAGTTGCCAATGAAATTTTAACATTGCGAGGTTCTTCTTTCAACATTGGCCACTTTTCTTTCATGCACCTAATTGTAGACCCATCTGTAGGCATTCGAAGAACATCTTCTTGACTTATGTTCTTTGCATGGAAATCCATAAATTGTGCTATACTTTGACACCTGAACAATTGCTGGAGACGTGGAATTATCGGAATATAACGAAGAGCTTTGTGAGGCACCTTTTTTGTCACTTTATCGGTTCAATACCTACTTGTTTGACATTGTGGGCATTCATTTTCTAATGCATATTGTGCATACTCTATGATATGATAATTAGGACATGCATCAATATCTTGATACTCCATTCCAAATTCTTTCATAATCACATATATATCTTGATATGTGCGTGGTAAAATATTTGATGTTGGTAATAGAAATTGACCTAACAATCTACAAAATTCAACAGAATAAGTCAATGTAAACAATATAATCAACAATATCGCATCCATACTTTACAAATTAAATAACAATAGCAATATAGGAAAAAAGGCAACCCTTTATGTACATGTCAACATGTAGACATAAATAATTAACAAATCGCATACCTTAGTATCTGTGTGAGACAAGTGTTTGATAAACCATTCAAAAACTTCAAGTTCACTAACAACAATATAGCAAATAGAATATTTGTTTTTGAGCCTACATAAAGAGGTTGACGTGCCTTCTCGAGTAGAGTATCAACATCATGACTATCATCCTGGTTCTCCTCATCCATTGGAGCAAATGTGTCTTGGATCAATCTATGTATCTCATCTTCTTGATTTGTATCACTAACGTTATCTCCATGCATATCATCATTAAGAACTTGATCAGCTTCAATATTCTGATCTAGATGTTCGTCACCCTATAAATGAGTATTTATGCTAGTACTTGGAAAATAACTCTATGGAAGGGGACATTTTGGGGGAATTGTCTATATATTTACAAACAACGTAGTAAAATTAGTGTGTATAGAACATATAATAAAACGATAAGACATTTTATTAAAATTCATGACATGATGACTATTATAGAGAATACATTAAAAATTGAATAACCTCTTACCAAGGGACGATATTCATAACCCCCTTCGACGTGCCCCTTCTCCCTACAATGTCTTTCAATTGTCGTTCTTAAAATTATTCTTCTTTGCAAGCCCCTGCAATCAGAGCAAGGGAAATAACATTTTCCATCTCCCCTCACCTCTAATGCTTCTCTAAACTAAGCAAGCTTCCTTGCATTTTCATTCATAGTGAAAAATCCTTGTAGTGACAAGTGTTGGCTTGGGAAAGGAGCACAAGGAAGAAGCTCGCGTGCGTAAGCAAAGAAGGTGCGCCACATGCGTGGCAGAAACAAAGGAAGGTCGCAAAGGAAGCAAAGGACCTGTGCAGACAGAATAGAGAGGAGCATGGAAAAGGAAAGGAAAGCGCAGGAGCACATAAGTGATAACGGCCAGAAAGCGACAGGTGCAGAATCCATATCATCACCGTTTTAAGGCAGCGTAAGCCTACAACTATGCACGTATGAGGGGATATTTGTAAGTCAAGACGATAGTGAATCGTGTCAATTCATAATCACCATAGCTATAGCCGGAGGGGCAGCTGATAGTGACAGTTAACAGACTGCCTCTATGTAGTCAACCTTGCATGGTCATGTAAAATAGTATAAATAGGAGGGATTCAATAGTTAGAAGGTTGGATTTTAGCTTCTCATTATTGATCGTAATTAGGTTTTTAGATCAGTTTTCCAATGTTTGTTGGTCTGTTCAGTGGTAATCCATGGTGAAGGATGCCATCTTTTCTATAATGTTGTAGAGATCATAGGAAAGGAAGAGTCTGGTACCGATAGGGAGGGATGTTGAGCCGCGAATCTGCCTGCTGAGTGCGCGGACCACTAGGAGTAGAGGTAGGGTAGAAGAGAAAACTAGAGAGCATGAGAACCATAAATCTGAGTCGTAGAGACTGCAAGGTGCTATACCCTTTTTTCATGCCAGATGAAGAGCACCTTGGTGGTTTTTCCCAGATGAGTTTCCACGTTATCTATTGCATTTGAATGGATGATTGATGTGGTGAATGTTTATGTGAATGGTTGTTATTTTCTTTCTGTATAATGCTTAATGTTGCTTAAATGCCTGATGTTATCCTGTAATCAGTAGACGAATGTTGGAAAGGCGTCATTGAATGGTACATGTATATATATCGGTCTGTGTGCTCATGTCTTGAGTCATGACTTGAGTCGTAGGTCTGTTGGTATGAGTCAGCTGCGCTACACAGGTTGCGCCAGTTGCGAGGTGGAAAGAAAGGACAAGTTATGTGTGATGACATGTATTTGTGCTCGGTCGCGCAAGACTGACTCCTCTGTCTAGCCATGTTGTTGCCTTTGTTGAGCTCCTTGGCTGGGAGCCAAGGGACTATAATCCCTCGACAATCGTGGAAACATGGTTCTAGCAGTTACCCATCGAAGAGATGTCTCGAGTGAGACTGTTCCTGCTTCGCAAGTGTTGCCGACGGGGATTGCTCTGTTGGGCCGATATCTTGGGTATTTGTTGGGTTAACAGGCTGCGTAGAACCTAGGCCACGCGAGTTGGGAAAAGTGGCCAACAACAAGTAATTGCCTTACCTACACCATACCAAACAGTAACTTGTCAAATACATTAGATATAAGTAGATTTCTAAATGTAGTATATTATATACCAATTTCTATAAAGAAAAACATGAAGACTGTGATGAATAGGATTGTCATTGATGACAACATTAATAACAATCATTTTGGAAAAATATGGTAATTTGGTGAAAAACAGGAAAATGACTAAGTGTTGGAAAACTAGCGTAGGTAGCCTTAAGAAAATTCCTGCCACAAATTGTGTGTTGAAGAAAATTCCCTCACCATATGGGGGTCTTGTAGATTGATATTTGTCCTACCTGACCATGTCTTCAAATTGTATTGGAAGTATCTGAGGAAGAAGTTATGAACCTGCAACAACATTGTTTTAGGCAGATTGGACTAGACTAAGAAAATTGTCCAAGTGTTGGAAAAACTAGCTCATGTGGCCTTGGGAAAATTCCCATCGTACCTTATAGGTGTATGATAAAATCATGTGAATCTATCATCCTACAGCTTGTTGAAGAGGCTATCTCACCATGGTCTCAGTTATCAAAGAAGATGTTTTATGAAAAAGATAATGGTCTGCCAAAACAGAGTTTCATCCCGTTTTGCACTATTCCAACACTGAAAAAACTGCCTTAGTGGCATCAGGGAAATGCCCGCCCTGTCTCATAGGATGATGATAAAAATAGTATGAAAGTGTTAGGCTATAGCTTGTGGATGGGTGCATCTAACCATGGTTTTAGTTATCCTTTGGAGTGTTTTATGACAAAGGTATAAATCTCCCAAAAGTAAAAAAAATATTATTTTGCATTTTAAGAACACAAGAAAATTGCTTGTTAGATTCAGGAAATTGAAAAGGCATTTTGAAATGCCCGCAAGGAGGGGTTATTTTGATGATAAAATTCATCAGGTAGCATAGGCATGTTCCTTGGTGAACTTACTATCCATCCATACCTTCAGGTTGTCTTATCATGGTCTCATATGCAAAATATCAATCTGCCAAAAATAGGAAAAATAATATTTTGCATAGTGAGAACAAAAGAAATTTGACCGAGCGTTAAAAACAGGAGTTTGAGAGGTCAGTTGGAAATGCCCTCCAAGGGCTGTCTTTGTGCATGTAAATTTATCAAATGTCATGGATCCATTCTTTGGTAAGTTTTTGATCTGCTCATGACTTCAGGTCTCCATAGAGTGCTCACACGTGTGAAATAGGAGTCTGCCAAAATGGGAAGACATATGTTTTGATGTTCAAAAGAGGTTAAGAAGCTATTTTGAAATGCTTGCCAAAGGTTGTGTGTGTCAACATATTTATATTGTGATATGGTCTTGTTCACTGTTGAAATGGCTATCTAGCCATGCTTGTAGGTTTCCTTATGGTGATCACATGAGGGAGAAATCAATCTCCCAAAGTAGAAGAAAATTTGTTTTTACAAGTTAAAAGCAATTTTGTCTAAGTGTTTGAATTAAATAGTTTGGAAGCCTATATGCTGATGTGGACAGTACTGAAGAAAAGATACTAATGGTGTATGGACAGAGTTGAGATAGGGCTATAGTATGTTGTATGTTGAATGACTTGTTGAGTACAGAATGAAGACTTGCTGATTGGTATTTTTGATGTGTGTGCATGTGGCAAACTTTGGAAGAGTGTGATGTATCAACTGTAATTTGTAATCTGAAATTTGTATAGGGAGGTTGGGTGGAGCAGGGGAAAGAATTATTGGTCTTTTGACAAGTTGAAGCTTGTTTGGATGTTGTAGCAGCCCAGTCAGTTGTAGTTGACTAAACCATTCTGGTGGGTGGTTCCATCTTATGGGTTGTATCCCATATTGGAGATTGAAGTCTCCACTTGTATAAAGATTACAAAACTATATCTTGTGTCCCTTGTGCAATGTCTTGATAGTGATGTGTTTAATTGATGAATTACATGTGCCTAGTTGATATTGTTCGTTGATAAATATGTTGTTGAAGGAATTGTGAAATAATGATATAAGATTGGTAGAAAAAATTGAAATTGAGTTGAAGCCTCAGCTCACTGATTCACCCCCTCCTCTCATTGAGCATTGTGTCTAACAAACTAAATTTTTCATTGATGCCAACAAGTGTTGTGCAATGGCCTTTGATTTACTTACAAGGAGACCTTGATAGTTTGGGAATTGGAACACTAGGTGGCCCAAATGGTCCAAATGAAAGTTGTCCTTCTACTATGGAAAGTGATTAACACTGTGTCAATGAACAATAGCTTAGTGGAGCATCGGGTCTATAAAAAAAACGAATTGGCTAGAGTCATTGTTGACTGGACCCTCTTGTTGCAATTACTCTGGTTTAAATAAAAGGAGGGATTTGCAGGGTTGTTAAATTCGTTCATAAGGTACATGACCCGAAGAATACAACTGTTATTTTGAGCATCAATGTTAGTTTGTATCCCCAAAAAAAGGATGCATGCTTACCTTTTATGAATTTATGGCCAGATGATTTTTGTAGAGTATGACTGGTCTCTCTAGTTTTGCCTATGGTTGATAAAGAAATACGCGCTCAATATGCGCTCAATCAATCGCAACTATAGAAAATGTGCTGAAAATGCATGAGTCAGGCGGTACAACGAATGGACGATTCCATGCACATTGTCACATTACGCTTTCAATGATGGAATGATTGAGTTTTTAGCCTAGAGACTCCATAGACACTTTGTGTGCTTGTCAAAGAGGGACTGGGAGGCAGCTGATGCAGCTTGTTGATTGTTTTTATAAATAAAGCACTTCTTTCAGACAGGGTACCACTTCACCCAGACCCAACAAATTTGTAACACAAAATAAAATTTTAAATCTGAGTATAATTGTGAAGCTTCAGCAAAAAGAGAATCCTACTCTAACTCAAGAAGGATAATTATTAATGCCATTACAACTTGAACCGCACGTAAACAACCAAGAACTATTAATGCCATTACAACTTGACCCGTGCGTAAACAGCCTTTGAAAGTTGGCATTGGTTTCGTGGGTATGCAAAGATAGCCATATATCATTGATATAAAGATGGAAGTTCATTGAAAATTAAAATGTCGATATTGACACGGTTTTTCTGCCATGATAAAAAAAAATGAAGTATTAATCCATGAATGTTCAAAACGTGGAAGTATTTCGTGGAAAAATCCGCCCAAATGTATTAGTGAAGGGAGAGATGGAGGGGGAGGTGGGTGAATGGGGAAGGAAGGGTAGAGGGAGGACGGTCGTGCAGGGAAAGGGAAGCGGAGGTCAGGCTGGCGGGGGGTGGGAGGTGGAATTAGCGAGACTAAAAAAAATGTAGGGATCACTAATGTTAATGTATATGTGCACCTAATTGAGGACATCAATGGCTTGGATAAGATTGAAAACTTGCAAATTCATGAAAATCCCCTTATCTGTGAAAAATCAGATACGATTCTTGAGAATTATTTCAGGGAAGAAGATGATACGTCTGATACGTAACCTCCTGATCCTTTTGTTTTTTCTACACACCAGTAGCGAGAATTTCAACCAGGTGGTTTTAGTTTCATGTAGAAATAGGGTGCATCCTTTGAGGTTTCAACGTGTGCTTTTCCAAATTCGATGCTATATCATAGGCTTGAAGGTTTTCACGATTCGAATAACCTTTTGAAGGATCGAAGGTTTTAGATATTCAAAATTCCATTAGAAACTTATGGCCAATTTTTGTTATATTATCTAAAGAATGGATGCAAAGGTTGCAAAGTGTGAATCAATTGAAGACAACTTTTTAGGGTTTCGTCTACCATGACGTTTCAACTTCCTTCGGCTCTTAGGCTTATGGCTTAGTGGAAGATGTGGAGCTTAGCTAGGGAGGGTCAGCTTTTTATTCATGTGCACAGTGTCATGAATAGCATTTAGGGATATGTGAAAGCATGGGTTGTCCAGGAAACTTGAGAGGGGGAATATGAGTATGGGTTTCAGGGTTTAAAAATTTGTGTCATTCTGGGCTCAGAGAGTGGGATGGTATTGACAGCTCTCTAGTTTGGTTCTGGGAATGGTGGGATATTGGGTGGGATTCCTGTGGGGTTTTTTGTGGATCTGCAAACTATTTAAAAAATATTGTATGGGTTTCCTGGCTTACTACTCGTGTTCCCAGACTGTTCTTCTCAGGTGCAAGTTGTTCCACAGTTAGTACATATATAATCATTAGTTGGGGGTTGTTTTGTTTTATCTGGGGTAGGCATTTTCTCATGTCTTCCACTATCCTTTTTTGTATTCATAAAACCGAGGGGGGTACCTGGGGTTTTGGAGTTGGTGTTGACAACTCTTTTGTTGAAGGTGGGGACTCACGGAACACATGTTGGATGTGGAACATGGCCTCTCAACGTTATTTTCCCAAGCAGGATGGCGTGGATGGGTTGGAATCGAAAATCCTCAACAAAATTGACCAAAAGTTCTATGTGGCGCAATATCCTTTGGTGTAGGTGGGCGTTGAGGGGTTTGCGCCTCCAGATGAGGAGGGTTTCAAAATTACTCAGATTCGGTTGTTTCTGTAGCGGCGGGAAAGGTGAAATCCAGCCCATTTGGGAACTTATTTAATGGCTCGGGGATGGGGTATTCTAAGGCCCATTGTAGAAAACCCTTTCTTCGACGGAAAAAAGGACGGTATAGAAAATGGAAGCTGCGAACTGATAAAGATAAAATGACTTTGGGTTGAGGTGTGGGTCTGGAGAGGATGGTTAGCATGACACTTAGGGGACTGGTGGGTTTTGTCACCTTTCACACACCTAGGTCACGTGGCAGAAATCTTCAAGCCACTCGGTGTGTCCTTGGGGGCAAGTCTTGAGTCAATGATGTCACCTTGTTCTTGAATCCTCCGTTTAGGCTCAACTCCTAATGAAGCCAAGGGGGTTAGACCCTATTAAGTTACTAAGGATAATTACTTAGTGTGGTGATGTTAAATTGAATGAGTTACTTAGGAGTTTGAAATTTAACTATAGACAATCAAAGATGACAAGATACAAAAATGAACACACGAAAGCACAATGCTGAGACACAATATATATATAAAGCAAGAAAATAACCAGTGCCTTAGAATGGAGTCAAAAATAATATCAATGTACTTGCATGTGCTTGGAGTGGATGTTTTGCAATTGCCTCTTGGTATGTTTTAAGTTAAATTCGAAGTGTGAGTTGATTAAAATTAGGCGAAGGGGTGGACTCCAGATATACCTGAGAGTACTTGGAGTATGTCCAAAACTAAACCTTCACGGCTACCCGCAAGGAATATGTGGGATGAAATGGAGTCTCTGGGGCTATTGTTCATAACGCATCCGTTAGGGTGTGACAGATATCGGCACCCCGAGGTCACTTTTCAGAAGTTCCTGCTTCCTTTGGGTATTTTGCCACCGTGATGCTTTGATCTAGGTGTTGGATTTTCACCTATTGGTTTGTTAATTTGGGAGATTGAGTCCTAATTATACTAGTCACTCAAGTGTTTTTGATACAGCTTGACTGATTGGACGAACCGCAGCCAAGTGTAGAGCATACACACCGGAGTCTTGTCAATTTTAGTAAATTTTACAATGGGTGTTCTTGTTTAAAAGAAAACCCTCCAGGAACCTCTTTCGATCCAAGTGGATCTCAATCGGGGAATCGAGGAGGGGTTAATTTTATAGTAGATGAAAAACATTTGATAAAAAAAAAATAGATACACAATTCTATTTTTCTAATTAGTCCTACCACGAATCTCTTTCCCCTTTCGGGTCAATCAGGAAGTCGTGGGGTAAGTATTAAGATTAATTTAAAATGTAAAGTATGGAATATGAAATTAATAATAAAATAAATTATACTATCTTGCAGATTAGCTCAATGCTAGTTTGAAAATAAATGAGCAAAAAGCAACAAAAAGGACACCAACGCAAATCCCCCAAGGGGGGGTGGGGAATGGGCTCGAAAGAGCCTATTCAAAAAATAATTTTATTAACAGTGGTTACAATATCAGAGAACTGATATAATTCCTCTTGATCCTTATATGGATTGAAATCAAGATCTTACAAGGTGCGAAAATCAAAGGTTTTAGTCAAATGGGAGACCCCTAGGGGGATTTGAACGCTCCTGAGGACACTTCCGAACAGCAGCTTCCTTTATTTTCTATTACACCTGATAAAAACCAGCAAGCATGTTAGAATAAAATATTCCCAAAAGCACTTTAAGAGTACCTTTGTATCAGCCTACCTTAACTAAAAAAAGATGAACATAAAACTAGCTAAACAAGTGAAAAAGGAACCAAGGAAAGCAAGCTTTCCTTGGGATCTTGTCTTGCTGTTTGTGCAGCCAATGAAATATGCACTGAATGCTGAATTTATTTTTTATAACAGCAAAGATAAATCTAATGCATGCAGGCTACAAGTTTTCTTCAAATTTCCATGCAAAAAGGACGATTTCCCTAAAGTTAGATCTAGAATGCTTATGAAACTTTTTAACAGGAAGATCTAGACTATGGGCTTTGATAAGATAGATCTATGTTGGAATTACTTTTAATATGATATATCTAAACCAAAACAAAGCTATGAAAAGGTAACCGGGTGAAGAGTTGATCTTAAAGGAGGAAGAGGAGGAGAGAAATGTCGGTTTCCTTGAAGATCCACAGTGGAGCTGTTAGGTGGAATGTCAAGGGACTATGCCTTTGGAAGGCTTGAAGAGAGTGAAGAAGAAAACTAGATCAGCATCCTCTCCAATGTAGGAACCTGCAGCTCAGCTGAAATCAAAGAACTTGCCAAGAAACTTGTGAGATCCGATTAGTACATACACAGAGATTCAAAATAACATGCATATAAGCTTATAGGACATGTTGAATCTAGATCTCTAAACATGCATCAAAGGAAGGAGATGGTTAATAAACTTATTGAAAAGCACCTCTCCTATCAAGATTATAATAAGCCTATTATCAATCTTGACTACGGATCTACAAGCAATTAGCAAAAAATGAATACAGATACAGGTTACCTTAGTAAAATAATGGCAATAATCATCCACACATGTAATGGCACAACACCATCTAGCCTCCAAAGATTTTCTTTATTTCAAATCAAGAATTACAACAGTCAATAGCAACAGCACCTCAATCCCAGTTCTAACTAGCCTGGAAGAGGAGGCTTATGCTTGGATATATACACAAACAAGGAGATCTAGCCTAGGGGGGGTGCAAATCCCAAGGAGATAGACCAAATATGCTGATGGAGAGTCCATCAATGCCTGATCTGTGTCTAACTGAGCCAGATCTAAGTCTCACTGAGTGCAATTGTCAATCAGAGAGCTGATATGACTGCCACCTCAACCTATTGACTGAAGCATCCAACAAAACTCATCCAGATGAGCCAAAACATGTTGAGGAGAGAGAGAGGACGAAATTCCCCATAAAGGATGCTGAAGATCAACTCTGGATCTGATTTGATCACCTCCTTCAGTCAAGGATTTGTCAGATCTAGTCAATCTGCTTCAGATCTAATTGATTTCAATCAAATCGGCTGAGAATCCACCGATCTATGATTTTGGATTTTCTCCATTATTCATCAATTTATTAATTAAAATCATCAATAATTGATTTTTGGGGCTTTCTGACCTGAGTGATGGAAAATCACTCAAAACTGGGAAATAGTGGGTCCATGGGTTTACATGGTGCTCTTAGCTTGAAAATGAGCACCTACATGACTGAAACTGATTATTTGGCTCACTTTTATTACAAAATCAATTTTTCCAATTAAACTATTAAAAAATAGCCTAAGTTTTGGAAAAATTAAATTTTAATCAAAAAACACTGAAAAAAATTAAAAAATTGAAAAAACCTAGGGGGACTTAGACATGTTCATATGACTCGACCATGATGTCTAGAATGTTTATACATTGACACATAGACTCTAATAACCTCAATAGGCCTAAATGCCAAGCCGACCACCCCAACTTTGGAGGTATGGAGTGAAAAACTCAGAAATTATCAGTCGTTTATTCAACAACCAATAATAACCAAGGGAAAAAATACGCTGGGCTAATCGGATTGACAAATAAAGTCTAAGAGACCGAGTCTTTTACAGACACTATCATGCTAGAACATTTATTACAATTCCCTCATGGGGTATGAACATGTGATATAGTACAACAAGCACTTCCCAGAAGTACTCCCACGGGTCTTTTGAAGTCCGAACAAGTTAACCCTATCCGGTTCACCAGGCTCACTTGATAAAAAACCACTAAGTACAACTTAGGTGGTAACAATGGGTAAGTTTAGCTACAAAGCTATGAGGTGCAATGAGATCGAGTCACGGGAGGCGAGTGTCTGGGGCCCTGCTTTGGGTTATACTCATACTATTTTTGTGCTTCAAAAGGGATGGTTTGGTTTTTTATTTAGAATAGAGGACCATAGTTGATTTGTGCTCAACTCTACATTGATGTGAGGCCACGGGAGCCTCATGCTCTGCAGCTGGAAATATTTCCTTTGACCTGGCTACGGAGCTGTTAAGATTTAGACATATTCGGGTTATGTTTCCTTACTTACCTCTTCTTTTATGGAACCACGAGGCCTTAACTGCTATTGGGAACTATCTAGGTCGTTTTATTCATCTGTAGGAAGGGTTGCTACATGGGGTTGATAGAAGGGTTGGAAATATTCTGGTGGAAATCGATATGAATAAGGGTTTCTGAGAGAAGGTATCCATCGAATGGCGGGAATGATCATTCTCTCAATTACTAGATTATTGGGGCGTCCTGTTTCAATTTTCGAGATGTTGTCAAGTTGGCCATCTTTGGAAAGAATGCAATTATTTCCCTCCAGAATCTGATTTAGGGTCATATGAGGCTGAAGGGTGGACTTCAGAGGAATTGGGTGAAGTTATCCCGACCTATATGGATTGTCGAAATTCACACTCTTAGTCAGGCTTGGATCTGTTGGCGGACCAACCATACTTGATTAAGTTACACTCTTCCTTTGTCTCTACATTAAACATAAATGAATGTGAATATGTTCAATCATTGGAGAAAAAAGGTGATACGGTGGGTGAAAATGCATTGGTTGGTGATACCTTCTTCTACCGTGGGATGATAGACCCAAAGCCGACTGTTAGTGTCATCAAAGAGGCCCCTATTCCCATAGAGAATAACCTTGACCTATCAATTAAGTCTAGGGAACATGGAGTCTTCCTGTGCCTATATGTGTCTTGCGGGAGGGTTAATGGTTTTCAGTTTGGCTCGTCATCAAATGGTGTTTTTTTCTGGGGTTGGCATATTGGAGACCCTGGTTGGTATAGGTATTATAGAAGAAGAGGAACCCTTACCATATCCATCAACTTCTCCCCTGGGGATGTCAGATGCTGCTGATAATTTGGTTTCTGTTAGGGGCATGTTAAAAACCAAGTCGTTGACCATATTCATGGGGCTCGACAAAAGGGGTCTCTCGGTTCCAGTTATGGAGGTGCCTAAAGAGGAATTTCCTCCCTTGAAATTCCCAAGGGACACTCCAAACCCTTTTTCTGCTAGGGGGGACATTAAGGGGTGGATTAAATTTGATTTTTCACCCATTAAAACTCGCAGTGTGAGGAAATTCAAGAAGGGTCCATATTTAGAAGGGGGGGTAAAAGATCCCATTTCACCATCATCCAACTCAAATGTTAAACTCAGGGCACTTAGAGGCATAAAATCCCTTTCCAGGGTTTGAAACTGAAAATTACATCCATCAACATTAGAGGGGTGAGGGGCCTCCAGAAGCATCTTGCTCTCGAGAGAAAATTGTCATGGATCAACCGGATGTTGTATTTTCACAAGAGACAATGGTATCGACTCTTATATCATGCTCTTTATTTCTTAAAATAAAGCATGATCAGGAGGTGGTGTCGTTGGATTCCTTGGGCCTCTCAAGAGGACTACTGGTGGCCTAGGATCCAATAAAAGCTAAGTAAAAAAATTTCGTCGTGTCTGCAGGGATTTTGTTGGCAGATTTCTTCAAGGATTTCCCAAAAGAACTCAATATTATAAATGTTTATGGGTCGTACAACTACAAATAAATGGTCTGGGATCGGATTACAACTGAGGGGACCTTTGATCTCCAAAACTTAGTGATTGTTGGTGATTTAAATTTTACGTGGTCACCATGTGAGTTATGGGAATCAAAAGAAAAGATGGATTCTTCAAGTGACTATTTTGTGGATCTATTTGGGGGCACAAATTTAGTGGACATGGAAGCGGTCCCACTGAATCCTACCTGGAGTAATGGTCGGGCAGGCATGGAGAGGGTGTCTAAACGACTAGATAGATTTTTTATGTATGTGTCTTTATTGGAAAACATGGCAAAATTTAGTTCATGGGTTGACCTCTCTAGATTTTTGAACCACCATGCTATCTCTCTTGAATTGAAAATGGGCGATTCGGGACCTCCTAGACCCTTTAAGTTCAATCACGAATGGATGAAGGTGGACGGTTTCAAGGATTTGATTGCTAAGGTATGGTCGGTTGAACATTATATGCATGTTTTATCTCCTCTGGATTTATTGTATGTCACGATTTGCAGGTTAAAGAGGGAGGTTAAAGGTTGGGTAAAAGATCGAACCGCATTGAACAAAAAGTCATTGAAGGAAATAGAATTTAAAATTGAGTGTTTAATTGCCAAGACCACCTCATCGACATGGAACTAGCATGATAAATACATTTTGGTGGGTCTTGAAAACCAGAAAGCATCCATTCTACAGATTGAGTACAAAAAGGCTAGGCTTGCAAGTCGTATGGTTTGGCTGGAAGCTGAGGACTCGAATTGCAATGTTTTCCATAATTTTACAAACCATAGCAGGAATGTTAATTTTATTTGGGCGATGAAATAAAAGGAGGTTTTGATGATTAAAGACCATAAAGGAATTTCCATGGAGGCCCACGCATATTTTAAGTCCTATTTCATCGATGAAGGGAATATTTAGGTTACTGAATAATTGAAAGTTGTCAAAGAGTACCCTAGATTTTCTTATGAGAGGGATGGTGACGAGATGTTTCTTCCTGTTAAGATGGAAGAATTGAAGACGGTCATATGGGATTCTACCAGATCAAAAATCCTGGGTCCAGACAGGTGGACCATGGAAAGTTTTATGGAATATTTCGACCTCATGGGGTCGGATCTCTTGTGGGTTGTGGGAGACACCATGATCAGGGGTGTGAACATAGGGGATATGAATTCTAATTTTGTGGCCTTAATTCAGAAGAAGTCACTAACAGAGGACTTGGGGGATTTTCTCCCGATTTATTTATGAAAATATGTTTACAAATTAATAGCAAAGATGATAGAAACAGGTTGAAACCAATTCTCTTGAGGGGCCTTTCGGTGGAGAAATTTGTTTTTCTACAGAATCACCAGATCCTGGAAGCGGTGGGGGTGGAGCAGGAAGTTTTCCATAGTGTAAAACTCAAAGCTATGGAGGTAGGTGCTTTACAGCGTGATCTAAATAGAGCATATGACCAGGTGTCTTGGGGTTTTATCCCATTGATATTGATCCAAATTGGCCTTCCCTTCTGAATGATGAAATGGATAATGGGTTGTGTAACTTCAATGTCATATGATGTTTTAGTTAATTGTTCTCCAATGGAGATTTTCCAAGCAGCACGAGGGTTACGACAGGGGTTCCTTCTCTCACCATTTCTATTCTTGCTGGTAATCGAAGGCCTGAGCAGATTACTCCTAAAGGCTAAGGCGTCGGGCTTGATAAAAGGTATAAATATCAGCAAAAACCTTCTTGTCACTCATGTCATGTTTGTCGATGATATTATGATCTTGGGATCTAGCTCTATTTCGGAATGGGACGAAATCACAGTTATTGTTCAAAATTTATGTGTTGTGTCGGGATTAAGTATCTGTTGCAGCTGCAACAGTTTTCCCAAAATTCTAAAATTTTGGGGCCCTCCTTTACTTTGAATTAGTCGTTTTGTTCCTTGATTTCAGCCTATTGATTTTTGGTCTATGATTTGCTGAAGCTTCTTCCAGCACTTGGTATTGTTCTCAATCGATTGATTTTTTCTCATTTCAATGCTTAAAAGAATCCCATCTTTAATTGAGTTCATCGTCTTTTTGCATATCTTTCAAAACCTTCCTTTATCGGGAGTTAATTTGTTTGACTGTCTCGCCGTTGCAGGTGATTTTCAGATCTTGATTGTCTTTTTCGCGCCGATCGTTGCGGGCCTTTTCCAGGTTTAAGCTTTCCTTTTCTCTCCGACCGTTGCGCGTGAGTTGTGATTATTCATCGGGTGGTTTTTTATTCTCTATCGGACGGGTTTGAAGTCTTCTTCGTCCGATGCTGCGGACAAATCTCCTTTTCGGGCGTCCGCCGTTGCAGATCACTTTGGACTTAGTTTTTCTTTTGTGCCCCGATGTGTGTTTCAGCTTCGTATCGGAACGCTTGGCCATCGTTTCCTCCTCCGTTGCGGGCGGCATCATGCTCTAAGGATCCGCCGTTGCAGAAGGTGTCGAGTTGATTGGGCTCCGAGTCGAAGGGCCCGCCGTTGCGGAGGAGTTCGGATTCTTGGTCACTCGATCAGGGTACCCGCTGGTGCCCGATTGTAGTTCACGCGTTCTATTTTAGCCGTGCGGGTGAGTTAGTATTGTGGACCATCCGCCGTTGCGGAGGGACTGAAGCTCTAGTCACCCGATGCAACTTTCATTTCACGCCCGATTTAAATGCTCTCGCACGTGTGGCATTTTTTATATTTATACGGTGCGATGGTATGGGTTTTTGTATTGTTTGTTTTGATTATCGAGCACTGTCGTGGTGAGCTTAGCGTTGAGCTGTCAGGATTTGAAGGGAGAGAGGATCTAGCTGTCGTTGTACCAGCTTCCAGGTGGAAGAATTATTCCAACCGTCATCAACTCAGTCGTTCGTCGGATTGCCAGGTAGGTTTATTCCGTCTTTTCCCATCACGTTTGAACAGTTATTGGTTTTCTCCCATATTTTGGGGTCCCCGGCGTTTTCCCTCGTCCAGCTAGGATTTAAGCTTGTGCCAGTGGGTTTTATCTTAACTTTGGGTAAAGGGGGCGTTTTTGACCATTTAAGTCATTTTCTTTTCGCCTTTAGTCACTGCCTCGCGCGCACAAGGATTGAAGGGGTTAGGCGCAGACGGTCGTTATGCCGTTTGCGCCAAGCCTTGCTGCGCGGCCATGATAGATAAGGAGTGGTCAGATTTTGGGCACTGCCGTGGGGGGTTTGGTAGTTTATTGATTTCCGTGGTGCATCCCCAACTTGTGGACTCTAGCCGTTCCGCTGGTGCGTTTTCATAGCCTCGACGAGGCAAAAGTTCGGACCTACAGTTGACTGGGAGGAATAGAGTTTTGAAGAGTTTTCGCAGTCGAGCCTAGCCTATGTTGTTTGCGCCATCCTTCCCGACCCTTTCGATTTTTGGTCACCTAAAACCCTAGTGGGGTAGAAGGGGTATGTCACTGATTACGCTGCGTTTCTTGAGGATAGCGTGTTGGTCGTGTTTTGATGAGGATACCCTATGCAGAAAAGTGGTTACGACTCTGTGGGGAGGGCGAAATGTACTGTCATATTAATGTAACTTCTCCGCTACAAGTCGCATGCGTTTCTTTTGTGATGCGTCTGATTGGGTTTTATGGCTAAAGCGTTGATTGGCATGAGCTTGACGCTTTTAATCCTTCTCTGTGTTTGCTAGGCAATAGAATGATAATTGAATACTGCACCTGCATATAATTTACAATGTTTTTGCTTCAATATATCGCTATCATGAGGAAGTGGCAGGTCACATAATAGTGTAGGTTTAATCCTGGCATAAGTATGATTGATAGGCTTGCTCATATAGATCGGATTATGAGATAGTGCACCCATAGTCTCAAGGAATTATAAGGTTGAACAATATATGTATTTGTTGCATTGAACATTACCATACTATGCATAAGATAATGGCACATTGCACAGTACTACATGCTAGTTTGATTGTTCAGTATGAGAGACTTATGATTTGATTTTATGGACTGGTCACATTTATGATACACTCGAGAAATCAGGTAGAAGCCGAGCAGAGGCTATATGAGTTCCCTGATCATGATGCATTTGTAGAAATGTTGCAGAAAGGACAGCAAGATGAAGAAGCCAGAGTACAACGCATCAAAGCTATTGATGACCAAATCCTGAAAAATGAAATAGGCCACACAGCCATCAGTGTGCAGCTCTTAGAAGAACAGGTGTGATTGAACACAGCCAGGGTAGAGGCCATTACAAACCAGGCTGAAAAGTTCAAGCTAAATATTCAGTTTTTAGAGCCCAACTCGTTTGAAGGACTCGCTGCTGAGGCAGCAGCGTGGAGAAAATTCTTGGAGAACCAAGCGGGACCCTCCCCTCAAAAGGACCGGTCAACTTTGCTGTAATTTAATAGTTTGTAAAAGTTTTTTTTGGGAAAAATGAAACGTTGGGAAGACAAAAGGGTTGGGAAGCCCAAAGGTCACTTTGGGCAGCCCAACCAATTTTTTCTTTTTGTATAAAAATAGGAAACGTAGAAAAGAGAAAGGGCTTTTTTCCCCAGTAAGACTGGAAAGTTGTTGTAAGAAGAACTACTTCCTTTTGCAATAAAAGTTACAGTTTGCATGTTGAAAGAAGATCGGTGGGATTTCAAATGTTTTGACATGGATAATCGAAAGATGAACTACTTTGTTTTTCAGCATTATATCCATGAATCGTGAGATCGTTCTAACTTCATGACCTATGTCTTTGTTTAATGATTTCTGATTTATTTTATGAAATCTCTACCATGAGTAATGTATGCTTGCCATAAACAATTAGCTATCTGGTTGTGAAATATCTTTCGTTGTTCATGTGTGTAAAAGATAATGTCAGCTATCTATAATTGCTTTTATTACACGTGCACATCCACATTACTCATATATGTTAATTACAAGTTGGCTCCTCGGGGATAGGATAAGTAGATTAGATAGGTAGGCATATAGATAGTTAGTCATTTCATTTCTGCATGAGTGTTTCAGATGCATGGTGAGCCTAAGACGAGAGGTAAGAACCTGCGCATCACTTTGTGAATGCTCCTTGCATCCTTCACCACCCTGCATTCAGTTAGATATCTGCATTTCATTATTAAGTCAAAAAATACAAATTCCGGTGGACCGGGCCGCAACCGGTAAAACCCTTGTTTTTTACTTTGACCTACGGTAGCCGGACCGTAAAACCGGACGGATTCCCTATACCAAACAGTCAATGGGCTAGTTGGGAACGTTGATTGGGGAGAATCCCTTACTATTGCCGCCTGGGAATTTCCAGGCCTCAACAGTTTTGGCGCTAGAAGGAGGGCTGCCAGTATAGGCTGGCCGTGGAGCTTATTTTCCCGAGACTATCCTACCAGCAGAGGTTTGAAGCTTTCAACCTGACCCAAGTACTCACAGTTTCCATTATTCTCCGTGTGGCTTATCTATTTACCTTTGCTAATGGCTGGTAATCAACCCAATCCTTTGCCGGCATGGAGAACTAGGTCACCTCTGAACCTGAATCCTCCTTTGCATAACCTACCTCAAGCCTTTGACAAGCTCCTACATAAGTTTGACCCTGTGGAAAATATTGCTGTAGATGATCATCTTCAAAGATTTTATCTATCATTAGAAGGGCTAAGGGCTGGGGAGTATGAAGATGTGGTCTGCAGATTGTTCCCTCACACTCTGAAAGGAGCAGCAGCATCTTGGTATTTCAGTCTTCCTGCTAATTCCATTCCTGATTGGGACACTTTTGAAAGGGTTTTCAGAGGTAAATATACAACTCATAAGACGCATGCCTCGTTGATGAAAGGGCTTGGTTTGTTAAGAAAAGAGAGGAATGAAAAGGTACATAGTTTCACTCAGATATTTTCATTGTACTTAAAAAAAAATTCTACTATTGACAGACCTTCAGATAAAGTCTTAATTGAGTATTATACCTCAGCCTTAGGACCTGAGCTGGCCATGTTTGCCAAGATGAAAGTCAATCCTACGCTGGTAGAGACTTATCAAGAGGCTGAAAGGGTACAGGCTGAAAGTGAGAGTATAGAGGACTATCCTGACTCACCTGAAGAGAATACCACTATAAGAAGATGCTCACTGCTGTCTAAATCTAAAGAAGATCAAACGCATAAGTATCATGAGATGATGAGAGTGCTTCAGAAAATGTCCAACAAAATTGTGGACCTGGAAAAGGAGAGGGACATTCAGAAAAACAATAAGCCACACTATCCAAATAGGGAAGATAACAGCCAATGGCAAGTCCCACCTCCTAATTTGGCATCAATAAACATAACAGAAATAGGAGGAGATAATTTCTGTACCTTTCATCAACAACCTCATTCTAAGAAGAAGTGTCCTCAATGGTTACATTCAATGACATTGGTGATGAATAAGTTGTTGGACCCAGAATTGACTAGGGACGGTGGTGAGGAAGAAAAAGAGAAACAGACCATAGTAAAACCAGACAATGATAATATGTTTTCATGGAATGGTATATCGTTGTTTAACACAGAAGAAGATGTTCTCAAGTCTCAATATACTTCTACAACCACAACAAATGAAAACCTAGCCATTGAGAACAATGCAATAATATCAAAGGTTCCCGATTTGCAAGAGGAAGTAAAGGGGCAGGCTGATGTGAAGGCTAAAGATGACATACCTAAAGATATTCATGGCAAACAGGAAACAGAGCCACTCATTGAATTTTCCAAACCGGTGGAAGATGATGAGGAAAGCAAAGCTGGCAAATTGAAAGAAGAGTTGCCCACAACAAACCAACCTGTGGAAGAAAAGATTGAGTTGATCAAGACTAAGAAAACCAGTGCTCCACCTTTCCTTGTGACTCTTGAAATTTTAAATCATAAGGTCCATAATTGTTTGGTAGACTCTGGATCATCCATGAATGTTATGCCCCTGGCAGTTTGCAAAAGGATTGATGGGCCGCTAAAACCTACTATTTGGGATGTCACTCAACTTGACGAAACCAGTGTCAAAGTAGTAGGGGAAATGGAGGATGTTCTGATCCAATTAGCTGCAAATAAAAGGATGTGTCATTACGTTGACATCATAGTAGCAGACATCCCTGATGGTTATGGAATGATCCTGAACCGAGATTGGACAGCGCGACTAAATGGGTACTTTGCTTCAGACTGGTCTCACTTGTGGTTACCTCAGAAGGGTAGCTCAAACATGATTAAGATTTTGAGAGAGCCATATATGAAGCACAATGTCACTAAGCTAGGAGAAGAAAATGAATCTGCTGAGTCTGTATTGGGAAACCATCTAACTGAGTGTAAGCTGAGACATCATACTTCAAGAAAGTCCAGTCCTATGATGGATGCCCAGCCTGAGCTCCTTCAACTCCCTCAGGCTGAAAGAAACGACTGCAGGATCTTAGATATGGGTTCCATTTCAATAACAGCACAGTTGGATCATGGTTAGGAAATCCATGTCTGAATCCAGCCCATTCCTCAGTTTTTAGATTTATAATTTTCAGGAATGGGTAAAATTTTGTTTTCTTTTTGTTTTCATTTGTACATAAATAAATTGCTTTGTTGATTATGATGTTTTCTTGTTTTAATGCTTTGATGTCTTCTTTTCTTTTGATTTCTTGCTATGCTGCTATTTGTTTATAGCTTTACTAGTTCTCTTTTGATTTTGAATAAGAGGCAAACTTTTGGTTGCAATGGGAACATCAGGGTTCTTTGTTAACTAAAATCGTGAGTGAAAGACTGTGCTTTGAAGCATAGAATGTCTTCTAGTAACTGTACCCCTAGCTAGCACTGCATTCAGCTGAAGTCTAACTTAATCCCTGTAAATAACTCAAAAGTGAAGAAGGTATGAAGTACTATTTCGAAGCTCCATCTATTTCACATCTTAAAGTACCCAAGGGAGTGACAGCAAAAGACCCACGGAAAGGAAGCAGAGTGAAACAGTTTATCATATATAAATGATCCCATGCCATGGATTAAGAAAAGGGCTAAAAGCTCTTAGGATTCACTACTCCTAAAAGAGAAGCAAGACATATCAGAACAAAGCTCGAGAAAGCATTAATCTCAAAGCATCAAGTACTAAATGGCCACAAGATCCTCTCCGTCCGTGAATTGAAGTATGAAATATATCATTCACACAAAAGGACACTATGGGATAGAGGATCCTGAATTAAAATTCAGTAAGAAAGGCCTGCAGGAGGACTCATATCAAATAAACTAAAGTTCTAAAGGCACAAAAGTGCAAATTGGCATGGGAATGAGGAACAAAAGGGTAATACTGTTCACTATCTGTCACAATCCTGTGGTGTCCAAACTGTAACCACCATAGGGCAGGCAAAATAAACCTCATCCATTTGGCCTCAAGAGAGTTATTCAGACCTAAAACACTACGGATGTTACCTTTTCCCGAGAAAAATGGACTTCTTCTATGAATTGTAATGCATAAGTTGGCTTGCTTAGGAATACAGACATCTAGAATATTTCACTTTTATTCAGACAGTATTAAGCCGGGAGAGAGAGTTAATTCAGAGATCTGGGATTCACCAGATAGTCGCCAATTGTTGCAGCTGCAACAGTTTTCCCAAAATTCTAAAATTTTGGGGCCCTCCTTTACTTTGAATTAGTCGTTTTGTTCCTTGATTTCAGCCTATTGATTTTTGGTCTATGATTTGCTGAAGCTTCTTCCAGCACTTGGGATTGTTGTCAATCGATTGATTTTTTCTCATTTCAATGCTTAAAAGAATTCCATCTTTAATTGAGTTCATCGTCATTTTGCATATCTTTTAAAACCTTCCTGTATCGGGAGTTAATTTGTTTGACTGTCCCGCCGTTGCGGGTGATTTTCAGATCTTGATTGTCTTTTTCACGCCGACCGTTGCGGGCCTTTTCCGGGTTTAATCTTTCCTTTTCTCTCCGACCGTTGCGCGCGAGTTGTGATTCTTCATCGGGTGGTTTTTGATTCTCTATCGGACGGGTTTGAAGTCTTCTTCGTCCGATGCTGCGGACAAATCTCCTTTTTGAGCGTCCGCCGTTGCGGATCACTTTGGACTTAGTTTTTCTTTTGCGCCCCGATGTGTGTTTCAGATTCGTATCGGAATGCTTGGCCATCGTTTCCTCCTCTGTTGCGGGCGGCATCATGCTCTAAGGATCCGCCGTTGCGGAAGGTGTCGAGTTGATTGGGCTCCGAGTTGGAGGGTCCGCCGTTGCGGAGGAGTTCGGATTCTTGGTCATCCGATCAGGGTACCCGCCGGAGCCCGATTGTAGTTCACGCATTATATTTTAGCCGTGCGGGTGAGTTAGTATTGTGGACCATCCGCCGTTGCGGAGGGACTGAAGCTCTAGTCGCCCGACGCAACTTTCGTTTCGTGCCCGATTTAAATTCTCTCGCACGTGTGGCATTTTTTATATTTATACGGTGCGACGGTATGGGTTTTTGTATTGTTTGTTTTGATTATCGAGCACTGTCGTGGTGAGCTTAGTGTTGAGCTGTCGGGATTCGAAGGGAGAGAGGATCTAGCTGTCGTTGTACCAGCTTCCAGGTGGAAGAAGTATTCCAACAGTCATCGACTCAGCCATTCGCCGGATTGCTAGGTAGGTTTATTCCGTCTTTTCCCATCACGTTTGAACGGTTATTGGTTTTCTCCCATATTTTGGGGTCCCCGACATTTTCCCTCGTCCAGCTAGGATTTAAGCTTGTGCCAGTGGGTTTTATCTTAACCTTGGGTAAAGGGGGCGTTTTTTACCATTTAAGCCATTTTCTTTTCGCCTTTAGTCACTGCCTCGCGCGCACAAGGGTTGAAGGGGTTAGGCGCAGACGGCCGTTACGCCGTCTGCGCCAAGCCTTGCTGCGTGACCATGATAGACAAGGAGTGGTCGGATTTTGGGCGCTGCCATGGGGGGTTTGGTAGTTTATTGATTTTCGTGGTGCATCCCCAACCTGTGGACTCTAGCCGTTCCGCTGGCGCGTTTTCGCAGCCTCGACGAGGCAGAAGGTCGGACCTACAGTTGACTGGGAGGAATAGAGTTTTGAAGAGTTTTCGCAGTCAAGCCTAGCCTGTGTTGTTTGCGCCATCCTTCCCGACCCTTTTGATTTTTGGTCACCTAAAACCCTAGTGGGGTAGAAGGGGTGTGTCACTGATTACGCTGCGTTTGTTGAGGATAGCGTGTTGGTCATGTTTTGATGAGGATACCCTGTGCAGAAAAGTGGTTACGCCTCCCTGGGGAGGGAGAAATGTACTGTCATATTAATGTAACTTCTCCGCTACAAGTCACATGCGTTTCTTTTGTGATGCGTCTGATTGGGTTTTATGGCTAAAGTGTTGATTGGTATGAGCTTGACGCTTTTAATCCTTCTCTGTGTTTGCTAGGCAATAGAATGATAATTGAATACTGCACCTGCATATAATTTACAATGTTTTTGCTTCAATATATCGTTATCATGAGGAAGTGGCAGGTCACATAATAGTGTAGGTTTAATACTGGCATAAGTATGATTGATAGGCTTGCTCATATAGATCAGATTATAAAATAGTGCACCCATAGTCTCAAGGCATTATAAGGTTGAACAATATATGTATTTGTTGCATTGAACATTACCATACTATGCATAAGATAATGGCACATTGCACAGTACTGCATGCTAGTTTGATTGTTCAGTATGAGAGACTTATGATTTGATTTTATGGACTGGTCACAATTATGATACACTCGAGAAATCAGGTAGAAGCCGAGCATAGGCTATATGAGTTCCCTGATCATGATGCATTTGTAGAAATGTTGCAGAAAGGATAGCAAGATGAAGAATCCAGAGTACAACGCATCAAAGCTATTGATGACCAAATCCTGAAAAATGAAATAGGCCACACAGTCGTCAGTGTGCAGCTCTTAGAAGAACAGGTGTGATTGAACACAGCCAGAGTAGAGGCCATTAGAAATCAGGATGAAAAGTTCGAGCTAAATATTCAGTTTTTAGAGCCCAACTCGTTTGAAGGACTCGCTGCTGAGGCAGCAGCGTGGAGAAAATTCTTGGAGAACCAAGCGGGACCCTCCCCTCAAAAGGACCGGTCAACTTTGCTGTAATTTAATAGTTTGCAAAAGGTTTTTTTGGGAAAAATGAAACGTTGGGAAGACAAAAGGGTTGGGAAGCCCAAAGGTCGCTTTGGGCAGCCCAACCAATTTTTGCTTTTTGTATAAAAATAGGAAACGTAGAAAAGAGAAAGGGCTTTTTTCCCCAGTAAGACTGGAAAGTTGTTGTAAGAAGAACTACTTCCTTTTGCAATAAAAGTTACAGTTTGCCTGTTGAAAGAAGATCGGTGGGATTTCAAATGTTTTGACATGGATAATCGAAAGATGAACTACTTTGTTTTTCAGCATTATATCCATGAATCGTGAGATCGTTCTAACTTCATGACCTATGTCTTTGTTTAATGATTTCTGATTTATTTTATGAAATCTCTACCATGAGTAATGTATGCTTGCCATAAACAATTAGCTATCTGGTTGTGAAATATCTTTCGCTGTTCATGTGTGTAAAAGATAATCTCAGCTATCTGTAATTGCTTTTATTACGCGTGCACATCCACATTACTCATATATGTTAATTACAAGTTGGCTCCTCGGGGATAGGATAAGTAGATTAGATAGGTAGGCATATAGATAGTTAGTCATTTCATTTCTGCATGAGTGTTTCAGATGCATGGTGAGCTTAAGACGAGAGGTAAGAACCTGCGCATCACTTTGTGAATGCTCCTTGCATCCTTCACCACCCTGCATTCATTTAGATATCTGCATTTCATTCTTAAGTCAAAAAATACAAATTCCGGTGGACCGGGCCGCAACCGGTAAAACCCTTGTTTGTTACTTTGACCTACGGTAGCCGGACCATAAAATCGGACGGATTCCCTATACCAAACAGTCAACGGGCTAGTTGGGAACGTTGATTGGGGAGAATCCCTTACTGTTTCCGCCTGCGAATTTCCAGGCCTCAACAGTATCAACAAGAGAAAATCTAGGATAATTTTGAATGAGGCCTCTGAGGTGCATTGAACCGAGATGGAGAGATTATTGCAGATGCACCCCTATCCTTTAGTGGATGGTACTAAATATTTGGGTTTATTTTTAAATCCTAATGGTTACAATTCTAGGGACTAGTTGTGGCTACTATAGAGGTTTGATCGTAGGATAAAAAGATGGGGTTGGTAGTGGCTATCCATTGGTGATCGTTTAACGCTTCCGCGTGTTGTCCTCTTGAACATGGCGGTCTACTTGTTCTGATTATGTAATGTTCCTAAAACTATTATCAACAAGATCAGAATGATGATCATGGCATTCATCTGGTTGGGTGAGGTGAAGCAGTTTAAATATCATTTGGTCCACTGGTAGGTTATTGCTCGCCCTGTGGAGAAACGGGGGTGGGGTTTGAAGAACATGCACTTATTTTCATTGGATATAAGGGAAAAAAGCCTTTGGCTAGTTATCATCGGGGACAGTTTGTGGTCGAATGTAATAAAAGAAAAATACATTCATAGAACTACAATTGTCCAATGGGTGAGGAGCTTCAAGAATCCTGGCAGAAACATATCCAACATTTGGGTTGGTCTGCTTGGAACCTTCAACCTTTTCTCTTCTTAGTTGGCTTGGTATTCGGGTGACAGGAGGATTGTTCGTGTGGGAGAGGATCCAATTTTTGGAGGCCTATGCAATCATGTCCTATCTCATGACCTGGTTTTCCTCCTCTATTGCAAGGGGATTTTTCCCCTTTATCACATTGCCTCTTCTCCAACTTAGGGGTCCACTCTCCAGGATTAGTTATTGGCTTATCAACTGGGTCTTTATGGATCTCAAGGTGTGGAATGGAATGCATATGTCCTTGGTTTAAATATACTAGCGATAACATTAGAAGCATCTCCTGGTGTGATTAGATGGTCATTTGATCTAGTTTGGGGAAAGATTTCGACAAAGTTGGCTTATCTGCTCCTTATGGATGTTGTTCTTGAAAGGAGTGAGTGGTGGTTTCAGATATGGAAATGGAAACTTCCTCCTCGGACAGTTATTTGTTGCTGGTTGGCATTAGAAAATTGTCTTTTTTCATGGGACAATCTTATTCACAGGGGTCTGATCGGTCCTGGTATTTGGTTATTATGTGGACAAAATGAGGAAAGTATTCTCCATTTATTCGTCTCCTGTTGTTTATGTAAATATGTTTGGAAGATTGTTGGCGTAATAATAAATGACAAATCTACTTGGAGCAGGGATTCTCTTTCCTCTTGTTTTTGCTTTTGGCCAAAAAAATATCCAGGTTGGAAAACTCTTCCATGCTTCATCTTGTGGGAGTTGTGGCGGTGCAGGAACCTTATCATTTTTTAAGGTAAGAGGGTGGGTTTTTCAAAAATTGCTGATAGAAGTTTGAAGGATTTCATAGAATATGGGGGGGATCTCTCAAGCTGGGGTTGTTCCTGTTAGAAAATTAATAGGCCAAAGGATTGGTCTCCTGCATGTCTCCTGCTCATAGCTTGGTGGGATTCTTCGATGGTGCATCACAGGTTGATTCTAGTCTATGTGGTATTGGGGCCATTTTAAAGCTGGATGATCTCAGTTACTATCATCTTTGGCTGAACTATAGCCCCAGATCCAACACCAAAGGTGAACTGTTATCTTTATGGATTCTTCTCCGCTTTTCTGAGTTATTGGGCATGGATGGGATTTATATCTTCGGGGACCCAAGGTAATTATTGACTGGGCTTTGGGTCACCACCACATTCACTGTGCCTATTGGATCCATGGCTTCGTTGGGTTAGGATTTTGATCGAATCCTTTCATGAGATATCCTTTTCACATATTCTCCGTGAACAAAACTCTCAGGCAGACAATCTTTCGAAGTTGGTTCTCTAGTCGGAGGGAGATTTCATCTTTTTTTTTAAAAGAGATCTGCAGATGGTTCGTTGTTGGATCGTGGTTGTATGGCCTCTTTTAACTGATTGTTCGGGGCCTTCTTCTGTTTGTCATTTGGTTTGGGGTGGTCTAGCCCTCTTCCGTGATGACCTTCTTATCTTCTGTGCCAACCTTTTTTGTTGACTGTTTTTTGTTGATCATTTGTCTATCGGTTGTTTTGGTTCTATCCATTGTCTGTCTAGACTGTTTTTGTGGTTTCTCATGAACTATTCCGGATATATTTCTGTCAAAAGTTTATATGTACTTCATAATTCTTCTGTTTTTCATGAACTATTCCAAATATATTACAAATATTTTATAATGAATATTGTTTTTTTTTAAGAAAAAAAGTGTGAATCAATGGATGTATCTTCAGAATTAGTCAAAAATATTTGAATCTATTTTTTTTATTATAATGTGGAAACAAATAATTTGCAATTATGAAATATTTTCCAAATTTTTTGTTTAGTAGTATTTGAGGAAAAATAGTAAAAAATGTGGAGAAAACCTTTTCAAAGTGTAAAGGTTATGTCAAAGTAAAATGACAACTCTTTAAAAGAAATTGGACATTGTATATTTAAATGTTTCAGATTTGGACATTAGATATTTATATGTTTGAAATTTGGAAGCTTGAATGTTTTTTATGAATAGAGGTTTCGGAGACCTAGATTTATTTTAGAATATTCCGGTCACTCTTATGTTTATTTTTGTTGATGGACCTCAATATTATATCATGTAAATTGGATTTGAATATTATATCGTGTAAATTACTCAAAGAACTGTTTATTTCTCTTAACCCTGATATCATTTTGCTCGAGGAGACTATGTGTGACCATCTCACTGCCCTTAGATTTTCTAGCTTGATGAAGCCTAGCTACGAATTTTGTGCCATTGATGCACTTGGTCTTTCGAGGGGTACTCTATCTACTTGGAACCCTTGCTTGGTCAGATGTAAAGCTTATCTCTCCTTTGTTGGCATTCTCCTCCATGCAAGGTTCAAAGCCCTTGACTCAGTCTTCTCCCTGGTTAATTGTTATGGTCCATATGCCAATAGAACTACATTTTGGGATTCTGTAGTAGCTGGAGGCATCTTCTATTTTCCTAATCTCATCTTGGCTGGGGATCTAAACTTCACCACCTCTGCACTTGATCATGGTTGATCTGGGAATCCATGAACATGGTTGATCTGGCCCCCACCAAGATTGGGCCAACTTGGAGAAATGGCAGAGTTGGCTCTAATGGTGTTAGCAAACGTCTTGACATATTTCTGGCCTCTTCCACCTTGGTCCCTACTCTGGGATGCTATAAATCTTGGAATCATCCTTCTGAAATCTCTTACCACTTCCTGGTTTTCCTTGAATGGAATTTCAGCTTACATTGTCATATTTATCCCCTTAAATTCAACCGAGCTTGGCTCCTTGAGGATGACTTTGATGCTCTCGTTACATCTTCTTGGAAGGAACCTTCTCCTTCTACCGGACCCATGTTTAACTTCAACTATAAATTACAGAGGCTGAAAAATGAGGTAAATACTTGGGGAAAAAAGAAAAACAGGCTGAGGACCAAGGAGCTAGCTGAGATCGATATAGCCATTGTTGCTCTCCTCTCTCCACACCCTTCTGGTATTCTCTCTGATGTTGATACTCAGTCCCTTGTCGTATTGAAAAGCAGGAAGGAATCCCTACTTTCCCATCAGATTCTTACTTGGAAACTTAAGAGTAGGGTGGATTGGATTCAGGAAGGTGATGCCAACACTAAGTTTTTTCACTCCTTTTCATCTGATAGGAGGCACTCGAAATCCATTTGGGCACTCAACAATCAGTTTGGGGAAACCATTGAGGATGACTCCAAGTTACACACTTTAGGGGCACAACACTTTGTTGAGCTGTTCTCTAATGATGGCAAGACAAATATTTAGGCTCAACTTAATGTCATCAGACTCTTCCCCACCTTTGTACAGGAAGAGGATAGGGAACTCTTTATGACAACTTTCACTCTCCAGGAAGTTCAGGATGTGCTTAAAGGGTTCAAAAAAGATAAGAGCCCTGGACCTGATGGATGGCCGGTGGAATTCTATCTTCATTTTTTTGATCTTGTTGGGCTGGAAATATTAAATGTCATTGAACATTCCAGATTAGAAGGTCGATTCATTGGGGTCCTCAATGCCACCTTTATTACACTTATTCCCAAGTGTGATAAACCCTCCTTCATGAGGGACTTTAGGCCCATTTCCCTTTGTAATCTGATTTACAAGACCATTTCCAAGCTTGCTGCAATTAGACTCAAGGTTGTTCTTGATAAGACCATTTCCAGGTATCAGTTTGGCTTCCTTCAGGATAGACAGATCATTGAACCTGTTGGTATTGTCCAAGAATCCCTTCATTCAATCAAGACTGAAAACCAACAAGTTTTGGTTCTAAAATTGGAATTAGTTAAGGATTTTTATAGAGTTAACTGGTCTTTCTTGAGATTAGTCCTTCTTCAGATTGGTATTCCTGGAAACTTTGTAAGCTGGATCATGGGTTGTGTGGAATCAACAAACTTTGATGTTTTGATTAATGGTACTCCCTCAGTTTTTTTTCTTGTGTCTAGGGGCATCAGGAAGGGATGCCCCCTATCTCCACTTCTTTTTATATTGGTCATCGAAGGATTAAGTCTTCTGATCTCTCAGGCTTAAAGGGCATGGGATATATCTAGCATCAAACTTGGCCTGAGCCTCTACCTTACACATTTACTTTTTGTAGATGATATTGTACTTTTTGGTGCTGGTACCCTATCAGAGTGGTAGCATTATAAGATCATTCTTGACACCTTCTGTAGTGCCACTGGCATGGAGATCAATATTGATAAGTCCTCCTTTCTCTACAATAACAATGATGAGGCCATTAGGCAACAAATCTCCAACATTATGCCCTATAAGATGGAGCCCATATCAGCTGGTTTTAAATATCTGGGATATCACCTCAAGCCCCTGGGGTATGGTATCAAGGACTGGAGATGGTTTTTATTGAAGTTTGAAAAAATATTGAACAACTGGACATATAAGCTCCTATCTTTGGGGGGTAGATTGGTACTGGTCAAGTCTGTCTTGACTAGTCTCGTTGTTTACTGGATCCCTCTTGCTCGTATGCCCAGTTCTATACTGAATCATATTAGGAGATATATCTTTAACTTTTTATGGGGTTGCTCACAAGGAAAACAGAGATATCATCTTGCTGATTAGTCTACTATTTCTATACCCTACGCTCTCGGTGGTTGGAACATAAAAAATCTTGAGTGGTTCAGCTTGGCATTAAGAACCAAAAGTCCCTGGCTTGTTCTGAATGGTACTGGGTTGTGGTCACATACTATTAAAAGTAAATATATCAAGAATCTGCCTTTGGATGTGTGGCTTAGACAACAATCATTCAAAGTGCAGGGTACCTCCCATATGTGGAATGGGTTCGTCTGGGCCTTGTCCTGGATTACTAGGTGCCTTGGTTGGAAAATAGGCAATGGAAAGCATATAAAAATTGGTCGCGACCCCATAGCAGGTGTAATGGCTGATTATACTCTTCCTGAAGGTCTTCATTTATATTTGGAGGATTATGACATTGTTTCACTTTCTGATGCTCTCAATAGAGGAGTGGCCTGTACCTCTTTAGATTACTGGATCTCCGCAGATGATCTTAAACTTGCTGGAGATTGGAAGGAATCCTGGTCTAATTATATTAAAGGACTGAAGCACGGTGGAATTCGCATCAGCAACAATCCTGATACCTTGGTATGGTTGTATAACAAGTCTTCGGGTTCGATCAAATCCAATCTGATATATGATTTCATCGCAAATACCAATGTCTCTGATAGATCGGATGGTTATTTGAGCATGGTCTGGGAACTCCATATTCCACTCAAGATCATATGCTTTAGCTGGCTCAGTCTTCATAATAAAATCAATACTTATGATAATCTGATCATAAAAGGATGGACTGGTCCTTATTGGTACTGTCTTTGTAGATCTGCCTCAGAATTGGTGGAGCATCTTTTCTAGTATTGCAACTTCACGAAGAAGATCATTGGCTTCATTAGAGTTAAGCTTAACATTCCTCATTTCTGGAAGGATTCCTCATTTACTCTCAATGTATCAAATTGGATCAGCATTAGGAAAACTTTGATGTATCTTCCATTTTTTCTTATCTGGCACATTTGGTTGGCTAGGAACCATTGCATTTTTGAAGATAAGAAGCCTGATGTTACTGCAACTACACTATCCATCTTGAACCATCTCCTCCTCTATCCTGTCAGTACTCAACATAAACTGTCCAGGAGGAATATTGGTCCTGCACCTTCATTGACCTTCCCTGCTGGCTTCTTTGATGGTGCCTCTACAAAGTACAAGGGTGGTGTTGGTGTCCAGCTACTGCTCAATAATGATCACCATTTTAGCTTCAAACTGGGAGCTGGCCATAGCACAAACACTAGATCTAAATTGTTGGCCTTATGGACTCTTTTATTCTGTGCTAAAAGTATGGGTCTCCCCCATCTAAATATACATGGTGATTCAGTTGTCATAATCAATTGGTTCAATCATCAAGCAACACTTTCATTACTCAATCTTGATGGATGGTGTCAACACATTAGAGAGCTAGAGACCCACTTCATCCACCTCTCGGCAATTCATATATATAGAGAGCACAATACATCTGCTGACAACTTATCCAAAGAAGCTTTAACATCGGATTCTTGCTAGCTTCTTTTCTCGGAATTCACCAACGGTGAATGTATACATCAAGGCTCTTTTTATCTATTTTAGCCCTCAGCACTGCCCATACGTGCTTTATATATTTTTGACATCCTTTGGATGTGCTATGGATGAGCAATTCTTTATTTCCAGTCATGCTGGGCCTATAGCTTCTTTGGTGCAACTAACATAGCACTTGTCTGTACTCTCTATACTTATGAAGAGCAGTGATTGGATGGAGTCTCCCAGCCTGCACCCATCTAGAACTTTATGGATTACTGATTGATTTTGTATCTGAGGATCATGTATTGATGCCCTCCTTCTGAACTTAGCTGGCACCTCTGCTGTCGATATATTTGACTCTGACATACTTAGACTCTGAGCTCATACTTAGACTCTGAGCTCATACTTAGACTCTGAGCTCAGCACTAGCTGAAGATGTTAGCGTTGAAGATGTACTTATTGTTTCCTTTGATTTCAATGAAATAGCAAGGAACAAATATTTTCCCCTGGAAAAAAAGAAAATTACTGGATTGTTATCATGTTTATGGTTTACTTTCTACCTTTGGCTAACATAACCTCTGTTTATTGTTTACTGAGCTTATGATGGCTAACATCTAATGTAAGAGAGGGTCTCACTTTATTTATGTCAATAAAAGCAAGGTTTTTTTTATATTTGTAATTTTAGTTTATTAAATAATATTTATTCATAATTATTTTAAAAACAAGATTCCTTTTCTAAGGATATTTTTATATTTATAATTTTAGTTTATTAAATAATATTTATTCATAATTATTTTCTCGATAAGACTCCAAAATATTGTATATGTTAGCATTATATTTTTTCTCCATGAAGAGCGTTGTAAATATTATTTTGGAGTTTTATTGTGTATGATATATTATTACTTCGTTCAATATTATTAGTATATTTAACACCATTCAATCTCATCATGTGTGACAAGTTGCGTACTATCATTGAACCATAAAATAATAATATTGTTTTTCCCCATTTAAAACGTGATATTTTTATTTTTAAGTATAGTAAAATTGAAATATATTTATAAGTATATATTATATTAAGTAATTCACTTTAACTTTTTATCCTTTTATTTTTACATAATTTAGAATTAATTTTTTGAGCTTTTTTAGTTCTATTACAAAAGACAATATTACTCATAAATATCTTATACCAAAAATAATATACATTCATTTGATTGCCTTTAAGAAGCCCATTCTACACTGCACTAAGGGAGAGATGTGTAACTCCTTCCTTGCCCATCTTAGAGTTAACAAGTGTCTTTATATATATATATAATTAAAAATAACATGTCGGCTCATATTAAATTTAAATTATTTAGAAATGCATATATATATAATTACACAAATTAGATAAATTAAAACCATCAACATTGCATGACACACTTTCTTGACATCTCCACTCTAAAAAAAGGGTTTGCATCTCTAAGATTTGATCCCTCTCAGTAGATCCCCTTTTAGATGGATCTATGCTTGTTTTTAATATAATGTTTTGTGGGGTGTAGTTAGGTAGGGTAATTTTTTTTAAATTGTTTTTAATATAATGTTTTGTTTAATATAATGTTTTTTAGGGTGTTAATTTTTTTATTTATTTTTAAATGCAATGATGGGGGAGGGTTTAGGGAGTTAGGAGGGGATTTAATTTTTTTAATGTAATAGATTTGTGTGGGGTTCAGGTCAAATTTCAGATATTACATATGGAAACATATTTCAAATTTTCTTGTTTTTTTATTATTCATTTTTTTTTAAGTATGCTTCTTTATGCTATTTGTCTTTTAACTATTTTTTTGTTTTTAGTGATTAGGTACAACAATGACATGCTCCTTACATAAAGGAAGAAATTGCATACCCATTGCTAATGATCTATTATAATGAAATTACATCAAGCAAAAAATTAATGTTATTCAAGTTCTTCTAGATGAATTGCAAGAGTACCTTTGAAGAAATGAGAGTACTAAAACACTTGTGGGGAAGATGTCAAAAGATCCTCAACCATCATTGGGAGGGATGTTTGGAAAGGAGCACTTTGGACTTCTTGTAGACATACTAGACCCTGTGGAAGAGGACATTGATGTCCTTCATGAAAAATTCCAATTTGGATGAACAATTCGTCCTGCATGATATTGTTGATTAGTTTAATGTCTTGAAGAAAATGTTAAATTTGAAACTTTTGATATGACATATTAGTATTTTTTTTACTTTCAGACTTTATTTTAGAAATAAAATTTCTATATATAATGTTTTTAATATGTTATTTACAAATATATGGCATAGTTTTTCTTGAATTTATGTGAATAGTAACATTTTGGAATATAGTATGAAATAATATCATTTTTATACAAAAAAATGTATGAAAATCCATTGAAAATGGTTGTAAATGTCATTAGTTTCTAGAATTTCTTAGAATTTTGTCAATAAAAAAAGTCTTATTTTGCCTATAAAAATGTCTTATTTTAAAGTAAAAATTGCAAAATGTATATGTTTTTCAATATTGTTATTTTGTTAAATGTCTAAAAAACACACTTGAAAATAGAAAGTAATAATATTTTATGACAAACATGATTCAAAGGAATGCACCTAAATGTAGACCCATCTGTAGGAATTCAAAGAACATCATCTTGACTTATGTTCTTTGCATAGAAATTCATAAATTGTGCTATACTTTGACACCTGAACAACTACTGGAGACGTGGAATTATTGGAATATAACGAAGAGATTTTTGGGGCACCTTTTTTGTCACTTTATCGGTTCGATACCTACTTGTTTGACAGTGTGGGCATTCATTTTCTAATGCATATTGTGCATACTATATGATATGATCATTAGGACATGCATCAATAGCTTGATACTCCATTCCAAATTCTTTCATAATCACATATATCTCTCGATATGTGCGTGGTAAAATATTTGACGTTGGTAATAGAAATTCACCTAACAATGTACAAAATTCAAAAGAATAAGTCAATGTAAACAATATTAATAATCAATATCACATCCATACTTTACAAATTAGATAACAATAGCAATATAGGAAAAAAGACAACCCTTTATGTACATGTGAACATGCAGACATAAATAATTAACAAATTACATACCTTGGTATTTGTGTAAGACAAGTGTTTGATAAACCATTCAAAACCTTCAAGTTCACTAACAACAATATAGCTGATAGAAGATTTGTTTTTAAGCCTTCATAAAGAGGTTGATGTGCCTTATCGAGTAGAGTATCAACATCATGACTATCATCCTAGTTCTCCTCATCCATTGGAGCAAATGTGTCTTGGATCAATATATGTATCTCATCTTCCTGATTTGTATCACTAACGTTATCTCCATCCATATCATCATTAAGAACTTTATCAGCTTCAATATTTTGATCTAGGTGTTCGTCACCCTATAAATGAGTATTTCTGCTAATACTTGGCAAATAACTCTCTGGAAGGGGACATTTTGGGGGAATTGTCTATATATTTACAAACAACGTAGTGAAAATAGTGTGTATAGAACATATAATAAAATGATAAGACATTTTACTGAAATTCATGACATGATGACTCTTACAGAGAATACATTAAAATTTGAATAACCTCTTACCAAGGGACGATATTCATAACCGCCTTCGGTGTGCCCCTTCTCCCTACAATGTCTTTCAACTGTCGTTCTTAAAATTCTTCTTCTTTGCAAGCCCCTACAATCAAAGCAAGGGCAATAACATTTTCCATCTCCCCTTGCCTCTAATGCCGCTCTAAACTGAGCAAGATTCCTTGCATTTTCATTCATAGTGAAGAATCCTTGTAGTGACAAGTGTTGGCCTAGGAAAGGAGCATAAGGAAGAAGCTCACATGCACAAGCAAAGAAGGTGCACCACGCACGCGGTAGAAACAAAGGAAGACCGTGAAGGAAGTAAAGGACCCACACAGAAAGAATGGACAGGAGCGCAGTGAAGGAAAGGCAAGCACCGGAGCATGCAAGTGATAATGTCCAGAAAGTGATAGGTGCAGAATCTAGATCATGGCCATTTTAAGGCGGCGCAAGCCTGCAGCTATGCACGTATGATGGGATATTTGTAAGTCAGGCCGATAGTGCCTCGTGTCAAGTCATAATCACCACAGTTGTAGCCTGAGGAGCGGCTAATGGTGCTAGTTAATAGACTGCCTGTATGCAGTCAACCTTGTGTGGTCATGTAAAATAGTATAAATAGGAGGGATTCAATACTTAGAAGGTTGGCTTTTAGTTGCTTATTATTGATCGTAATTAGGTTTTTAGATCAGTTTTCCGGTGTTTGTGGGTCTGTTCATTGGTAATCCATGGTGAAGTATGCCATCTTTTCTATAATGTTGTAGAGATCATAGGAAAGGAAGAGTCTGGTAGCAATAGGGGGGGCTGTTGAGTCGCGGATCTGGCTGCTAAGTGCGCAGACCGCTAGGAGTAGAGGAAGGGTATAAGAGAAAACCAGAGAGCATGAGAACCATAAATCCGAGTCATAGAGACATATCTTAATATCAATCTGTATCCTGCAGAATGCAAGGTGCTATACCCTTTTTTCATGCCAAATGAAGAGCACCTTGGTGGTTTTTCCTAGATGGGTTTCCACGTTATCTATTGCGCTTGAATGGATGATTGATGTGGTGAATGTTTATGTGAATAGTTGTTATTTTCTTTCTGTATATTGCTAAATGTTGCTTAAATGCCTGATAATATCTTGTAATCAATAGACGAATGTTGGAAAGGCGTCATTGAATGGTAAATGTATATATATAGGTCTGTGTGCTTCTGTCTTGAGTCATGACTTGAGTTGTAGGTCTGTTGGTATGAGTCAGCTGCGCCGCACGGCTTGTGCTAGTTGGCAAGTGGAAAGAAATGATAAGTTACGTGTGATGACATGTATTTGTGCTCGATCGCACAAGACTGAATCCTCTGTCTAGTCATATTGTTGCCTTCATTGAGCTCCTTGGCTGGGATCCAAGGGACTATAATCCCTCGACAATCACAGAAACATGGTTCCGACGGTTACCCATCAAAGAGATATCTCGGGTGAGACTGGGCCTGCTTCGCAGGTGTTGCCGAAGGGGCTTGCTCTGTCGGGCTAGTATCTCGGGTATTTTTTGGGTTAACGGGTTGCGCAAAACCTAGGTCGTGCAAGTTAGGAAAAGCGGCCAACAAGTAATTGTCTTACCTACACCATACCAAACAGTAACTTGTCAAATACATTAGATATAAGTATATTTCTAAATGTAGTATATTATATACCAATTTCTATAAAGAAAAACATGAAGACTGTGATGAATAGGATTGTCATTGATGACAACATTAATAACAATCATTTTGGAAAAATATGGTAATTTGGTGAAAAATAGGAAAATGACCAAGTGTTGGAAAACTAGCTCAAGTAGCCGTAAGAAAATTCCCGCCACAAAGTTATGAATCTCAGGTGGCCTACCTGACCATGTCTTCAGATTGTCTTGGAATTATCTAAGGAAGAAGTTATGAACTTGCAAAAATAGTGTTGTAGGCGGATTGGACTAGACTAAGAAAATTGTCTGTGTTGGAAAAACTGGCTCATGTGGCCTTGGGAAAATGCCCTCCGTACCTTATAGGTGTATGATACAAATTATATGAATATATCATCCTACAGCTTGTTGAAGAGGCTATCTCACCATGGTCTCAGTTATCAAAGAAGATGTTTTATGACAAAGATAATGATCTGCCAAAACAGAGTTTCAGCCTGTTTTGCACTATTCCAGCACTGGAAAAACTGCCTTAGTGGCCTCAGAGAAATGCCCGCCCGATCTCATAAAATGATTAGAAAAATAATATGAAAGTGTTAGGCTATAGATTTTGGATGGGTGCATCTAACCATGGTTTCATTTATCTTGTGGAGTGTTTTATGACAAATATATAAATCTCCCAAAAGTAAGAAAAATATTATTTTGCATTTTAAGAACACAAGAAAATTGGTTGTTAGATTGAGGAAATTGAAAAGGCATTTTGAAATGCCCGCAAGGAAGGGTTATTTTGATGATAAAATTCATCAGGTAGCATAGGCATGTTCCTTGGTGAACTGACTATCCATCCATACCTTCAGGTTGTCTTATCATGGTCTCATATGCAAAATATCAATTTGCCAAAAATAGGAAAAATAATATTTTGCACGGTGAGAACAAAAGAAATTTGACCAATTGTTAAAAACGGGAGTTTGAGAGGTCAGTTGGAAATGCCCTCCAAGGGTTGTATTTGTGCAAGTAAATTTATCAAATGTCATGGATCCATTCTTTGGTAAGTTGTCCATCTGCTCATGACTTCAGGTTTCCATAGAGTGTTCACACGTGTGAAATAGGAGTCTGCCAAAATGGGAAGAAATATGTTTTGATTTTCAAAAGAGGTTGAGAAGCTATTTTGAAATGCTTGCCAGAGGTTGTGTGTGTGTATCAACATATTTATCTTTTGATATGGTCTTGTTCATTGTTGAAATGGCTATCCAGCCATGCTTGTAGGTTTCCTTATGGTGATCACATGAGGGAGAAATCAATCTGCCAAAGTAGAAGAAAAAGTTGTTTTTTCAAGTTAAAAACAATTTTGTCTAAGTGTTGAATTAAACAGTTTGGAAGCCTATAGGCTGATGTGGACAGTAATGAAGACAAGATACTAATGGTGTATGGACAGAGTTGAGACAAAGCTGCAGTATGTTGTATGTTGATTGACTTGCTGAGTATAGAATGAAGACTTGCTTATTGGTATTTTTGATGTGTGTTCCTGTGGAAACTTTGGAAGAGTGTCATGTATCAATTGTAATTTGTAATATGAAATTTGTATAGAGAGGTTGGGTGGAGCTAGGGAAATACTTATTGGTCTTTTGACAAGTTGAAGCTTGTTTGGATGTTGTAGCATCCTAGCCAGTTGTAGCTGACTAAACCATTCTGGTGGGTGGTGCCATCTTATGGGTTGTAGCCCATATTGGAGATTGAAGTCTCCACTTGTATAAAGATTATAAAACTATATCTTGTGTCCCTTGTGCAATGTCTTGATAGTGATGTGTTTAATTAATGAATGGCATGTGCCTAGTTGATATTGTTCTTTGATAAATATGTGGTTGAAGGAATTGTGAAATAATGATATAAGATTGGTAGAAAAAGTTGAAATCGAGTTGAATCCTTAGCTCACTAATTCACCTCTCCCCCCCCTCTCTCAGTGAGAATTGTCTCTAACAGACTGAAGTTTTCATTGATGCCAACAAGTGTTGTGAAGTGGCCTTTGATTTACTCATAACGAGACCTTGATAATTTGGGCATTGGAACACTAGGTGGCCCAAATGGTCTAAATGAAAGTTTCCCTTCTACTGTGGAAAGCGATTAACACTGTGTCAATGAAAAATAGCTTAGTCGAGAATCGGGTCTATAAAAAAAATGAATTAGCTAGAGTCATTGTTGACTGGACCCTCTTGTTGCAATTACTCTAGTTTAAATAAAAGGAGGGATTTGCGCGGTTGGTAAATTTGTTCATAAGGTACATGAGCCGAAGAATACAACTGTTATTTTGAACATCAATGTTAGTTTGTATCCCCCAAAAAAAGATGCATGCTTACCTTTTACGAATTTATGGCCAGATGATTTTTGCAGAGTATGACTGATCTCTCTAGTTTTGGATATGGTTGATAAAGAAATCCGGGCTCAATATGCACTCAATCAATCGCAACTATAGCAAATGTGTCGAAAATGCATGAGTCAGGCGGTACAATCGATGGACGATTCCATGCACATTATCACATTACACTTTCAATTATGGAAGGATTGAGTTTTTAGCCTGGAGACTCCAGAGACACTTTGTGTGCTTGTCAGAGAGGGACTGGGAGGAAACTAATGCAGCTTGTTGATTGTTTTTATAAATAAAACACTTCTTTCAGACAGGGTACCACTTCACCTAGACCCAACAAATTTGTAACACAAAATAAAATTTTAAATCTGAGTAGAGTTGTGAAGCTTCAGCAAAAATAGAATCCTGCTCTAACTCAAGAAGGATAATTATTAATGCCATTACAACTTGAACCGCGCGTAAACAACCAAGAACTATTAATGCCATTACAACTTGACCCACGCGTAAACGGCCTTTGAAATATGGAATTAGTTTCGCTGGTGTGCAAAGATAGCCATATATCGTCGATATGGAGACGAAAGTTTGTTGAAAATTAAAAAGTCGATATTGACGCGGATTTTCCGCCATGATAAAAAAAAATGAAGTATTAATCCACGAATGTTCAAAACATGGAAGTATTTCATGAAAAACCCGCCCAAATGTATTAGTGAAGGGAGAGACGGAGGGGGAGGAGGGTGAAGGGGAAAGGAAGGGTAGAGGGAGGACGGTCGTGCAGGGAAAAGGGAAGCAGAGGTGGAGGTGGCGGGGGGTGGGATGTGGAATTAGCGAGACTGAAAAAAAATGCAGGGATCACTAATGTTAATGTATATGTGCACCTAATTGAGGACATCAGTGGCTTGGATAAGATTGAAAACTTGCAAATTCATGAAAATCCCCTTCTATGTGAAAAATCATATATGATTCTTGAGAAATATTTCGGGGAAGAAGATGATACGTCTGATACGTAACCTCCTGCTGCGTTTGTTTTTTCTGGACACTAGTTGCAAGAACTTCGACCAGGTGGTTTTAGTTTCATGTAGAAATAGGGTGCATTCTTTTAGGTTTCAACTTGTGTTTTTCCAAATTTGATGCTATATCATAGGCTTGAAGGTTTTTGGGATTCGAATAACCTTTTGAAGGCTCGAAGGTTTTAGAGATTCGAAATTTATTTAGAAACTTATGACCAATTTTTGTTATACTATCTAAAGAATGCATGCAAATGTTGCAAAGTGTGAATCAATTGAAGACAACTTTTTAGGGTTTCGTCTACCATGATGTTTCAGCTTCCTTCGGCTATTAGGCTTATGGCTTAGTGGATGTGGAGCTTATCTAGGGAGGGTCAGCTTGTGATTCATGTGCACAGTGTCATGAATAGCATTTAGGGATATGTGAAAGCATGGGTTGTCCAAGAAACTTGGGAGGGGGAATATGAGTATGGGTTTCAGGGTTTAAAATTTTTGTGTCATTCTGGGCTCAGAGAGTGGGATGGTGTTGACGGAACTCTAGTTGGGTTCTGGGAACTATGGGATATTGGGTGGGGTTCCTATGGGGTTTTTTGTGGGTCTGCAAACTGTTTAAAAAATATTGTATGGGTTTTCTGGCTTACTACTCGTGTTCGGAGACTGTTCTTCTCAGGTGGAATTTGTTCCACATTCAGTACAAATACAATCATTAGTTGGGGGTTGTTTTGTTTTATCTAGGGTTAGTCATTTTCTCATGTATTCCACTATCCTTTTTCATCTTCATAAAACCAAGGGGGGTACTTAGGGTGTTTGAGTCGGTGTCGACAACTCCTTTGTTGAAGGTGGGGACTCACGAAACACACGTTGGATATGGAACATGGCCTCTCTATGTTCTTTTACCATGCAGGGTGGCGTGGATGGGTTGGAACTGGAAATCCTCAACAAAATTGACTGAAAGTTCTATGTGGTGCCATATCCTTTGGTGTAGGTGGGCATTGAGGGGTTTGCGCCTCCAAACGAGGAGGGTTTCAAAATTACTCAGATTCGGTTGTTTCTATAGCGGCCAGAAAGGTGAAATCCAACCCACTTGGGAACTGGTTTAATGGCTCGGGGATGGGGCATTCTAAGGTCCATTGTAGAAAACCCTTTCTTCGACAAAAAAAAGGATGGTATACAAAATGGAAGCTGTGAACTGATGAAGATAAAATGACCTTGGGTTGAGGTGTGGGTTTGGAGAGGATGGTTGGCATGACACTTAGGGGACTGGTGGGTAATTTTAGCCACAAATCTATGAGGTGCAATGAGATCGAGTCATGGGCGGCGAGTGTTTGGGGCCATCCTTTGGGTTATACTCCTACTATTTTTGTGCTTCAGAAGGGATGGTTTGGTTTTTTATTTAGAACAGAGGACCATACTTCACTTGTGATCAAATCTACATGGATGTGAGGCCACGGGAGCCTCATGCTTGGCAAATGGCATTATTTCTTTGACCTGGCTACGGAGCTGTTAAGATTTATACATATCCAAGTTCTGTTTCCTTACTTAACTCTCTATTTATGGAACTGTGAGGCCTTAACTGTGATTGGGAACCATCTAGGCTGTTTTATTCATCTAGAGGATGGGTTGCTACATGGGGTCGATAGAAGGGTTGGAAATATTCTGGTGGAAATAGATATGAATAAGGGTTTTCGGGAGAAGGTAGTCATCGAATGGTGGGAACGATCATTCTCTCAATTACTCGATTACTGGGGTGTCCTATTTCAATTTTCCAGATGTTGTGAGGCTGGCCATCTTTGGAAATAATGCAATTCTTCCCCCTCGGACTCTGATTTAGGGTCATCAGAGGCTAAAGCGTGGACTTCGGAGTACTCGGGTGAAGTTATCATGACCTATATGGATTATCGAAATTTACACTCTTCGTCGAGCTTGGCTTTGCTGGAGGACTAGCCATACTTGAGTAAGTTACACTCTTTAAACTCTTTCTTTGTCTCTACATTAAACACAAATGAATGTGAAATTGTTTAATCATTGGAGAAAATGCATTGTATGGTGATACCTTCTTCCACCGGGTGGCGATAGACTCAAAGCCGATTGTTAGTGTTATCAAAGAGGCCCCTATTCCCACAGAGAATAACCTTGACCTATCAATTAAGTCCAGGGAAGATGGAGTCTTCCTGGGCCTAAATGCGTCTTGCGGGAGGGCTAATGGTTTTCAGTTTGGCTCGTCATCAAATGGTGCTTTTCTGGGGTTGGCATATTGGAGACCCGGGTTGGTATAGGTATTATTGAAGAAGAGGAACCCTTGCCATCTCAAACAACTTCTCCCCTAGGGATGTTAGATGCTACCGATAATTTGGTTTTCGCTAGGGGCCTGTTAAAAACCAAGTCATTGACCATATTCACGAGGCCTGACAAAAGGGGTCTCCCGATTCCAGTTATGGAGGTGCCTAAGGAGGACTTTCCTCCCTTGAAATTCCCATACGACACTCCAAACCCTTTTTATGCTAGGGGGGACATTAAGGGGGGGATTAAATCTAATTTTTCACCCATTAAAACTCACAGTGCAAGGAAATTCAAGAAGGGTCCAGATTTAGAAGGGGGGGTAAAAGATCCCATTTCACCATCATCCAACTCAACTGTTAAAATCAGGGCATTTGGTTGCATAAAATCCCTTTCCAGCGTTTGAAACTGAAAATTACATACATCAACATTAGAGGGGTGGGAGGCCTCCAAAAGCATCTTGCTCTCCAGAGAAACATTGTTAGGGAACAACTGGACGTTGTATTTTTACAAGAGGCGATGGTATCGGCTCTTATATCATGCTCTTTCTTTCTTAAAATAAAGCATGATTAGGAGTTGGCCTCGGTGGATTCCTTGGGCCTCTCGGGAGGATTACTAGTGGCCTAGGATCCAAGAAAAGCTAAGCTAAATTTTTTCATCGTGTCTACAAGGATTTTGTTGGCAGGTTTCTTCAAGGATTTCCCAAAAGAACTCAATCTTATAAATGTTTATGGGTTGTACAACTACAAAGAAATGGTCTGGGATCGGATTACAACTGAGGGGACCTTTGATCTCCAAAACTTAGTGATTACTGGTGATTTAAATCTCACCTGGTCACCATGTGATTTATCGGGATCAAAAGAAAAGATGGATTCTTTGGGTGACTATTTTGTGGATCAATTTGGGGGCTCAAATTTAGTGGACATGGAACCGGTCCCACTGAATCCTACCCAGGGATGATTTTAAGGAACCATACTTATTTAAAAGTGTATAAATGTTGGCGAATATTACCAATTCTTAAAATGCCAACTATAAAATGATTGGTGATATTTTTCAAAAAATATTTTAATTTCCAAGGATTTTATATCATTTATATAATAATTTGGCGATTTTTAGGGTGAAAAAATTTTACCCCATCAAAATTGGGCAAAAAAGAGCTTCAAAAAATGCAAAATGGCGAATCTTTTTAGGGAGAAAAACATGGAAAAATAACCCACTGGGATAAAATTCACCCCTAAAATTATCCCTTCTCCTACCTAGACTAATGGTTGGGCAGGCGTGGAGCAGGTGTCTAAACAACTAGATAGATTTCTGATGTCTATGTATTTATTGGAAAACATGGCGAAATTTAGTTCATGGGTTGACCTCTCTATATTTTTGGACCACCATGTTATCTCTCTTGAATTGGAAATTGGCGATTCGGGACCTCCTAGACCCTTTAAGTTCAATCACGAATGGATGAAGGTGGACGGTTTCAAGGATTTGATTGCTAAGGTATGGTCGACTGAAGATTATATGCATGTATTATCTCCTCTAGATTTACTGTATGTCAAGATTCGCAGGTTAAAGAGGGAGGTTAAAGGTTGGGTAAAAGCTCGAACCGCCTTGAACAAAAAGTCATTGAAGGAAATAGAATTTAAAATTGGGTGTTTAATGGACAAGACCACCTCATCGGCATGGAACTAGCATGAGAAATACATTTTGATGGGTCTTGAAAGCCAGAAAGCATCCATTCTACATATTGAGTATGAAAAGGCTAGGCTTGCAAGTCGTATGGTTTGGATGGAAGCTGGTGACTCGAATTGCAATTTTTTCTATAATTTCACAAACCATAGGAGGAATGTTAATTTTATTTCGGTGATGAAATCAAAGGAGGGTTTGATGATTAAATACCAAGGAGGAATTTCCATGGAGGCCCACGCATATTTTAAGTCCTATTTCATCGGTGAAGGGAACATTTAGGTTATTGAATAATTGAAAGTTGTCAAAGAGCACCCTAGAATTTTTTACAAGAAGGATGGTGACGAGATGTTTCTTCCTGTTAAGATGGAGGAATTGAAGACGGGCATATGGGCTTCTGCCAGATCAAAAATACCGGGTCCAGACAGGTGGACCATGGAAATTTTTATGGAATATTTCGACCTCATGGGTTCGGATTTCTTGCGGGTTGTGGAAGACTCCAGGATCAGGGGTGTGATCCCAGGGGATATGACTTCTAATTTTGTGGCCTTAAATCCAAAGAAGTCACTAACAGAGGACTTGGGGGATTTTCTCCCAATTTCTTTATGCAACTATGTTTACAAATTAATAGCAAAGATTATAGAAAACAGGTTGAAACCAATTCTCTCGAGGGGCCTTTCGGTGGAGGAAATTGTTTTTCTACAGAATCGCCAGATCCTGGAAGCAGTGGGGGTGGAACATGATGTTTTCCATAGTGTAAAACTTAATGATATGGAGGTAGGTGATTTACAACTTGATATAAATAGAGCATATGACCGGGTGTCTTGGGGGTTTCTCCCATTGATATTGATCCAAATTGGCCTTCCCTTCAAAATGATGAAATGGATAATGGGTTATGTAACTTCAATGTCATATGATGTTTTAGTTAATGGTTCTCCAACGAATTTTTTCCAAGCAGAATGAGGGTTACGACAAGGGTTCCTTCTGTCACCATTTCTATTCTTGCTGGTAATCGAAGGCCTGAGAAGATTACTCCTAAAGGATAAGGCGTCGGGCTTGGTAAAAGGTATAAAGATCAGCAAAAACCTTCTTGTCACTCATCTCATGCTCGTCGATGATATTATGATCCTGAGATCTAGCTCTATTTCAGAATGGGACGAAATCTCAGTTATTGTTCAAAATTTCTATGTTGTGTCGGGATTAAGTATCAACAAGAGAAAAGCTAGGATAATTTTCAATGAGGCCTCTAAGATGCATTGAGCCGAGATGGAGAGATTATTGTAGATGTGCCCCTATACTTTAGTGGATGTTACTAAATATTTGGGTTTATTTTTAAATCCCAATGGTTACAATTCTAGGGACTGGTTGTGGCTACTACAAAGGTTTGATTGTAGGATAAAAAGATGGGGTTGGTGGTGGTTATCCATTGGTGGTCGTCTAACGCTTGTGCATGTTGTCCTCTCGAACATGGCGGTGTACGGGTTCTCATTATGTAATGTTCCTAAAAATATTATCAACAAGATCAGAATGATTATCATGGCCTTCATCTGGTCGGGTGAGGTGAAGCAATTTAAATATCATTTGGTCTGCTGGGAGGTTATTGCTCGCCCTATGGAGAAAGTGGGGTGGGGTTTGAAGAACATGCACTTATTTTCATTGGATCTAAGGGAAAAAATCCTTTGGCTGGTTATCATCAGGGACAATTTATGGTCGAAGGTAATAGAAGAAAAATACATTCATAGAACTACAACTTTCCAATGGGTGAGGAGCTTCAAGAAGCTTGATAGAAACATATCCAACATTTGGGTTTTCCTGCTTGGGGCCTTCAACCTTTTCTCTTCTTAGTTGTCTTGGTATTTGAGTGACGAGAGGGTTGTTCATGTGGGAAAAGATCCGATTTTTGGAGGCCCATGCAATCATGTCCTATCTCATGACCTGGTTTTCCTCCTCCATTTCAAGGGGATTTTTCCCCTTTATCACATTGCCTCTTCTTCAGCTCGGGGGTCCACTCTCCAGGATTAGTTATCGGCATCCCAACTGGGTCTTTATAGATCTCAAGGTGCGGAATGGAATGTATATGTCCATGGTTTAAAGATGCGAGCGATAACATTAAAAGCATCTCCTGACATGATTAGATGGTCATTTGATCCGGTTTGGGGAAATATTTCGACAAAGTTAGTGTATCTGCTCCTTATGGATGTTGTTCCTGAAAGCAGTGAGTGGTGGTTTCAGATATGGAAATGGAAACTTCCTCCTCGGACAGTTATATGTTGTTGGTTGGCATTAGAAAATTGTCTTCTCTCATGGGAGAATCTTATTCGCAGGGTCTGATTGGTCCTGGTATTTGCTTATTATGTGGACAAAATGAGGAAAGTATTCTCCATTTATTCATCTCCTGTTGTTTATGTAAATCTGTTTGGAAGATTGTTGGCTCAGTAATAAATGATAAATATACTTGGAGCGGGGATTCTCTTTCCTCTTGTTTTTTCTTTTGGCGTAAAAAATATCCAGGCTGGAAAACTCTTCCATGCTTCATCTTGTGGGAGTTGTGGCGGTGCAGGAACCTTATCATTTTTTAAGGTAAGAGGGTGGGATTTTTTCAGAAATTGCTGACAGAAGTTTGAAGGCTTTCATAGAATATGGGGGGGATCTCTCGAGCTGGGGCTATTCCCATTAGAAAATTAAGAGGCCAAAGGATTTGTCTCCTACTCATAGCTTGGTGGGCTTCTTCGATGGTGCATCACAGGCTGATTCTAGTCTATGTGGTGTTGGGGCCATTTTAAAGCTAGAGGATCTTAGTTACTATCATCTTTGGCTGAACTTTAGCCCCGGATCCAACACCAAAGGTGAACTATTATCTTTATGGATTATTCTCCGCTTTTTTTAGTCATTGGGCATGGATGGGATTCATATCTTCGGGGACCCAAGGTAATTATTGAATGGGCTTTGGGTCACCACCACATTCACCGTGCCTATCTAGATCCATGGTTTCATTGGTTTAGGCTTTTGATTGAATCCGTTCATGAGATATCCTTTCAACATATTCTCCGTGAACAGAACTCTTAGGCGGACAACCTTTCGAAGCTGGCTCTCTAGTCGGAGGGATATTTCATCTTTTTTTTAAAGAGATCTACAGGTGGTTCGTTGTTGGATCGTGGTTGTATGGACGCATTTGACCAATTTTTCGGGGCTTTCTTCTGTTTGTTGTTTGGTTTGGGGTGGTCTTGCCCTCTTTCGTGATGACCTTCTTATCTTCTGTGCCGACCTTTTTTGCTGACTGTTTTTTGTTGATAATTCGTCTATCGGTTGTTTTGGTTCGATCCATTGTTTGTCTAGACTATTTTTGTGTTTTTTCATGAACTATTCCAGATATATTTCTATCGAAAGTCTATATGTACTTAATTACAAATATTTTATAATGAATATTGTTTTTTTTAAGAAATAAGTGTGAATCAATGGATGTATCTTCAGAATTAGTCAAAAAGATTTAAATCTATTTTTTATTATAATGTGGGAACAAATAATTTGCAATTATGAAATATTTTCCAAAAATATTGTTTAGTAGTATTTGACGAAAAATAGTAAAAACTGTGGAAAAACCCTTTTCAAAGTGGAAAGGTTATGTCAAAGTAAAATGTTTTTGATTTGGACATTAGATATTTAAATGTTTGAAATTTGGAAGCTTCAATGTTTTTTTATGAATAGAGGTTTCGAAGACCTAGATTTATTTTAGAATATTCCGGTCACTCTTATGTTTCTTTTTGTAGATGGACCTCAATATTATATCATGTAAATTACTGGATTGTTATCATGTTTATGGTTTACTTTCTACCTTTGGCTAACATAACATCTGTTTATTGTTTGCTGAGCCTATGATGGCTAACTTCTAATGTAAGAGAGGGACTCACTTTATTTATATCAATAAAAGCAAGGTTCCTTTTCGAAGGATATTTTTATATTTGTAATTTCAGTTTATTAAATAATATTTATTCATAATTATTTTTTCGATAAGACTCCAAAATATTGTATATGTATATGTTAGCATTATTTTTTTTTTCACGAAGAGCATTGTATCTCTATTAATATGATATATTATTACTACGTTCAATATTATTAATATATTTAACACCATTGAACCACAAAATAATAATATTGTTTTTTCCCATTTAAAAAGTGATATTTTTATTTTTAAGTAAAGTAAAACTGAAATATATTTCTCAAGTGTATATTATATTAAGTAATTAACTCTACTTTTACTTTATCTTTTTATCTTTACATAATTTAGAATTAATTTTTTAGCTTTTTTTAGTTCTATTACAAAAGGCAATATTACTCATAAATACCTTATACAAAAAATAATATGCATTCACTTGATTGCGTTCAAGAAGCCCATTCTATAGCTCACTAAGGGAGAGATGTGTAACTCCTTCCTTGCCCATCCTAGAGTTAACAATTGTCCTTATATATATATATATAT